>OW121764.1:31064596-31537096 GCA_933228765.1 Miltochrista miniata | reverse complement strand
TTCACGTTTGTAGTGGTCGTCCAATCTTCGCAACCAGAGTAATTCAGTTCAGATTCCGAGAAAACGAGTTTTACTCAACTTTTTCCATTTCCATTTCATCTTCTCAACCGAAGTTGTTCAGTCGAGATCCTTCTAAAACGATTTTTACTTAACTTCATCGATTCTAATGAATTTCTCTTCTAACAGTCTCAAAAGTTCTACCACTACAAACCTCAAATCAGGCAAAATGATTAATAACTAGAAACTATAGTAAAAATAAATCGAAATTATAATTATATCTATTTTTTAAATACATAACTACTAACGAAAATTCATTCTTTTATAAATCTGGGGTTGGCTATTTTTGGTTGATCCATAACATTTTTTCGGTTCAAAATTCGTTCACTACAAACAACTACTAACGATTCTTCATACAAATCAACCTTTAGAAATGAATTTTTATAAATCTGGGGTTGGCTATTTTTGGTTGATCCATAACATTTTTTCGGTTCAACTACAAACGAAAATTCGTTCACTACAAACAACTACTAACGATTCTTTATACAAATCAACATTTGGAATTGATTATTTTTAAATCTGGGGTTGGCTATTTTTGGTTGATCCATAAATTTTTTTCGGTTCAACTACAAACGAAAATTCGTTCACTACAAACAACTACTAACGAGTCTTCATACAGATTAACCGTTAGAAATAAATTTTTATAAATCATGCGTTGGCTATTTTTGGTTGATCCATAACATTTTTTTGGTTCAACTACAAACGAAAATTCGTTCACTACAAACAACTACTAACGATTCTTTATACAAATCAACCGTTGGAATTGATTTTTTTTAAATCTGGGGTTGGCTATTTTTGGTTGATCCATAACATTTTTTCGGTTCAACTACAAACGAAAATTCGTTCACTACAAACAACTACTAACGATTCTTCATACAAATCAACCGTTAGAAATGATTTTTTATAAATCTGGGGTTGGCTATTTTGGTTGATCCATAACATTTTTTTGGTTCAACTACAAACGAAAATTCGTTCACTACAAACAACTACTAACGATTCTTTATACAAATCAACCGTTGGAATTGATTTTTTTAAAATCTGGGGTTGGCTATTTTTGTTTGATCCATAACATTTTTTCGGTTCAACTACAAACGAAAATTCGTTGACTACAAACAACTACTAACGATTCTTCATACAAATCAACCGTTAGAAATGATTTTTTATAAATCTGGGGTTGGCTATTTTTGGTTGATCCATAACATTTTTTCGGTTCAACTACAAACGAAAATTCGTTCACTACAAACAACTACTAACGATTCTTCATACAAATCAACCGTTAGAAATGATTTTTTATAAATCTGGGCTTGGCTATTTTTGGTTGATCCATAACATTTTTTTGGTTCAACTACAAACGAAAATTCGTTCACTACAAACAACTACTAACGATTCTTTATACAAATCAACCGTTGGAATTCATTTTTTTAAAATCTGGGGTTGGCTAGTTTTGGTTGATCCATAACATTTTTTCGGTTCAACTACAAACGAAAATTCGTTCACTACAAACAACTACTAACGATTCTTTATACAAATCAACCGTTAGAATTGATTTTTTATAAATCCGGGGGCTGGCTATTTTTGGTTGATCCATAAAAATTTTTCGGTTCAACTACAAACGAAAATTCGTTCACTACAAACAACTACTAACGATTCTTCATACAAATCAACCGTTAGAATTGAATTTTTATAAATCCGGGGGCTGGCTATTTTTGGTTGATCCATAAAAAAAATTCAGTTCAACTACAAACGAAAATTCGTTCACTACAAACAACAACTAACGATTCTTTATACAAATCAACCGTTAGAAATGATTTTTTATAAATCTGGGGTTGGCTATTTTTGGTTGATCCATAACTTTTTTTTCGGTTCTACTACAAACGAAAATTCGTTCACTACGAACAACTACTAACGATTCTTCATACAAATCAACCGTTAGAAATGATTTTTTTTAAATCTGGGGTTGGGTATTTTTGGTTGATCCATAACATTTTTTCGGTTCAACTACAAACGAAAATTCGTTCACTACAAACAACTACTAACGATTCTTCATACAAATCAACCGTTAGAAATGATTTTTTATAAATCTGTGGTTGGCTATTTTAGGTTGATCCATAACTTTTTTCGGTTCAACGACAAACGAAAATTCGTTCACTACAAACAACTACTAACGATTCTTCATGCAAATCAACCGTTAGAAATGATTTTTTATAAATCTGTGGTTGGCTATTTTAGGTTGATCCATAACTTTTTTTCGGTTCAACGACAAACGAAAATTCGTTCACTACAAACAACTACTAACGATTCTTCATGCAAATCAACCGTTAGAATTGAATTTTTATAAATCCGGGTGCTGGCTATTTTTGGTTGATCCATAAAAAAAATTCGGTTCAACTACAAACAAAAATTTTTTTACTACAATCAACTACAAACCAAGCTTTTCAAGAACACGCAAAAAAAAATCGATTTTTGCAAGTAGGGTGCCAAGTTCACACAGGTACATTTATGGATCACACAAATAATTGTCTCCGGTATGAATCGAACCCATAACCTCCAGTGCCACAGGTGGTATCACTACCGACTGCGCCACAGAGGCAGTCAGTTGATTTCAACCTTACCTCCATTTAGTACAAGATGGTGTGCTTCTTGGAAAGGGAGCCAATATTGAAAATCTAGACTTGTACCGCAAGTTTAGCCTAAGAGTATTATCAAAGGTCTTGATGACCAAGGTGGTACTTTGAAAATGCATTGAGGCGAACCTGGCGGTACAAGTGTGATTTTTTCAATATGCGCAGCAAGCTCCATCAAGAGCCATCAATCAATTGTATAAAAAATTAAAGGAAGCAAACCTCATAGGTTCTTGGTCTAGTGCAGTGGCAAACTTTATTAAAAAGGGGGCCAGAAAAATTAAGAAATTTCAGCAGCGAGCCAAATTTGATAGAGATTTTCCGTAATTTCATGGCCGAAAAAGTCTGTACGCACACATACGAGGACGCAAACATCGCCATAATTTCCTGTTAGCTGGCTCCTTCACCTATGCATCTATTACGTAGAATCTACTTAATACTTCTGAACAGTCAAATTATGATTCCCGCGAGCCATGTACTCATGTCGAAGGGCTATCGGCTGGCCCGATTAATAGCTTTCGCGGACCGGAGTTGGCCCGCGGGCCGTACTTTGCCCATCACTAAAATAAAAAATAAAACACACACATATTCACAGACATTTCACACAACGCTATCTGATCCCAAAGTAAGCTAGGAATAACCTGCTTTTGTTATGGGTATCAGACCACAGATATTAATACTTATATACTTTTTAAATACATACATATTATCAGTGACCGACCGAAGTTTCGGTTTCGGTTTCGGCCAGTTTCGGCCAAAAAATCGAGTTTCGGCCGCAGTTTCGGTTTCGGCAGGGCCGAAACTCACCTGTTCATGAATTTTGAGCGCCTAGCTCTGCTTGTGACGTGGTTAGGGGCATCTCAACCAGTTAATATGTCCCTAACCGAAGATTTACAGATTTACAAAGGACTTCCAATCAATAGTTATAATAATACAATTTTACGGAATCCTAAAAAGGTGATCTAGGACATTACATAACCCTATTAGCCCTTTGTTGTCGGTTCCGTTGACTTCGTTGGTCGTCTGTCTGTCTGTCAGCAGACTCATGCACCGTGATAGTTAGGCAGTTTAAATTTTTACAGATGATGTATTTCTGTTGCCGCTATAGCTACAAATAATAAAAATAGACAAATTAATAATATTAAAGGGTCCGCCCAAACAACATACTTGATTTTTTGCTGATTTTCTTGTACGGAACCCTACGCGCGCTAGTCCGGCTCACTGTTGTCCAGTTTTAGTTATATACTTCTACAACGTAATCAAAACCAGCCAAGAGCTAGTAGCAGGGCACCGTGTGGTTTTAGTCGGTAGAAGTTCACAATAGCATCTATGAGTAACTCCACACGTAAAAAAAAGAAACTCATGTTTAGGTGGAGATATTTCTAAAATAAACACTTGAGAAGATTTATACCGTTGATTGATGGCACTTCGTGGAACCTGCTGCACCTATTGAAAAAATAACCGGCCAAGTGCGAGTCTAACTCACACACGGAGGGGTTAAAGCCTATTAACGAGACATGAGGCCTAGCCGTCCGTCTGTCTATTAGTCACGAGGTTGTATCGCTGGAACCGTGCCAGATATAGGCCTAAAATTCTCACTGTACAGTAGTCCTACCGACTCAAAACCACGCGTATCATACCTAACAGCCTACGGTTGGGAGCCCCGAGTATGCCCTCGGAATGATGCATACTGCGGCCGCGTCTTTTTGGGTTTTTCAGTTATTATCCCGCTTCATGAGTGGGGCGTGGATGAATCTCTCACGTCATGCTATCGTCTGAGGCCTGCTTCTGTAAAGACGGTAAGCAGCCCCGTCACCGTCCTCAGGCCCCTGGTCATGAAGGCTGATAGTATGGGGCGCCGCCGCAGACTGTGGAACTCGGGTGGCGGAGTTCTCTCCCGCTTCCTCCCCGCCGTCTCTTTTACGAGCATGACCTGCTCACAGGAAGAGGCCTATGGCCCCGCTCCAGCGCCTCTTTGCGCCATTTTAAACAATGATGCAAGGGCCCTTGCTTCCAGGTCCCATAGAGGGGTCCCAGCTAAAAGACATGCCGCCTCAACTGAGATCGTGCGGTATCTCTTTATCACCCTGACAGCCGTCGCCTTCTGCAGGCTAAGGCTGCAATCACACGGACTGCATCGCAGCGACTGCGTGCAGTCGATATATTCAACTGCATGCAGTTATATGTTCGACTGCATACAGAATTAAGATATCAACTGCACGCAGTCGGCTGCAGTCGTGTGAAGTCAATATCAACTGCATGCAGTCGTACCGTCAACTTCGCGCAGTTCGACACGACTGTAGCGAACTGCGCTGTTGAATATATCGACTGCGCGCAGTCGCTGCGATGCAGTCCGTGTGATGGCACCCTAAGCAATCTAGCCGCATCGCTGGCCATCAGGATCTCCGCCCATACGGGGGCCCCGTATAGGGTCTCCTGATATTGGGCAACAACCGCGAGTGCGGCTGATGCCCCCTCCCTCAGTTATGGGACCAAACTTCGGAAGTGGTATCCGAAGTTCCACCGGCTATCGCGTACGAGCCCCTGATACGTCATCGAGAGCTCTATGCCGATACTGACGCCCCCTATATGTAAGCTGAATCACGCAGGTGGCCTCAGGGCTGCGTCTCGGTGCGTTGCTCCTCGCGCTGTAATAAGAGTGTCGTCGTAACACGTTACGCACGGAACACGTTACACACGGAACACGTTACGCCGACACCTCTGAGCAACAGACCACGCAGCACCCAATCGAAACCGATGTTCCACAGAAGCGGTCCCTATGAAATACCGAACGACACATCTCGCGGACCCAGCCCTAGCCAGCTCGGGTAAGTTATGGCCCTCTCGGAAATATAGGCCCCGACAATTTGACGGAGGTATGGAGGCATTCCATGGTAAATAAGCGCCTCCCAAACGCAGCTCCAGGGCAAAAACACTGACCTGGACACTGCCACCACCACCTCACCCTGTTCTGATGCCGATAACAAAAAATACCTACTAAAATCAGAAAAAAGCATCAACACAACAAACGTAATTTTTGTGCCCAATTTTTGTAAAGGAACCCTCTGTGCGGAATCCGACTCGCACTTGGCTTGTTTTTTTTTTTTTTTTTCAATATGAACACGTGAGTTTCGGTTTCGGTTTCGGCCGAAACTGACCCTGGGGCCGAAAGTTCGGTTTCGGTTTCGGTTTCGGTTTCGGCCGGAAGACCAGTTTCGGTCGGACACTACATATTATACATAGAAACATCCAGACTCTTGAGACAAACATTAATGGGTCACACAAATATTTGTCTCCGGTGGGAATTGAACCCACAACCTCCAGCACCGCAGAGCGGTATCACTACCGACTGCGCCACAGAGGCTGACGATCGATCACTGGTCTAGTGGTTAGAGTTTGTACCTGACTACTGATGCAGAGGTTGTGGGCTCGTTTCGTCATAGGCCCACACAGTATAAATTTTCTGTGTCTGGGTGTCCCTTCACTAATTTGTATGTGTTTTAGAAATACACTTTATACTAGCTTAATTTGGGCTAGATGATGTTGTATGAGAATATCCACAAATATTTATTTATCATACTCATCTTTCTGGTTTCTTTGCAGAGCTTCTTTTTGTCTCTTTGCAGAGATTCTGTCTGTACTCTGTAACGTTTCGTTTAGTGACAAAGTCTTATTGTTAGTAGTTATTGGCCTCCCCACATCTGTGGTAAACATCTGTGTCTGTCCCTATTCCACAAGGGCAACCTAAATAAAAATAGGGTTCTAATTAGCCTACATTTAAATCATTATGAATTATGTAGCCAGTTTTGTCTGGCTCAGATTTATTGAAGACGGGTGCAATGTGAAAATAGTTTGTAATCTTTGATAAAATTACTTTTAGTAGCCCAATATCAGGCCCAAATTCTTTCAAAGGATGTGTAATAGTAAATACTACTAATAAGGCCTTTAAGAAACTTTATAACCTTAAACTTATTCTTTCCAGCCTACGGATGTAGATGGCGAGTTGGTGTACGTTGACTCTTCTCTCCCTAATCCAAATGGGGTAGAGTTTGACAATTTATATTTGGACATGAACGGCATCATTCATCCTTGCACACATCCTGAGGACAAGCCAGCGCCCAAGGATGAGGATGAGATGATGGTGGCTATCTTCGAGTGCATTGACAGGCTTTTCCGTATTGTGAGGCCTAGGAAGCTGTTGTATATGGCTATTGATGGAGTGGTAAGTGAAATTCAGTTCAAATACATTAGTAATTTACTAGAATAGTATCAAAGAAATTGGAATACATGGAAGTGTAACTTGAAACAATATACAGAGATTTACCTCATTTTCTTGTTCGAGTAATAGCTGATGGCTCCAACAGTTGATGTAGGTTAGGAATATACTTTAAAAATATTTATATGAGTTCATAGTTTAGTGACTGCTAGCATAGGAAAAAGGGATGTGTGCTGTGCTGCTGGTGAAATTATTATACTGAATGTGGTGACTTTATTATACTGAATGGTTAAACATCTTGTTCTATAATGGTCGAGACGTTGAACGTTGGAGCATCACAGACTTTGTTAAGACCCTGCCTCTTTGGACAGTAGTTTGATGAGCGCCATATGTTTTGGATAGTTACGAGTTTCGTGTGTTCCAATTTCTTTGCAGATAGTCATCTGTCATTTATAATACTGTTGCATCTCATTCCAGGCTCCCAGAGCGAAGATGAACCAACAGCGTTCCAGACGATTCCGTGCTTCTAAGGAAACACAGGAGAAAATTGAAGAGGTGGCGCGTATTCGCTCGGAACTTCAGGCTAAGGGCGCATATTTGCCCCCGGAGAGGCCAAAGGAAGCTCATTTTGATTCCAACTGTATCACACCGGGAACCCCGTTTATGGACCGGCTCAGCAAATGTCTTCATTATTATATTCATGACAGGTTAGTAAGAGATCTTTGCAGTCATAGTCAACCTAGGATTCAAACTCGAGACCTCAGGATACAAGTTTATAAATGTAATTAACTATTGAAATCATTATTCTATAGCAATTTGATAGCAATATTGATTGACGATCGAATAATTAAGTAATGACTTCATTTATGAAATATTTCCATTACACAATTTATGAAAATTATTGATAAATTATAGTCCAATGAGTGTCGGTTCTTTTTTGTCAAAAAAAGACTGACCATTTTGAATCAAAATGACAACTTTTTTTCCATTGGCAGGTTAAACAATGACCCCGGTTGGAAAGGTATCAAAGTGATCCTATCCGACGCTAACGTGCCTGGTGAGGGAGAGCACAAGATTATGGATTACATACGAAGACAAAGAGGTGAGGTTATTATACTCGGAGGCAAATTTTTAACGCTTGTTGCTGTTGAATTTCAACCATGATCAGGGAGTCATTTTGGGGGACTTTATGAAGCTGCTATTAAGTCAGCCAAAGGCCTATTGAAGAGAACTGTAGGTGAGAGGCCTTTCAGGTTTGAAGAGTTAACCAGCTTTGAATTCATTCTTACAGCCTGATGCTTGAGCCTTGGACTAGATGGTGCTACGTAGAAGTGTTCCTCACAATATTTATTCATTGTGTACTATGGCCCTTTAAATGATAATATCGTGTATGCCTCAGTCCAGCCCGACCACGACCCGAACACTCAGCACGTGCTGTGCGGAGCTGATGCCGACCTCATCATGTTGGGGCTCGCGACCCACGAGCCCAACTTCACCATCATCCGCGAGGAGTTCAAGCCCAACAAGCCGCGGCCCTGCGACGTATGTGGACAGCTGGGTAAGCAGCCTATTTAAGTTTCATTTCAGGTTCATCATCACGCCTTTATCCCCGAAGGGGTAGGCAGAGGCATATTATATACCCACATTTCACCTTTTTATAATTTGTCCCACGTAATACGTTGTGAGCCGTATTGCCGTGTTTAAATGGACAGGCGCAGGTTGTGACTGCCTGCTGTTGAAATAAAGCCTTCAACTTGGCTTAACGACCGGGACCAACGGCTTAACGTGCCTTCCGAAGCACGGAAACGCTCAAATAAATGTCACAAAGTGGTCACATGGATGGTCACCCATCCAAGGACCGGCCATAGTGAAAGTTGCTTACTGCAGTGATCGTTTACAGAACACTGAGTCCGCGGGGCCACGAGCGCTTCACACAAGTTTCATTTCATTTATTTCATAAACAATGTTACAATTAAATAAATAGAGTTAAAGTAATCTTGCTGAATAATCACAATAATTTTACTACAATTTCAACAGTCAAAAGTAAATTCATTATAATTTGAGAGTAAAAGTAATACAAATTTTAAGTTCTTTTTCACGACTGGAAAATCTGATAACAATATCAACTACTCAATCTCAAAAACTCAATCTGTACCTATGTAATAAATATTATAAAATTTCAATTTCAATTTTAAGATTACATTAAATTAATATCAAAGTCAAAAACTCTATGAAAATTAACAATGTCAACAACGCCATTATAATTTGCGTCATAATGTCAGAAAAAAAAAACCAATCTATATCTATACTAATATTATAAAGAGGAAAGATTTGTTTTTTTGTTTGTTTGTTTGTTTGTTTGTTTGTAACGAATAGGCTCCGGAACTACTGGTCCGATTTGAAAAATTCTTTCACTGTTGGGAAGCTAGACTCTTTGCGGGTAACATAGGCTATATTTTATTTCCGTATTCCCACGGGAACGGGAACTACGCGGGTGAAACCGCGTGACGTCCGCTAGTGTAAAATAAAATGAATTTCAATACATACCTACTGCTGATGGCAAGCACACAGCCCATCCAGATCCATATCACTGTGTATGCCCATGAACTTTTTCAGCATCATACGAGCGTTTCCATATCTTCCAAAGCATGGAGACGCTCGTTTGATGCTGCAATCAATCGGATCAGCCTATGGCAGTCCACTGTTGGACGTAGGGCTCTCGCAGTTTGCGCCACAACACATAGGACTACGCCTTCCGCATCTCTACTTACTTTAATGGCAAAAATGTGATTGAACAGCGCGCCCTCTAAAGGAAACATGAAATAATAATCTACTTACATGTATTATTTTCCTTTTTCCAGGACATGAAATGAAGGAATGCACAGGCACCAGTCCAGAGGCCGCCCTCGTCCGCGCAGACCCTGCCTTTGGAAACCAGGACAGCTTCATATTCGTCCGTCTAAGCGTCCTCCGGGAGTACCTCGAGAGAGAACTCAGCATGCCAGATCTACCGTTCCCATATGAGTTCGAGAGGGTACTGGACGACTGGGTGTTTATGTGTTTCTTTGTTGGAAACGATTTCCTGCCTCACTTGCCAAGTCTGGAGATCAGGGAGGGTGCCATAGACCGACTCGTAAATCTTTACAAGAAGTGCGTGTATCGGACCAAGGTGAGATTCTGTTAATCATTACCGTTTTATACAAATTTCTGTGAACTGTGAGAATGTGTGAGAGTGACGGTTGAGCGTACAAAATGTCGCCACCCCAATACATCCCGAGGATGTCGTAAGAGGCGACTAAGGGTATACTTTAGCAAAAAGATCCATTGCATAGAGAAGGAAAACTCGAAATGTAACCCATTGTCAGTAAAATGACAATCGTTAAGCCAAGTTGAAGGCCTTAAGGGCGACTTGAAAAATTTCAACTGCGGTTTGTCACAACCTGCGCCAGTCCATATCAACACGGCAATACGGCTCATCACCTATTACGTGGGACAATTTCTAAAAAAAAAAGGTAAATGTGGGCACAAAATATGCCTCTGCCTACCCCTTCAAGGATGAAAGATGTGATGTAATATGGGAATAACCCTCCATTCGCTAGAAGTTTACTTTCCATCAGTCAGACGGCCTTTATTTAACCTATTACAATGTTTTCTTCGTCAGGGATGGATCACCGACTCAGGCGACGTGAAGTTGGAACGCGTACAGCTGATCATGACAGAACTGGGCAAGATGGAGGACGAGATCTTCAAGCGACGCCACCAGACCGAGCTCGGCTTCAAGGCGCGCGACAAGGCCAAGCGCAGGCAGCAGCAGAGACCCAACTTTGGACTGTTGGAGAAGACGCAGTTTGCGCCGCAGGTTGGTTCTTGGACTACCTACCTACAGTAGTACCACTTTATAAGTTACGCCGATGTACCTGCGCAGAAGTCTCATATTAGAAACGCGAGAAAAAATGTTAACCAATCACAACGCTCCGCATCGACGCGCCAAACATGGCCCTTTGTTATTGGTTGCCGCCTGCGCCATGTTCGATGCAGCATCGTGGTGCAATGAGCGAGATAGCACTACTCTCTGGATTTATTGCATTTTCAATCTTAACGTAACGCAATGAAGTCGGTATTTCAACAGCGTTGGCAGTCGTAATTAATCGGCGTTAGCTTGCTCTCTTCTGAGCAGGCGAATTTTGTCGATGCGACTTATAAACGTGGTTCACTTGTACCTATCTTGGGATCGTGGGGAGCTGGCCCCCGTATGGGCGGAGACCCTGACGGCCAGCAATGTGGTTAGGTTACTTAGCCCGCAGAAGGCGATGGCCGTCAGGGTGATAAGGGGGTATCGCATGTCTCAGTCGAGGCGGTGTGTCTCCTAGCTGGGACCCCTCCATGGGTCACTGTTTAGATGGCGCAAGGAGGCGCTGGAGCGGGGCCAAAGGCCTGCGTCTCGAGAAATCGAGGCTCTGCTATATCTGCTCCACCAGGAAACCGTGGAGACATGGAAGGTGCGACTTGAGCAACCAAAGGGGGGATTCGCCACAACCGCGACCGTCAGACCGGTCATGGACGAGTGGCTGGAGAGGAGACACAGTGCTCTCTCCTACCGGTTGACACAGATGCTTGCCGGGCACGGTAGCTTCGGTAGGTATCTGTGGCAAAGGCACCGGGAAACCACGGCCGAGTGTCAGCACTGCGAGGACCGCAGCGATGACACGGCGCTCCACACGCTGGTGGAGTGCACGGCGTGGTCAGGTCAAGTGGCAGGCAGGGGCGTAGGGTCCATAGAAGCCGATTCCCGCTGGCTTCCCCTTCAGAACTGACAGCAAGGTGAAGTTACATCATTACTAAATCTCGGTCAGTAGATAAGATGATAAAATTTTCTTCTCAACGAAAAACCCCTGCTGCAAAATACATAGCAATGTGCAATATTGTGCATCGCTCAGTTCAGTCAAAGTTCAGTGAACTCCAAAAACACGATCATGGAATATGAGAAATAAGCCGGATTGCTGAATATTTGCGTCCCTTTCGTTAATAATACGCAAATGTCGGTTTCTCTCTCTAAGTTCCGAGTGTTTCGAAAGATTATACTTGCGAATCTCCATCGTTCGGCCAGCGATCGGGCCTCGTTCTAAATCCACTCGGAAATAGCTTAATACGAGACGAAGAAAAATCGTCAATAATAAAGTAAAGTCAATAAACGTACTAAAATTTACTGTTGACGAAATAAAATCACTCATAGAGTCTAATTATATGTATTTTCATACAATGTAATTATATAATGATATTTACGACGCAATCATTTGGAATTTTCAATAACTAAATAAAATTAATGAATTAAGTACGCTCGTCGAACATTCTTTACGCACACTAGCGCCGCTTTCGAATATTTTGAAGTTTTGAACTTTTATTTACTACTTTATATTTTCTCTAAACAATGCAATGCAGCAGTGCACTCCCAGAATTATTGAATAATTAGTTCGTTGGTCGTTTTTTTGCTGTTTATTGGTTAATTATAATTAGTTAGTGATAAATAGCATGGTGTATTGGTGAGTGGAATAGTGCGTGCAGTACTGTATAAGTATATAAGCTGTGAATAGATAAGTAATTACGTATAGTTTACATTTTGCTTTGTTTTAATACCTACTAAGAATCTAGGTTGTTCGTATGCGTAATGGCGACGTTAATACATATAATATAGATTGTTGTTTAATAGATTTTTTGTTATCTGAAGAAACATCTTTTACTAAATTAAGTTTTGAGAATAAAAAATATGTAATTCAATTGTGACTATAGATTATAAAAGAAAAGACTGCTCCTATAAACATTTTCATAGTTCGTTTTATGATAAATATACTTGGATGACAGGTTCTTGTAAACTGAATAAACTTTTGACACGCTTCTGGGAAGTCGAGAGTGATCCCAGGAGTTCCCAGGCGGTTCAGTAGTTTAGGTGAGGGTATATAATTTGTCCTGGAGTCAATAATGCAAATACTACAGAGTATTATTATTTTTATTTCAATTCCACAATATTAAAACTTATATCTAACTTAAAAACTAGGTACTCATCCGAATCCTTCAGGGATGGGACTTCCTTCCTTCAGGAATATGTACAATATAAGAATATGGCTCTACGCATATATTATTCATAAATAGCTGCCTTACGGGTATAGGCAGGGTTTTTAAACAAAGACTTGGAAGCTCATTCTGAAAAGAACAAACATTATATTTTATATACACCCTCTTCAACCATAGATTTCCCTAAACTTTCCCTTACATTATTTTTAACCCCATTTTAAAACATTTAATATACAAAGAACATTACCCCCTTTTCTAAATTTCACAAACGCCTGCCTGATAAAATAAATTTACTTAAAATATACTTTTTTACATAAAAATTACCCACAATTAATTTACTTAATAAAATTGATGATTGATGCTTACCAGAGCTTCCGTTTTCACAAATATAAAAATTTAGTTAAATACTTGGGCTATTAAGCCACTCACTGATTATTTCAGTGGAAATATATTTTATATAATAATTTACTTTGATGTAAAATTTCTTCGACAGTATGAAGTAAATTAAAAAAATTTAGTTAGTTCCTGATTTTTTTTTATTCTACTAATGCGCACGCCTATATATAGCTTACATCCCACCATATCTCCTTCCATCAAATATCCCTACTATGACACTATTAAGGACACACCCCTTATACCGACCTAAGTATAACCATTATACCTACGCTTAATAGCGCCTAATAAACTAATTACAGCAAATCTATGATTTACGCCACAATATCCCCTCCCCAAGAGAAAATTTTGTCCCTATAGACAAAATTTAAGAATACTAATTCAATTTAAAAAATTTGAATTAGTATATAACAATCAATCTATAACAACTGTATTACTTAGATAATGTCTCCCAAAAATAAATAATTTAAATATTCCAATAGATGTAACTCTGATGGTGTTCACAAGATAGATAGAAGAAAAGACGTATTTAAGGCTTAATATTAAGAAATCCAGGTAATACGAACCGCCTGAATGTAATATAGAATATGGCTTAAATTGAAGACTGAGATTTCTATAACCGTCTCAGAGAAGAAAATTTATATAACAACATATACAACGATGTAATAACATTGTATATGTCTATACAGGGTGAATTTTTGAAAAGGGCTTGGATGGCCAACTCCGAAACTATAAGGAATAGCTAAAAATGCTCAAAGGAGTCACGAGCCCGATTTTGATAAAACTTAAAACCTCATCATTAGATTTTTGAAAAACCAATAATCCTAGGTGAGAATCGAACCCATTGATTTTGAAGAAAATAAACACACCCTTTATTATTACACCATACGATAGTGTCGCTGATAAGGATCAAATTCTGCGAAGTAATGATATACGGCAAATTTAAGGAAAGTTTGGAATTTTAATAGAATTCATATTTCATGTACCTAAATTTTGTATCATAGTTTGTTTCGTTCAAAATCCCAGAATAGATAGTAACTATACCGTGTTTTAAATCATGCTCAGAATGATTATTTGGAGAATATTCTAAACGGAATCAATAATATTGAATGCAGTACTATCTTTGAGGTCTCGAATCCAGCTATGTATTGAAAACAATGGTCTACATGTTGAACAGTTAATCAGTCAACGTAAGCAAAATAAACTGTATTTTGTTAAAGATGAGCACTTTCCTTTAGTTTGCCGTATGTCATTACTTCCCAGAATAAGATCCTTAATAGCAACACTATCGTATGGTGAAATAATATAGGGTGTGTTTTTTTTCATAACCAATGGGTTCGATTCCCAGCTTGGATTATTAGTTTTTCAAAAATCTAATGATGAGATTTTCAGTTTCGTCAAAATCGGGCTCGTGACTCCTTTGAGCATTTTTCGCTATTCCTTATAGTTTCGGATTTGGCCATCCAATCCCTTTTGAAAAATTCACCCTGTATAACTGAATGCAATATATTTGCATATGATAAGCAAGCCTTTAAGAGCTTCCTATAGTACCACGTAAATCTGCGAGGGCAAGCTTACCGCTTCCGAGTGGCAGTATTTACTACAAAAAAACCAAGAAACAGAAATATAGCACTGAATACACCTACAGAATCATCCTACCAGAATTCTAACCAAAAATATACAAACAACCCAGAAAAAAAAAACACATTTACCAACCTTAACATTTCACTGAAATCCAAATCCAATATGTAATAACGTTTTCAAAACGTATGCATCACTATTACATAATGCATGTGCATAAAACTTTCATAACTTTGTAATTCTTAATACTTTGTAATTTTATAAACTCACGGCACGTACACAACTTTCACATAACATGACAATGAATTCACAATGTGACCTCAAGCTTAACAATATTTCGAGGTACCCTCATAAATTTTCACAATTATTCATAAGGTCTCTTACACACTGACTTAAATTTCTCGTGTATGTTTGACTGTCCGCGACAACATCCAAAAGAAATTCAACACTCATTATTAAATAATTGACCTGACATTGCTATTCTTGTCTTACTTTAATTTAACTTGATAAAATTTTGAAAATAACATGAAGTTACTTTTGTTCTATAATAGGGGAAAGAATTTTTTTTTTTTTTTTTTTTATATATGCAAAGTACCTACTGACTATTTCAACTTTCATAATTCATCGGACTCACCCATTCCTTGACTAATGTGCCCTTCATACTCTCATATTCATCCCTTTCATATATTCATACATCTCTCATACAATTCCCGCTCATAAAACACTCATGCACACTTGTGTCATCAATACAATCACATGATGACGCAATTCTTATATACAAGAGAATTTAGCTTTATTTTACACTAAATCTCAACATTATTCATTAAAACCGTATACTGTCCTTACGCTTATGGAATTATGATATGAAATGCAGTCTGTAAGAACCCTAAACGATATTCACATGATATTCACAACTACCCATACTTAGGAGAAAAAAAATGATACTACAATTTATATTGAATCTATTTTTAGCTACAAGGTGAAACTTTGGAATTATTTTATGAAGATTATAATTAATTATTTAGTTTACATATTTGTATTGCTAACTAGTATATAGCATTATTGGATTGATTTTTATGACGAATTTTTGTTACCTACCCCAAATTTTTTTTTATATTACTAAGGTGGCTATCGATATAGAAAATATATAACTTTATGAAGGTGGCAAACAAACATACGGCCCACCAGAAGGACTGGCGGTCACCGCAGCCTATGAACATTTGCCTTACCATAGGCGACAAACTCATGCTGCCGACCGTGTAAAACCCTTTTACGACCCTTTTTAAAGAACCCAATACTATTTTTGTAGAAACCGGCTCATAACCGCTAATTACTACTTTACCAGTTAATTGATTTTTACTGAGCAAGAAATATCTAATTTTATTGATATCCATATTAAACGGCTCTGGTAAGCACCGAATCACTCACAATTTTTAATACACAAATCACTTTCACTATTCACATAGAACTACAATATCATTCAGATTTTCCTGAAACAATACACAAATTATATAAAACAAAACCTACCGTGACTGGTTTGCATTAGATATCTTTAAAACATTAACAACAATTTTACTTCTACAAGAAGGTTCGTAACAATTTTATTAATGTGGGTATATTTTTTGCGTTAAATTTATTACAAGGAATTGTCAAAAACAATGAGGGTAGAATTTTTTCCTTACGATGAACAATACAAAATATGAATATGACTATAAGCCAACAATTATACAAGCTGTTGATTTGGTCGTGCACAAGCCTCCTTCAGTGCGTAGTGTACTATAGGTATTATCGATTGCAAGCAACACAAACATTACGTAGATAACAAAACCCCAAAAATCCTGTTTTTAGTGAAATATGATTTACGAAGAAAAAATCTTCACCCGTGTATTTAATGTTTACGTCGCCGAGCCAACGCTAAAGCGCAAGTCACACTGCCAGCGGGCGGGTGAGCGAGCTAGGCACACTGCGAGCTGCCGAATAACCTACGTGGCTGATGCGAGCGAAGCTACTCGTTTTCGTCGTTAGGCGCGCCCGCTTCGCTAGCTTAACTACCGTCCTCCCCGTTTCGGGTACTCAGACTAGTCGTCGCTTGTCATTCGAATAGCAGTGTCCACGTGTCTAGTCTCATCCGCACTACCCGGTTCGCCCTTCCGTATGTAGTTTTTGGTGTAAACCCCATAGTTTAGCTCGGCAATGTCGCGTAGTTTGCATAACTTCAATATCTCACTTCACCCGCCCGCCTAGCTCGCTCGCCCGCCCGCTGGCGGTGTGGCCTGGGCTTAAAGCTAGACAATAGTAGGTACCTAGATAATGCGGCTACGTATCGCATCTCATGGCTCCTCTACACTGCCCGCGAAGTTGAACGAAGTTAAATGAATACGATAGTGTAAAGAGGCACTTCGGCTTACCTCGTCAAAAACTATACCTCCCCTCAGGCGACTTTATTTGCTGTCGATTTTTGCGCCTCAGTTAATGGGCCCAAAGATGCGGGAAGTGCGTTCACGAAGTACCTCTCTACACTACTTGGCCGACATCGTGTGTGCCGGTGCTTTGCCGGCGCGTGATTTAAGCTATAATTAGTGCTTTGGTGTATGTGATCCAATTATCAGCGTCAAACAGTGGTCAGGAGCAAATTATGTTGTTCCTGGAAACTCTGCCACACAAATTTCTTTGTTCATTACAAACGGCGGCAATGTGCGTGCGCAGGCTACTGACACCACTGAGTGTGTAGTGACGCACTTTTTTCGAACTTAGACAAAGTTTCTAGAGTACTTCGCCTATGAACTTTGCGGGCAGTGTAGAGGAGCCATTAGTTATTACGTTTCATGAGTTTTTAGTTCCAGCTGACAAGTTCGGTGACCTTTATGTACTTTTTTGATTTGATAATAATGATTTGATGATGAGTTTATGTTGATTTAAAAGATTCCTTCCTACTTCAAGGGCTTAGGACCGGCAGAAACACGCTATTTATCATGCAATTGCAAACAAAAACATTAAGTACTGTTAGTAAACATTAGGTATGAGAAAAGTATTCTGAAATGAAGTATTTCTGGCGTAGTTAAAAATTTTAAATCAACTTATTTACAGAATTAATTGAGAATCAAAGCTTAAATACCTATTTACAAAATCATGTAACACGCAATAATTGTTCAAAATGCTCACCCCCAGTGTCTATGCACAGATTGGCGCGGCGCACCAAGTTGCGTTTTAAGCTGCGAAGCACATTTGTTTTTATTTGTTCAAATGCCAAAACAATTCTTTCACGTAATTGTGTAACACTCACAATGTCTTCATTGTAAACAAGTCTTTTAATAACTCCCCACAAATAAAAGTCTAAGGGCGTTAAGTCGGGTGAACGCGGCGGCCAGGCTACCGGTCCACCACGGCCTATCCACTGCGTACCAAACACTTCACTTAAATATTCGCGCACTTGGCGTCCATAGTGAGGTGGCGCACCGTCCTGTTGGAAGTACAAGTCCCTATGAAATGCGAGTGGAATGTCATCGAGCATCTCGTTAACCACATGTCGGAGTAGCACCAAGTATGTAGCACTGTTCAAACGACCGTCAATAAAATATGGGCCAAGTAGATGATCACCGATGCACTGTATAGATGATACCAGCCCACACATTCAGACTAAACCGGACCTGGAACGAGTCCCGCGTAGTAACATGTGGGTTGTGTTGTCGGTGAGCCCACCAATGTTCATTGTGGACGTTATAAACGCCCACGCGCGTAAACAATGATTCGTCGGACCACAAAATGTTCACGTCCTGATGTTCAAGGAGCCAGTGACAAAAAACTGTCCGAGCGTTATTGTCCTGCGGATGCAACTCTTGAACACGTCGGAAATGGAACGGATGCATTAGTTCGCGATTCAGCAGCTTCCACACTGTGGTATGATGAACACCGAAACGGCGACCGGCTTCACGCGTACTGGCTCGAGGTTCTTCCTCAAAATAATTGAGAATCTGCTCTTGCCGATCAGCTGATAGGCCTTGTGTACCACGACGGACGTTACGTAGATATCGGCGCGTGCGGTTATACTCACGCTGAACGCGGGCGAGCGACTAATTAATTCAAAATTTCAAATTCACCGATCAAAGGCGCCGCCTGAGCCGCTCGCTCCTGCGCTGGGGTTGGAGGGGTAACTTACACGCGCCGCGCCGCCACCGCCTCCTTTGCCTATGCCTACACATTTGTATGTGCCTACTAAACTGTAGGCAAAGAAGAAACGGTTTTGAATGAACGGTGAAAATGTACCTACGTAGGTAATAGTATTATTAGAATATTTAGAACCGATTCATACGAGTTGCTTTTTAAATTTATTTTATTTAATAATTATTAAGAACTTAATTTTACTGCCCCATTTTTTCACTTAATATTGGTTTAGTATAAGCAGTAGAGTTCCCGTAGCAAATAGAAAAGAATTTAAGCAGAAAAAAAAAGTGTAAAAAAAGGTGTCTCGTTTTATCCCGAAATATCAACGAGTGTAGGCAGTACAGTCATGTGTGCAAGTAATGCACAAATGCAGATCAACATCCTGTATAATAAAAGATATTATACTATTACAGTTTGAAATAAAATAAAAAAAACTGTAATTAAATTTGGGGACAAGCTACGTTAATAAAAATGATGTTAGCAAATTTTCAAATTTCGGAATACCCGTTTAGCCAAAAAATGTTAAATGCAAACAAAAAGTTCAAAATTCGGGCATCCAGACTAGCATAGGCCAAGGGCGTCTAATCCTTGAGGTAGCACTAATTTCGGGGGAGGCTACCTGCTAGCGGGAAACACCTTACAATAAAAATTATTAATTATATAGGAGTCACTAGACCCAGCAAATCTGTAATACCCAAATAAGCTATCAACTCCAGGACAATTAATTAAGTTCGGGCGCCATGACACGCTTCTGGGAAGTCGAGAGTGATCCCAGGAGTTCCCAGGCGGTTCAGTAGTTTAGGTGAGGGTATATAATTTGTCCTGGAGTCAATAATGCAAATACTACAGAGTATTATTATTTTTATTTCAATTCCACAATATTAAAACTTATATCTAACTTAAAAACTAGGTACTCATCCGAATCCTTCAGGGATGGGACTTCCTTCCTTCAGGAATATGTACAATATAAGAATATGGCTCTACGCATATATTATTCATAAATAGCTGCCTTACGGGTATAGGCAGGGTTTTTAAACAAAGACTTGGAAGCTCATTCTGAAAAGAACAAACATTATATTTTATATACACCCTCTTCAACCATAGATTTCCCTAAACTTTCCCTTACATTATTTTTAACCCCATTTTAAAACATTTAATATACAAAGAACATTACCCCCTTTTCTAAATTTCACAAACGCCTGCCTGATAAAATAAATTTACTTAAAATATACTTTTTTACATAAAAATTACCCACAATTAATTTACTTAATAAAATTGATGATTGATGCTTACCAGAGCTTCCGTTTTCACAAATATAAAAATTTAGTTAAATACTTGGGCTATTAAGCCACTCACTGATTATTTCAGTGGAAATATATTTTATATAATAATTTACTTTGATGTAAAATTTCTTCGACAGTATGAAGTAAATTAAAAAAATTTAGTTAGTTCCTGATTTTTTTTTATTCTACTAATGCGCACGCCTATATATAGCTTACATCCCACCATATCTCCTTCCATCAAATATCCCTACTATGACACTATTAAGGACACACCCCTTATACCGACCTAAGTATAACCATTATACCTACGCTTAATAGCGCCTAATAAACTAATTACAGCAAATCTATGATTTACGCCACACTTTACTGTTTCCAATGTTAATTATTTTCCGATTCTAGTAGCGTTTGGAGTCGTACAGGGTTTACGGACATCAATAATATAGGAAATTCGACAAAAAAACATGTTCTGACTGAAAAACACATTCGTAGTTGTTTAAGCTTTCATGACTTTGGCAATAGCAGAATTGAGACATTTTTGAATAATAATTTTGAAGTACACAATAGGAAGGTTGATCGCAATCGTCATCTATTAAGACGTTTCATAGATACTGTAGTTTTGTTAGGTAAACAGGAGTTAGCGTTCCGCGGCCACGATGAGAGCTCCGGGTCGAATAACCGCGGTAATTATATTGAAATATTGCAATATTTAAGTGCGTATGATGCTGTATTGGAGTCACATATGGAACAATGTTCTTCAATGCATAACCCCGTGTTTTCTGGACATCTACATGTACCTAGGTAAGATTTTTTTTACTAGCTTCCGGTTCAGGTATACCCGAAGGGGTAGGCAGAGGCATATTATATGCCCACATTTCACCTTTTTATAATATGTCCCACGTAATACGTTGTGAGCCGTATTGCCGTGTTTAAATGGACAGGCGCAGGTTGTGATGCCTGCTGTTGAAATAAAGCCTTCAACTTGGTTTAACGACTGCCATTTTACTGGCAACCAGGACCAACGGCTTAACGTGCCTTCCGAAGCACGGAAACGCTCAAATAAATGTCACAAAGTGATCACATGGATGGTCACCCATCCATGGACCGGCCATAGTGAAAGTTGCTTACTGCAGTGATCGTTTACAGAACACTGAGTCCGCGGGGCCACGAGCGCTACTAGCTTCCCTTTTGAAAATAACCAGTCCTCGCCACTGGTGGCAGGTCTAAACGTGGGTCCTGGGAAATCCTTCCGATGGCCTACCCTACTTTTTGGTAACGTGAAGGAAATCCTAATAGCCTACGGTTGGCCCTGAGCCCTGGGTAAGCCCTCAGAATGATACCCCAGGACTCCCAACAGACCTACGGCTACCACTGCGGCCTCAGCTAGGGGGGATCGTGTACAGCTATTAAAATGTCAAGTGATTGAATGGACAACGTTGAATGTTGCAGGCCATCGGGCAGCAGTCCTCCCGGCCCATGCAGAACGTACGTCAAGAGGCGGCCAACATTCGGCGTGCTGGCATGAACACCGACAATGCAGTGAGTACACTTACCTCTAGTCTTTACAGCTTGTAGGATAGGCAGGAAACATGTGCTTTTAATCTATACTAAGTAACTCGAATCTTTCTGTTAGATTTTCACGCCTAAACAGCTGAACCGATTTTGATGAAATTTGGTATAGAGATAGTTCGAGTCCAAGGGACATAGGACATAGGCTACTTTTTAACTGAATACGTAAAATGGAGGGTAATGATTTTACGCGATTACGACGTCTACGGGGACGAAACCGCGAGGAACAGCTAGTCTAATAATAATTATGTGCGGCAGTACATTATTGTAGATTTTCACATGTTAAAAAAAATACAGACGAATTGAAAACCTCCTCCTTTTTTGGAAGTCGGTTAAAAATAAAAGGAATCAAAGTATAGAAATGGTTGCAACATCATTTATATCAGACTACCGGACGTCACGCGGTTTCACCCGCGTAGTTCCCGTTCCCGTGGGAATACGGGAATAAAATATAGGTTATGTTCACTGCAAAGAGTGTAGCTTCCAACAGTGAAAAAAATTTTCAAATCGGTCCAGTAGTTCCGGAGCCTATTCGTTAAAAAAAAACAAACAAAAAAACAAATCTTTCCTCTTTATAATATTAGTATAGATTTGCTAAGCAGCTCGATAGGTGACTCCGGTTGCATACTTTTTTAAGAACTTTACCATTTCATTATAATGAGAAAATATTTGATTGCTTGTTTGTTTGTATGTTTCTTTGTATCGAATAGGCTCCAAAACTACTGCACCAATTTGACAAATTCTTTCACTGGTGGTAAGCTACACTATCCCTGAGTGACATAGGTTATATTTTATTCCCGTAATCCCACGGGAATGGGAACTACGTGGGTGAAACCGTGTGGTCTAATTACATAATTATTGTCTCACAGCAAGAAGGCTCTCACGGCCGAAAACGGTCAGCCCAAGAAGCGGGCCTAGACCAAGATGATGATGATGATAAACACGACGAGGTGCGGCTCTGGGAAGACGGCTTCAAGGAACGGTATTATGAGAGCAAGTTTGACGTGGCCAGGAATAATATGGAGTTCAGGTAAATAGATTTGGTTAGGCTTTTAAAGTCATCTAATTTAGTTAAGGTAATACTTGATGCCGCCTGCGTAGCGTGGATGTTTTTGTTTGATTTGTTTGTTTGTTTGCATCGAATAGGCTCCGGAACTACTAGACCAATTTGAAAAATTCTTTCACTGATGAGAAGCTACACTCTTTGCGGTGAACATAAGCTATATTTTATTCCCGTATTCTCAAGGGAACGGGAACTATGCGGGTAAAACCGCGTGACGTCCGCTAGTGTCTCAAAGAGATTTGTCACGACATCAGTTTTCTTCTCCTTTCGCCATTGATGCAGACCCTTAAATCATCTAACCACAGGATGCGCCTTACTTGAGCATTGTTTTCTGCCAAGCCAATAGACCATTTGGTCTTTTGGCTTTATAAAAAGCACTGTACATCAGTACATCATTTTATATGATTAAACTAGTACATTTCATTGTAGTTGACTGTACAATAAAAATTAACACACAACAGCCATTACGCGTTTGTCGATTAATACATTTTTAAATATAATGAAATTTTATATGTCTTTGTGTTTCCCCCTTCACCCGCTATGAAAACTAGCAGAATATTTTTGTATGCGGTGGTTCGCAAAGGCTAGTCCCGTGATATATGGTCTAAGGATTGGACACTATGGGGTGCCCTACTAAGAGCTGTCAAAATTATCATCCTAATTTTAACAGAGTAAAGCAACATTCGTTTGTAATACAATAAAGATTTGCAATTTTATCTACACAAGCGACATTTAATCGCGCCTAATTAAGTGAGCAGTACTATTATAAATGTGAAAGTTTGTGAAGATGTTTGTTACTCAATTACGCTCTAAGAGCTGAACAGATTGGGTTGAAATTTGGTGCAGAGATAGCTTATAGTCTGGAATAACACATAGCCCACATAGGCACTTTTCATCCCGAGAATAGGTTTCCACGGGAACCGGGAACGGCTACCGAATTTCACGCGGGCGAAACGAGCATCTAGTAAAATAAACACACACACAAGTAGGCCCTGCGGACTCAGTGTTCTGTAAACGATCACTGCAGTAAGCAACTTTCACTATGGCCGGTCCATGGATGGGTGACCATCCATGTGATCACTTTGTGACATTTATTTGAGCGTTTCCGTGCTTCGGAAGGCACGTTAAGCCGTTGGTCCCGGTTGTCAGTAAAATGGCAGTCGTTAAGCCAAGTTGAAGGCTTTATTTCAACAGCAGGCAGTCACAACCTGCGCCTGTCCATTTAAACGCGGCAATACGGCTCACAACGTATTACGTGGGACAAATTATAAAAAGGTGAAATGTGGGTATATAATATGCCTCTGCCTACCCCTTCGGGGATAAAGGCGTGATGATGAACCTGAACACACAAGTGATAACAACGCACTCTTCTCCCTCAGGTACCGGGTAGCCCTCCAGTACGTGCGGGGGCTCGCCTGGGTGCTCCGCTACTACTACCAGGGCTGCGCCAGCTGGAAGTGGTACTTCCCTTACCACTATGCACCCTTCGCGTCAGATTTCGTGAATATTGGAGGACTTTCTACCAAATTTGAGGAGGGGACGCAGCCGGTAAGGATATACATACATACTTTTATATACAGGGTCATTTGTAAAATTTTAAAAACCTGCTACATTCAGATAACTAACATCATACTATAGTATCCGCAATACGAACTGGCACGTAGGGCCATAAATCATCGGATTCGTGCTATCTCTTTCGCACCTACCCAGTCTTATGGAGCGGGACTCGCACCCATAGTGCTGTGCGGTAATCTTTTACTTATTCCATAATAGTATCGACAAAAGTAATGAAATGAAAAATTTTAATATGATTTATTTATTTTTATATCAGCATTGATTTATTAAGACAAATGTATTAAATTAAATAAATAATTATATTAAAATAAGTAGGTTGAGTAGGTGAATTACTAACTGAAAAAAATAATTCAAATTTACTAATTTTTACTTTTTTATTGCTAAAATTTAGCTTATTATTTAAGAAAATCTTATTTGCTATTAATATCATATTTACAACTAAAAGCAAATTACCCACTTAATATCAGATTACGACATATCGACAAATTCTTAAATATTTTATCGACATGGTTCAACCCCTACAGTAAGTGACATTTATGGCCCAAAGTGCCAGTTCGTATTGCGGATACTATAAGCAACATTTGTGCTACGGCTTTTGAAAATTCATTATTGCATAGCATTTTTTATCAACTATGCTAGTATAATTATTTCTACAAAGGAATATTTTAAGGCCTATGCTCAACAAAGTAAAGTACTGGACTTTTGGACTTTGGACTTTGGACTTTGGACTTTGGACTTTGGCCTTTTGGACTTTTGGGCTTTTAGACTTTTGGACCCCACCTCACCTTACTCCACCCCATCCCACTCCACATAACCTCACCCCACCCCACCTCACACCAATTCACCTCACCACACCCCACCTCACCCCACCATACACACCTCAGCCCACCCCACCTCACCCTACTTCACTTCATATACATAGGTACAGTCAAGGGCAAAAACATGGATACACGTACAGTTTACATAATTTGGTATACATTTACACTGGCAATAATTTGGATACATCCAAACATTTATAAATATGTCTACTTTGTCATGGGCAAAAACATGTATCAACCAAATGCAAAAACATGTATACATGTAATGCTAATAAAAATATATATCATTCCAAAGCATAACTAACTTGTACACGACATTACGCTATAAACTATATACACACTATTGAACGCATAAATATGTATACAAGAATAGACATACTTTTTGTGCATACAAAGATTAAAACTACGAAATCATAGTTTATTGACAAGTTTTTTACCCACGACGACAAGGGAGACGGTATTTGCGTTTGGGTGGTGAGTATGTTTGTTTGTTTGTTTGTGCAAATACATATTGCCATTTTTCTCCAAAGGTACTGGTCGGATTTTAATGCAGTTTCATTATGGGTTGAGCTTTGATTGGTGCAAGTTTTTAGATAGATGTTACGATGAAAACTCACCAGGGGGCGCTGCAGCAAACATTATTTCTGATGAAAATCAATGTTGAGGCGTTATTTTTTTTTTGTTTAACGTGAGGGAAAATTCTCATGGATGTTATGCCGGTCTCCTACCGACTAAAAAACCTCACGTAACGCCCAACAGCCTACGGTTGGAAGCCCCGGGTAAGCCCTCGGAAGGATCTCCCAGGACTCCCAACAGACCTACGGCCTCGCCCATGGAGTGGTTCGTGTGCTATCCCGCGTCTTTGGCGGGGGGGGGGGGGGGGGCGTGAGTTCCTCACGTCACGCAGCCGTCATGGGCCTGCTTCTGTAAGGACGGTGATTCGCAATCTCACCGTCCTCAGACCCCCGGTCATGGAGGCCGATAGTCCTCGGCGAAGACACGTCGGCGGAGCCCAAGCCGCTGAGTGCGGAACTCGGGTGGGAGAGTTCTCCCCCGTTCCCGCCCCGCCGTCTCTTTCACGAGCATGAACTGCTCGCAGAAGGAGGCGGCGCAGTCCCACTTACTCCCGCTGGAGAGCATGGCTCGCACCATAGTCTCGAGCGAGAGAGTGTCCACGCCCAGACCCACTACGAGGACCTGGCGCTGTTGCGCCCACGCCGTGCACTCCACAAGCGTGTGGAGCGCCGTGTCATCGCTGCGGTCCTCGCAGTGCTGACACTCGGCCGTGGTTTCCCGGTGTTTTCGCCACAGATACCTACCGAAGCTCCCGTACCCGGCAAGCATCTGTGTTAACCGGTAGGAGAGAGCACCGTGTCTCCTCTCCAGCCACTCGTCCATGAACGGTCTGACGGCCGCGATTGTGGCTAATCCCCCCTTTGGTTGCTCAAGTCGTATCTTCCATATCTCCACGGTTTCCTGGTGGAGTAGGGACCGCTGGGCCTCGATTTCTCGATAAGCGGGCCTTTGGTCCCGCTCCAGCGCCTCCTTGCGCCATCTGAACAGTGACAGAGGAACGCACCTCGTAACCGATGTTCCACAGGAGCGGCCCTAAAACCGATCCCTGTGGAACACCGCACGACACATCTCGCCGACCCGGCCCTAGCCAGCTCGGGTAAGTTATGGCTCTCTCGGAGAGATAAGCCCCGACAATTCGACGGAGGTAGGGAGGCACTCCATGATAGATAAGCGCCTCCCTGACGCAGCTCCAGGGCAAGGTGTTGAATGCGTTGGCGATGTCGAGAGACACCGCCACCACCACCTCACCCCGTGAGACTGCTTCCTCCGTCAGGCCTCTAATGCGAATGATCGCGTCCACGGTGGAGCGTCCCTGACGGAAGCCAAACTGGCTATCCGCCAGATTAGGCCCCACGCGTGTGAGGTGCCCGACGAGGCGTTTTGCAATAACACGCTCAAAGAGCTTGCACCCTGATGGGGAATTTGCCGGCCGCCCCGGCTTTCGAATTAAGACCAGTTTCCCGGTCTTCCAGACCTTAGGAAACTGGCCTTTCTCGAGGCATGCGCTAAAGAGCCCAATTAGTCGAGGCCCAAGCTCCTCGAGAGCCAGGACCCACGCTCAGCCTGGAATGCCGTCGGGTCCAGGGGCGGTGTTTTTGCGGGATTTAAGCCGCAGGACAGCCGCCCCTAACTCACCCTCGGTGACTACGGGCACGTCGTTCTCGCTGCCTTCCGCGTTGGGCGCCTGAGACGAAGCCATGCGCGGAGGAATGTGTTCCTCCGCTCTCGACGGGAACAAGGAGTCCAGGACCCCCTCCAGCCGCTCCGGCTGGAGACTCTGGGTCAGTGGGGGCGCCTTAGGGCGTAATTTGCCTCTTACCATGAGGTACGGGCGCCCCCACGGGTTCCGCTCCAGAGTCTCCATCAGCTCTTCGCGGCCCAATTTTTTGGACCGCGGCTGTCTGGAGGGCCCTCTTTGCCTCCCTGTACCCATCGTAGAGCTCCGTTTCTCGGGCTACCGCATCGACTGGGCGGCGACGCCTCCGGCGAAACCTGGTGTACCGGCGGCGCGCGGTAACGCAATCCGCGCGCAACTGCGCGATTTCCGGCGTACACCTGTTTCCTCGCCGGTCTGGGCCTAGCCCTGGGCATCGCCGCATCGCAGATGTGCGACATGGCTCTCCCGAACCACTCCACCTCGTTATCAACATCGGCAGGCCTGTCCGCTGTCGGAATCCAGGCCTGCACGATGGCCGCCTCCAGGAGAGCCTCCCGATCAAGGCGATGGAGTGCCCAACGCGGTTTCGGGGGATTCGCGATTGCTGGCGGCAGGTTAGGTGGAGGGGAGACGTTGAACCGAATATATCGGTGATCTGACGACGTCTCCTCCTTCTCCACTACGCGCCGTCCCTGGACACGGCGGGCGATCTCAGGGGTCGCAAACGAAGCGTCTATGACCGAGCTGAGACCCCGCCGCGTCCAGGTTGCGACATTTCCCCGGTTCAGGATGACTAGGCCACGTGTAGTGACCCAGTCCTCCAGTATCCTCCCCCTGTCTCTGGTTTCCGGGAGCCCCAAGCCTGTGACCAGGCATTGAAGTCTCCCAAAACCAGGACAGGGCGAGGCCGGCATGCAGCGAGAACGACGTCCAGCTCAGGAAGCCATTGCTCAAACTGATGCTGGTCGAGGCTCGGCGAGATGTAAACGGTCACGACAGCCACACCCTCGTATTCCGCCGTGACACAACCCGGACCTCTAGCGATGACCGCCAGGCGCGAGTCGTCCGCGCCGGTGTCCCCAAAAATGGTCGCCACGCCGTCCAGATCCACCGGGCTTCCCGGGTGAACCCAGTACGGCTCGGCGACGGCGACGATGTTAATGGACCACTGCCTGATGCTCTGGTATAGAAGGTCTTGAGCACCAGTGCAGTGGTTCAGATTCACCTGCAGGATGCGGCTATGGGTGTCCATTAATGGACGTCCATTTCCGCAACCTGCCGCGAACTTGCACCCACAGCCTCAACCCCCCGTGCGGACGGACGGGGCCTCGGCCTTGAGGCAGCGCAGGCTTTGCTGCCCGCCCGGTGGTCGGCCTCCCTTGCCTTCCGCCACGCATTTGTAACAGCGTGGCGGAGCGTCACAGGCAAGGGCCTTGTGACCCCCACGGAATACTTTATTTTCGTGCTGTTTAACGATAAATCAATAAGGCAAATTTTCAACGATGGAACTACAGTTCAATGCATGTAAATATTTCTCAAAATGAATTTAATCGAACAGAACGAGCAAATCAAACAGAAAATATAATCGCTTCCAATACGCAAACATGTCAAGCATCTGAAGACAACAAGTTAGCCAATAGTGCATTTGGAAAATTTGTCGCCCATGAATTAGACAACGTGCGTACTTCTAAGAGGCGTTATATCACGTCTGAAATAATAAAAGTAATTGAGAACAGTTTTTAATAAGCAATTATATTTAATATGGTTCACTATAAGAATTTAATAAAACGAATTTAATGCAATTAAAATATTTGTAACTTAAACAATTTTTCAGAATAACAAAAATAAATAAAAGTCTTTGCAAGAATCGATATCACACGATACATAAAAACAATACTGAGTATAACCACCGCCAGCAACAATAACATCTTGACACGCTTCTGGGAAGTCCAGAGTGATCCCAAGAGTTCCCAGGCGGTTTAGTAGTTTAGGTAAGGTAATTTGTCCTGGAGTCAATAAATGCAAGAATTCAGAGTAGGTAATAATACTTTTATTACAATTCACCAGTAATAAACTAAACGTATATCTAACTTAAAATCTATGTACTCATCCGGATTCTGGGTTGGCACTTCCTTTATCCAGGATATGTAAAATACGGCTATACGCCTATATCTTCAATAACTAGCTGCTTAAGGGTAGGTATAGGCAGGGTTTTTTTTTTTAAATCTTAACTTGGAAGCTCATTCTGAAAAGAACAAACAATATATTTTATATACACCCTCTTCAAGCATAGATTTCCCTAAACTTTCCCTTACTATTATTTTTAACCCCATTTTAAAACATTTAATATACAAAGAACATTACCCCCTTTTCTAAATTTCACAACGCCTGCCTGATAAAATACATTTACTTAAAATATTCTTTTTTTACATGAATTTTACCCACACTTAACTTACTAAATAAACTTAAGTAATGCAATTGATGCTTACCAGAGCTTCCGTTTTCACATATAAAAATTTAGATAAATACTTGGGCTATTAAGCCACTCACTGATTATTTCAGTGGAAATATATTTTATATAATAATTTACTTTGATGTAAAATTTCTTCGACAGTATGAAGTAAATTAAAAAAATTTAGTTAGTTCCTGATTTTTTCTATTCTACTAATGCGCACGCTTATATATAGCTTAAATCCCACCATATCTCCTTCCATCAAATATCCCTACTATGACACTATTAAGGACACACCCCTTATACCGACCTAAGTATAACCATTATACCTACGCCTAATAGCGCCTAATAAACTAATTACAGCAAATCTATGATTTACGCCACAATATCCCCTCCCCAAGAGAAAATTTTGTCCCTATAGACAAAATTTAAGAATACTAATTCAATTTAAAAAAATTGAATTAGTATATAACAATCAATCTATAACAACTGTATTACTTAGATAATGTCTCCCAAAAATAAATAATTTAAATATTCCAATAGATGTAACTCTGATGGTGTTCACAAGATAGATAGAAGAAAAGACGTATTTAAGGCTTAATATTAAGAAATCCAGGTAATACGAACCGCCTGAATGTAATATAGAATATGGCTTAAATTGAAGACTGAGATTTCTATAACCGTCTCAGAGAAGAAAATTTATATAACAACATATGCAACGATGTAATAACATTGTATATGTCTATATAACTGAATGCAATATATTTGCATATGATAAGCAAGCCTTTAAGAGCTTCCTATAGTACCACGTAAATCTGCGAGGGCAAGCTTACCGCTTCCGAGTGGCAGTATTTACTACAAAAAAACCAAGAAACCGAAATATAGCACTGAATACACCTACAGAATCATCCTACCAGAATTCTAACCAAAAATATACAAACAACCCAGAAAAAAAAATCACATTTACCAACCTTAACATTTCACTGAAATCCAAATCCAATATGTAATAACGTTTTCAAAACGTATGCATCACTATTAACATAATGCATGTGCATAAAACTTTCATAACTTCCTAATTCTTAATACTTTGTAATTTTATAAACTCATGGCACGTACACAACTTTCACATAACATGACAATGAATTCACAATGTGACCTCAAGCTTAACAATATTTCGAGGTACCCTCATAAATTTTCACAATTATTCATAAGGTCTCTTACACACTGACTTAAGTTTCTCGTGTATGTTTGACTGTCCGCGACAACATCCTAAAGTAAATTAACGTTCATTTTTAAATAACTGACCTGACATTGTTATTCTTGTCTTACTTACTTCAATTTAACTTGATAAAAATTTAAAAATAACATGAAGTTACTTTTGTTCTAGAATAGGGGAAAGAATTTTTTTTTTATATATGCAAAGTACCTACTGACTATTTCAACTTTCATAATTCACCAGACTCACCCATTCCTTTGAATAATGTGCCTTTCATACTCTCATATTCATACCTTTCATACATTCATACATCCTCATACATTTCACGCTCATAAAATACCCATGCACACTTGTGTCATCAATACAATCACATGATGACGCAATTCTTATATACAAGAGAATTTAGCTTAAATTTTACACTAAATCTCAACATTATTCATCAAAACCGTATCCTGTCCTTACGCTTATGGAATTGTGATAGCATGATGAAATGCAGTCTGTAAGCAGCCTAACGATATTCACATGATATTCACAACTACCCATACTTATGAGAAAAATAAAATGATACTACAATTTATATTGAATCTATTTTTAGCTACAAGGTTAAATTATTGATTTATTTAATGAAGATATAAATTAATTATTCTTTGTAATTATTATGTTTGAATATTCGTATTACTAACTACTATGCAGCATTTTTGAAATGATGTAATGATGAACTTTGTAACCTACCCCAAAGATTTTTTATATTACTAAGGTGGCTATCGATATAGATAAAATATGACTTTATGAAGGTGGCAGACAAACATACGGCCCACCAGAAGGACCGGCGGCCACCGCAGCCTCTGAACATTTGCCTCACCATAGGCGACAAACTCATGCTGCCGACCCTGTAAAACCCTTTTACGACCCTTTTTAAAGAACCCCATACTATTTTTGTAGAAACCGGCTCATAACCGCTAATTACTACTTTATCAGTTAATTTATTTTTATTGAGCAAGAAATACCTAATTTTATTGATAACCATATTAAACGGCTCTGGTAAGCACCGAATCACTCACAATTTTTAATACACAAATCACTTTCTCTATTCACATAGAACTACAATATCATTCAGATTTTCCTGAAACAATACACAATTTATATAAAACAAAACCTACCGTGAATGGTTTGCATTCATAATATTCTTTAAAACATTAGCAACAATTTTACTTCTACAAGAAGGTTCGTAACAATTTTATTAATGTGGGTATATTTTTTGCGTTAAATTTATTACAAGGAATATTAAAAACAATGAGGGTAGAATTTTTTCCTTATGATGAACAATACAAAATATGAATATGACTATAAGCCAACATTTATATAATAAAAGATATTCTACTATTACAGTTTGAAATAAAATAAAAAAACTGCAATTAAATTTGGGGACAAGCTACGTTAATAAAATTGATGTTAGAGAATTTTCCAATTTCGGAATACCCGTTTAGCCAAAAAAATTATGTGAAATGCAAAATAAAATGATCGAATTTCGGGCATCCAGACTAGCATAGGCCAAGGGCGTCTAATCCTTGAAGTAGCACGAATTTCGGGGGAGGCTACCTGCTAGCGGACAACAAATTACAATGTAAATTTTAATTATGGGTCACTAGACCCACAAATCTGTAGATATTAATCGCACGTTATCAACTACCAGGACAATTAATTTTGTTCGGGCGCCATGACACGCTTCTGGGAAGTCCAGAGTGATCCCAAGAGTTCCCAGGCGGTTTAGTAGTTTAGGTAAGGTAATTTGTCCTGGAGTCAATAAATGCAAGAATTCAGAGTAGGTAATAATACTTTTATTACAATTCACCAGTAATAAACTAAACGTATATCTAACTTAAAATCTATGTACTCATCCGGATTCTGGGTTGGCACTTCCTTTATCCAGGATATGTAAAATACGGCTATACGCCTATATCTTCAATAACTAGCTGCTTAAGGGTAGGTATAGGCAGGGTTTTTTTTTTTAAATCTTAACTTGGAAGCTCATTCTGAAAAGAACAAACAATATATTTTATATACACCCTCTTCAAGCATAGATTTCCCTAAACTTTCCCTTACTATTATTTTTAACCCCATTTTAAAACATTTAATATACAAAGAACATTACCCCCTTTTCTAAATTTCACAACGCCTGCCTGATAAAATACATTTACTTAAAATATTCTTTTTTTACATGAATTTTACCCACACTTAACTTACTAAATAAACTTAAGTAATGCAATTGATGCTTACCAGAGCTTCCGTTTTCACATATAAAAATTTAGATAAATACTTGGGCTATTAAGCCACTCACTGATTATTTCAGTGGAAATATATTTTATATAATAATTTACTTTGATGTAAAATTTCTTCGACAGTATGAAGTAAATTAAAAAAATTTAGTTAGTTCCTGATTTTTTCTATTCTACTAATGCGCACGCTTATATATAGCTTAAATCCCACCATATCTCCTTCCATCAAATATCCCTACTATGACACTATTAAGGACACACCCCTTATACCGACCTAAGTATAACCATTATACCTACGCTTAATAGCGCCTAATAAACTAATTACAGCAAATCTATGATTTACGCCACAATCTTCTAGTATATTCCTCATAGACCTTAGTATGTTGATTTGATTTAAGCGAAAAATTTACACCGTTAAGTCAAACAAATAAATATGAAAAATAAAATGGAAATAAAACAGCCAGTCACTCACAAAAAAAAATCAATCATTCATTATATTCTTTAAGTAAGTACTCTTTAGTATTGAGTGGCGGAAATATAGATGCTCTCTAAAATTTGAATTGTCTAGTGTTTACATATTATTGATAACTATGGATACATAAATGTTAACATTATGAGGTTCCATATTTATGAACTCTTAGATGAATCCATATTTATAATCGTATTGAGGGTGACGTTTTATGAGGCTGTGGAGTGTATACATATTTTTGCCTTTGACTGTACACGTTATGTAAACGCTCACGTGTACACGTGTAATATGAAGTGCGAGATACACGAACGTGGCCGAGCGTGGCCGAAAGTAGCCGAGTGTTAGGTTATTTGCGTTACGGAATTTCTTGATTCAGTCACCGCGCTCAAAGCCCGCGATAGAAGCTACGCAATAGCTTAATAATGGGCAACACGAGAAGGCGACATGTTTCTGGCAATGACGCATTGCCACAAACATGTAAAGATAAGATCATACTACACAAGGACAAAAAACTCGCTTCCGCTTGCATTATTATCCTTTTGCGTCGGAATTTGTGTGAAAGGTACTCACGCTCGACACAAATTTGATAAAGCCAATCAAGACGCACTCTACCTTAATATTCAACCACCATATTGGCACCATAAGATGAATAACTTCAGATTTATTCATCAATTTCGTTATAAAGCCACAGGTTATTCAAGTGGAGCGTAAAAAGGTACATCTTAGGGCCGCCTACTTGAGGAGTACTTTCTTTAGACTGTGAGAGTGGTCCCTAATCGCCAGATGCCATCAGGCGCGCGGCATCATTCAACTGCCTCTGTGGCGCAGTCGGTAGTGATACCGCCTGCGGCGCTGGAGGTCGTGGTTTCGATTCCCACCGGAGACAAATATTTGTGTGACCCATAAATGTTTGTCTCAAGAGTCTGTGTGTTTCTATGTATAATATGTATGTATTTAAAAGTGTATAAGTATTAATATCCGTGGTCTGATACCCATAACACAAGCAGGTTATTCCTAGCTTACTTTGGGATCAGATAGCGTTGTGTGAAATGTCCGTGAATATTTATTTATTTATTTATTATCATTGTTGTGGCAGTATTGTGTGTCTGGTGGTGTGTTTAACACATGTGTATTGTTGCAGTTCCGTCCCCTGGAGCAACTGATGGGCGTCTTCCCAGCCGCCAGCTCGCAGCACGTGCCCAAACCCTGGGCCAAACTGATGAGCGATCCCGTAAGTACATCTATATTATAATCCGGATATCCCAGAAACTCCTAGCATATTATTTTAAATCATATAAATTATGAGCTGTTGCGCGTGAAAATTATGTTATAATGCCAATTTGATTGCTCTCTGCTTAGCCCCTAGAATACGTAGCGTGATAATATAAAGCCTATTTGAAGACCCTACCCCTAGTTAATATTTGTGTAAAATTTGAATCAAATCTATTAAGTACTTTTTGAGATCCTTCCGGACAAAGCAAAGCAAACAGATAAACATACAAACAGACAAAAAATTGTCAAGATTTAAATAAAATTACGAATTCTAAAAATAGGTTATAAATGTTAGATCAAAAGGTTGGCGTCAATAATATTAACCAATTATTGGTGCCAACGGATAAGAAACAAAACGACGTTACTGAAATATCAGCGCTATGGTATTTTATGTTTTATTGTGTATGGCATAAGGTATATTTTACGTTGAAAATTGATACAGTTTTGACCAATTTTATTAGGATTGCTAATGAACGGATACAGGCATAAGTACCTCTACCTAGCAACACGGGACTGTTTTCTGCTTTGCTTTTGGTCGTGACCCGTTATCTAGTATATTGCTGATCGAAGCCCAGGATGGATTATATAAGCCTTAATACCACACTGACCAGTCGGGTTGATACAGGGTTTCGTTTAGAATTTTCCTTTAGGTGCATCATTTTCGAGGTGAAGCTGGCTTGTTCCTCCAATGTCTCTGTAGGCGTTTCTAGGGGCAATTGCCGAAAGTGATGTATGTGGATCATGTATTCTGTTATGTAACTACATAATGAAATAATTTCCTTGTTGCAGTTTTCACCAATAATAGACTTCTACCCTATCGACTTCAAGATCGACCTGAACGGCAAGAAATTCGCGTGGCAAGGTGTCGCGTTGTTGCCTTTTGTGGATGAGGAAAGGCTGTTTAAGGCTTTGGAGCCCTACTACGGACAGCTGACCGAGGCTGAGAGTTAGTATACTTGATCTGGGTGTAAAAACCATAGATTTAGAATTTTTCGCTACTCTCAATAGATATACAAAGCGTGCGAGCGAGACCTCATTATCCATAGCACTTAGCTCGAGAGGAAAAGAGAAAGCAAATTGTGTACTCATATGTCAGTATTTTGAATCGCTGAGCCCGCTGGGATCCTATGGCGGCTCTATGTTATTCATAATATCCAATAATCTGTAGTGATCTTACGATTAAAATAGAAAATTTTATATTTTCAACAATATTGTCGTGTTTAGTGTGTGAATAGGATATTACAAAACGCAATTTTACGAAGAAAGACTCGTTTAACAGGTCATTTGTGACTTCGTTCATTCCATTTTTGACGTACATATTTTGCCAAATTGGATGTAAAATTTCACTGAAAGTTCAACTCATAACGTAGATTATGCATTTTCCTTCATACATAACACAATATTTAATGTGTAAATGCATTTTTGGAGGATATATAAGGCAGAAATAGAAAGGGCTGTTTACAGTAAAATAGTCATGGGTAGGTATCGATAAGGATGTCGATAGTTCATTATAGTGACATTGCTACAAACAAACTTATCTGGATTTAATTTACTATAAATATGATTGATTTTTACTCGAACTGTGTTATTTAACCTTTTTTTTAGGGTTTTGTGCCTATTTTAATAAAATATTTCCAAAATTTGTGATCCATTTTGAGTTGAATTTTTATAATTTTACTTCACTTAAAGTACTCCACGCCACACCGCGATGTTTGCTGTACAAGGCGCAGATTAGCCTCTGCGTCGAATACTGTTCTCACCTTTGGGATGACTGTGCGAGGTACTTACTGGACGCGCTTGGCGCTATGCAGAGACGTGTTATCCGATTTCAATTATAGGTTGTCCTAAGATGACGGTAAGCCTCGAGCCGTTAGCGCAGCAAAGAACCATAGCGTCCTTGGCTGCCTTCTACTGAATGTATCACGGCGAATGTTCTGAAGAGCTCTTCAACCTGATCCCACCATCTCCTTTCAGATTCCGAACAACACGTCGGGCAGAGGTGCCACTCATATATAGCGGAGAGAATCTTCGCCAGAACTGAGCGTTTCAAAAGATCGTTCCTCTGTCGAACTACAAAATCCTGGAACGACCTGCCCGCACATGTGTTTCCCTCATTTTACAATCCCGGGTTCTACAAGCGGAGCGTGAAGAGGCACATCATAGGGTCGCCAACTTGAGGACTACTGTCAGAAGTCTTGTGTGCTGTAAGCATGGCCCCCATTCGCTAGTTCCATTAGTTTCCATCAGTGGCGACGTCAATTTGGCGAGGTTAATATATTTAAAAACATCTACGAGTAATATCTTTTATTGTTACTAGGGTTCAATAATAAATGAGTTTCTAGGTTTCGTATTACGATAAGAGTTGGATTTTTAGTAAAATTTCAAATTTAATTGGCAAAATATATATGTACGGCAACAATGCAATGTACGATGCCATAAATTACATGTTAAAAGTGTATTTTCACATTCACACACTGAATCAAAATTCGTAAAATCACTACAGAATTTCTAATATTACGAGTTTCCCCATATAATCCCATTTTTACTTTTTCATAGTCGATTACATTCAAATTAACAATTTATTCCCCAAAACAAGAAGTTGGAGATGAAACTTCTAAGCACTTTGTGTGCTTAGAAGTTTCATTTCCATTCCATCCATTTATACAGATACTTTTATCGATAACATAGGTGTGACCATTCAACAACACTATTTAACCCACACATAGATCTTTCATTTTTGGTCTCGTCTTCAGTTTGACACTGTTCATCTTGTACATTCTAAATCTATGGTAAAAACCCCCTTTTCATTCGATTTTTGGGCCCCTTTTCATAAAATCCAATAGGGAATATTCATGATTTTTTTATGACTTAAATCCTTTATGTCTTTGTAAAAGAGAAAAATACATAAAACAGACCTAAAAATAATCAAATTATTCTTCAAATTTAGATTTAAAACACTGATTAAATTTGAGCACTTGAAACGCCACCAAAATTGACGCCATTTTGATGACGACATATGTCATTCCGTGTATGTTTATACCATAGATTTAGAATGTACAAGATGAACAGTGTCAAACTGAAGACGAGACCAAAAATGAAAGATCTATGTGTGGGTTAAATAGTGTTGTTGAATGGTCACACCTATGTTATCGATAAAAGTATCTGTATAAATGGATGGAATGGAAATGAAACTTCTAAGCACACAAAGTGCTTAGAAGTTTCATCTCCAACTTCTTGTTTTGGGGAATAAATTGTTAATTTGAATGTAATCGACTATGAAAAAGTAAAAATGGGATTATATGGGGTAACTCGTAATATTAGAAATTCTGTAGTGATTTTACGAATTTTGATTCAGTGTGTGAATGTGAAAATACACTTTTAACATGTAATTTATGGCATCGTACATTGCATTGTTGCCGTACATATATATTTTGCCAATTGAATTTGAAATTTTACTAAAAATCCAACTCTTATGGTAATACTAAACCTAGAAACTCATTTATTATTGAACCCTAGTAACAATAAAAGATATTACTCGTAGATTTTTTAAAATATATTAACCTCGCCAAATTGACGTCGCCACTGATGGAAACTAATGGAAAGCCGTGGCGCATCTAGCGAATGGGGGTCATGCTTACAGCACACAAGACTTCTGACAGTAGTCCTCAAGTTGGCGGCCCTATGATGTGCCTCTTCACGCTCCGCTTGTAGAACCCGGGATTGTAAAATGAGGGAAACACATGTGCGGGCAGGTCGTTCCAGGATTTTGTAGTTCGACAGAGGAACGATCTTTTGAAACGCTCAGTTCTGGCGAAGATTCTCTCCGCTATATATGAGTGGCACCTCTGCCCGACGTGTTGTTCGAAATCGGAAAGGAGATGTTGGGATCAGGTTGAAGAGCTCTTCAGAACATTCGCCGTGATACATTCAGTAGAAGGCAGCCAAGGACGCTATGGTTCTTTGCTGCGCTAACGGCTCGAGGCTTACCGTCATCTTAGGACAACCTATAATTGAAATCGGATAACACGTCTCTGCATAGCGCCAAGCGCGTCCAGTATGTACCTCGCACAGTCATCCCAAAGGTGAGATTCGACGCAGAGGCTAATCTGCGCCTTGCACAGCAAACATCCCGGTGTGGCGTGGAGTAGGTACCTTAAGTGAAGTAAAATTATAAAAATTCAACTCAAAATGGATCACAAAATGGATCAAAAATATTATATTAAAATAGGCACAAAACCCTAAAAAAAAGGTTAACACAGTTCGAGTAAAAATCAATCATATTTATAGTAAATTAAATCCAGATAAGTTTGTTTGCAGCAATGCCACTATAATGAACTATCGACATCCTTATCGATACCTACCCATGACTATTTTACTGTAAACAGCCCTTTCTATTTCTGCCTTAAATATCCTCCAAAAATGCATTTACACATTAAATATTGTGTTATGTATGAAGGAAAATGCATAATCTACGTTATGAGTTGGACTTTCAGTGAAATTTTACATCCAATTTGGCAAAATATGTACGTCAAAAATGGAATGAACGAAGTCACAAATGACCTGTTAAACGAGTCTTTCTTCGTATAATTGCGTTTTGTAATATCCTATTCACACACTAAACACGACAATATTGTTGAAAATATAAAATTTTCTATTTTAATCGTAAGATCACTACAGATTATTGGATATTATGAATAACATAGAGCCGCCATAGGATCCCAGCGGGCTCAGCGATTCAAAATACTGACATATGAGTACACAATTTGCTTTCTCTTTTCCTCTCGAGCTAAGTGCTATGGATAATGAGGTCTCGCTCGCACGCTTTGTATATCTATTGAGAGTAGCGAAAAATTCTAAATCTATGGTTTATACTGTTTGTTTCAGTCAGTTACCTTCATACATATTTTCACAAATTTTCTGTTGTAATTTTTATCCCAATCATGGAAAATGCTGAAAAACCTTCGTACAAGTATTGTATGGTACCGAAGTGCACATCGAGCCAAAAGAAGTTTCCAACGAAAGAGAAAGATTGAAAGCTGTTTTGTTGTCTCTCTTTTAAAACACTGTTTCATTTCAATAAATCCAAGCAAAAAGCCGTTGAACTTGGAAAAATCATTTTATTTACCTTTTTCTTGGTTTTCATCAGAAAAGCGCAACATCCGCGGCAAGGACCGGCTTTACGTGGGCGTGGGCAACAAGAGCTACGAGCACCTGCTGGGCCTGTACGGTGAGGCGGGCCACCAGCTGCGGGCGCTCGTGGACAAGGCGCACGTGTTCCCGTACCGCTCCCAGGGGGTCACCGGGGACGTCATGCTGAGTGGCGACCATGTCGTTATTGGCGGGTGAGGGACCCCACACACACACATACATACATACAACAAGAGCTACGAGTACCTGCTGGGCCTGTACGGAGAGGCGGGCCACCAGCTGCGGGCGCTCGTGGACAAGGCGCACGTGTTCCCGTACCGCTCCCAGGGGGTCACCGGGGACGTCATGCTGAGTGGCGACCATGTCGTTATTGGCGGGTGAGGGACCCCACACACACACATACATACATACAACAAGAGCTACGAGTACCTGCTGGGCCTGTACGGAGAGGCGGGCCACCAGCTGCGGGCGCTCGTGGACAAGGCGCACGTGTTCCCGTACCGCTCCCAGGGGGTCACCGGGGACGTCATGCTGAGTGGCGACCATGTCGTTATTGGCGGGTGAGGGACCCCACACACACACATACATACATACAACAAGAGCTACGAGTACCTGCTGGGCCTGTACGGAGAGGCGGGCCACCAGCTGCGGGCGCTCGTGGACAAGGCGCACGTGTTCCCGTACCGCTCCCAGGGGGTCACCGGGGACGTCATGCTGAGTGGCGACCATGTCGTTATTGGCGGGTGAGGGACCCCACACACACACATACATACATACAACAAGAGCTACGAGTACCTGCTGGGCCTGTACGGAGAGGCGGGCCACCAGCTGCGGGCGCTCGTGGACAAGGCGCACGTGTTCCCGTACCGCTCCCAGGGGGTCACCGGGGACGTCATGCTGAGTGGCGACCATGTCGTTATTGGCGGGTGAGGGACCCCACACACACACATACATACATACAACAAGAGCTACGAGTACCTGCTGGGCCTGTACGGAGAGGCGGGCCACCAGCTGCGGGCGCTCGTGGACAAGGCGCACGTGTTCCCGTACCGCTCCCAGGGGGTCACCGGGGACGTCATGCTGAGTGGCGACCATGTCGTTATTGGCGGGTGAGGGACCCCACACACACACATACATACATACAACAAGAGCTACGAGTACCTGCTGGGCCTGTACGGAGAGGCGGGCCACCAGCTGCGGGCGCTCGTGGACAAGGCGCACGTGTTCCCGTACCGCTCCCAGGGGGTCACCGGGGACGTCATGCTGAGTGGCGACCATGTCGTTATTGGCGGGTGAGGGACCCCACACACACACATACATACATACAACAAGAGCTACGAGTACCTGCTGGGCCTGTACGGAGAGGCGGGCCACCAGCTGCGGGCGCTCGTGGACAAGGCGCACGTGTTCCCGTACCGCTCCCAGGGGGTCACCGGGGACGTCATGCTGAGTGGCGACCATGTCGTTATTGGCGGGTGAGGGACCCCACACACACACATACATACATACAACAAGAGCTACGAGTACCTGCTGGGCCTGTACGGAGAGGCGGGCCACCAGCTGCGGGCGCTCGTGGACAAGGCGCACGTGTTCCCGTACCGCTCCCAGGGGGTCACCGGGGACGTCATGCTGAGTGGCGACCATGTCGTTATTGGCGGGTGAGGGACCCCACACACACACATACATACATACAACAAGAGCTACGAGTACCTGCTGGGCCTGTACGGAGAGGCGGGCCACCAGCTGCGGGCGCTCGTGGACAAGGCGCACGTGTTCCCGTACCGCTCCCAGGGGGTCACCGGGGACGTCATGCTGAGTGGCGACCATGTCGTTATTGGCGGGTGAGGGACCCCACACACACACATACATACATACAACAAGAGCTACGAGTACCTGCTGGGCCTGTACGGAGAGGCGGGCCACCAGCTGCGGGCGCTCGTGGACAAGGCGCACGTGTTCCCGTACCGCTCCCAGGGGGTCACCGGGGACGTCATGCTGAGTGGCGACCATGTCGTTATTGGCGGGTGAGGGACCCCACACACACACATACATACATACAACAAGAGCTACGAGTACCTGCTGGGCCTGTACGGAGAGGCGGGCCACCAGCTGCGGGCGCTCGTGGACAAGGCGCACGTGTTCCCGTACCGCTCCCAGGGGGTCACCGGGGACGTCATGCTGAGTGGCGACCATGTCGTTATTGGCGGGTGAGGGACCCCACACACATACATACATACATACAACAAGAGCTACGAGTACCTGCTAGGCCTGTACGCTGATAAACGGATGAGTTTTGGACGCGCAGCGAAGGACCATAGCGTCTTTAGCTGCATTCTACCGAATATATCACGGCGAGGGCTCTAAAGAGTTATTCAACCTATTCCCACCGTATCCTTTTTGATCCCGAACAACGCATGCCGGGAGGAGATGCCAATCCACACAGTGGAAAGAATCTTGGCCAGAACTGAGCGTTTCATAAGATGGTTCCTCTGTCGAACTATAAAATCCTAGAATGACCTGCCCGCGCACGTGTTTCCCTCAGTGCCTTATTACATGTACCGGTTGCCGGGTAGCCGGTGCCGGGTACACGGCGGCGAGTGTATGGCATTACCGGGCAAATCACGCAGGTACGTGTGAAAGCTATAGTACATGGCCATACACTTCGCCGCCTGCCGGATACCCGGCAACCGGTACGTGTGAAAACGGGCTCATTTTACAATTCCGGGTTCCTCAAGCGGAGCGTGAAGAGGCACATCACACCATGACCATAGATGAGCTACTTCTTCATTTAAGCAACTTCACTCTTTCCGTTTTGACATTTAAGTATGCGCCATTGTCATTGGCAGATTCCGGATATCAGTGGTGAGAATCTCATTGCTGCATTCGGGAATCCGCCGCGCGATTATATAAGTACGTCAAAACAGGCCTGCATGAGGATTGCGATGGCATTTTTCCCGTTTACATACTATAGCTATAACATAAATACATGTAATACATATTTTTCCTGACATATCTGTGTATAAATTAAAAAAATGTTTCTCCTCAACAGACAATTGGCATCTCCAGTGATAGGCCTGAAGCCGGTCCTGGGCAACCAGGCGGTGTGCGTGAGGTTCCAGGACCCGGCGTACGACAAGGAGTTCCCGGCGCGGCGGCTGGAGGGCGCCATTGAGCCGGCGAGAGTGCTCAAGCCCGGGAACCTTTCCCACGAGGAGAATAGGAACTGGAGGCCGCAGATCGGTGAGTTCCCTTGACCTTGCTTATGATAATAATAAAATAATAAAATCAGTTGTCTGTTAAGTCCGTTTACTGACGATGGTTGAACGTGACAACGTCATACGAAAATAAAAATAAAATTAACATTACAAAACAAAAATAAATATAAAAACACATCAATTGATTATATAGCCATCTGTTGAAAACATTACTAAAATAAATGGAACGCCTCAGTGCGAGGTAACGACGTATTGCGTCATCATTTTTCATTCGTGCAGCCGGCTCCATCGAATTATAAGACGTTGTCACGTCAATATAATGTCTGCCAATGTTTTAATAATAAGATATTGAAAGAGTTTGCGCGCGAAATCGGAGACATGCGGACTACTCCGTTGAAAATTTTCCAAAATTAGTGTGTTTCGAGTGTTTTATGAGTAAAAGTGGTGGATTTTTAAGCATAAAAGTTCGACAAAGTGCACAAGTGTTGGAAAGTGATAAAACGCAGTGAAACGTGACTCTTCCATTTCTCGACAAACTCCAGAGACACTTTTAGTAAAGTACCACCGCTTTACTAGAGAAGACTGACTTTGACTTAGGGCTGCACTTGACTTTGACCAGACTTAGAGGACGAGGATTGTGACTTGAAAAATGAAGATATAATAAATGTAAGACTAGGCTGTATGGCTCAAATTGCCTTTGCCTATCCGAAAATGGATAAATAAAACTACTACTACTACTACTACTAGATATTGAAATGGCAGACGCCGTCTTCATCAATAGATCAAATCACCCAGTGCATTTAACCCCCAATTCAATTGCCCATTTTGTAGTTAACATATTTTAAAATAGTTTAGCTCCCATTGTAGGCAGTCCGTTGCCGTTCTTCTACATAAGGCGGTTGTGAATTGTCTGCAGTGGGGGTCCCATTGCCCAATACATTAATAATCTCAAAGGGCCTCTGCGTGTTGGACCAATATGTCCCCATGTAAGCCTACCAAAAGACCGGGTATCTTCAGTAAAAAAAAGAAGATCCCCGAGAAAAGAAGAGACATAATAATTTATTTTTGAAAAATTCATTTGTAAGCTTAAAGAAACTGTATGGTATAGTTAGTGAGAGGGACTCATTTTTTATACTACGACGTTGGCAGCAATCATATTGCCCGCCAGAGGTACTGATGGGCACGGCAGCCTATGAACGTTTGCAACACCAGAGGCGCCACACTCGCGCTGACAATCCAAAAACCTTCTAAGATCCCTTTTGAAAAACCCCATACTGTAGGCGTTTGGGAATACCGAGGCAGGGAGATCATTCCACAACCTAAGAGTGCGCGGGAAAAAGCCCCTATCAGATCTTACATTCTCGAACACTGTACCATACTAAACTATATACTATACTATCTTCACGCCAAATCCCTTGCGGGGTAGGCAGAAAGAACCGAGCGCCACACGGCACGGTCCATACACACCTCACTTGCTTCTTCAACTTTCATTTTTCTTTTCCAACACTGTATGTAATCTATATATATAAAAATGTTGTGTGCGTTTGTGTATCTATTAAAAACTCAAAATTTACTGAATCGATTGGGCTCAAAATTGGACACGATATACAATAGAATTCAGAGATGGTTTTAGGCTACTTTATACACTTTTATCATAACAGCAATAAGAATAAAATAGCTTTAAAAAGTGATATTACCAATAGATGGCGTTGGTCGTTTTGTTTTTAATTATATTCTGCCAGCTTCAGAACAAAATATTAAAAACAACCTATTTAGAAGGTACCTACCAGATTGATGATTTTTAAGAGAAGTTTGATTGCGGCCTCCTTGCATTCAGAATAATAAAAGAGAGTACGCACCTAATAAAGAGGTCAGATATGTTTTGCATGTTATTTTTGAACTTTTTGGACATTCGGAATTTTGGAGTTTTGGACTTTAGACTTTTGGAGTATTGGAGTTATGGAGTTTTGGACTTTTGGACTTTTGGACTTTTAGAATTTGGAGTTTTGGACTTTTGGACTTTTAGAATTTTAGACTTTTAGACTTTGGAGTTATGGCCTTTTGGACTTTGGACATTTTGGAGTTTTGGAGTTTTGGAGTTTTGAAGTTTTGAAGTTTTGGAGTTTTGGAGTTTTGAAGTTTTGGAGTTTTGGAGTTTTGGAGTTTTGGAGTTTTGGAGTTTTGGAGTTTTGGAGTTTTGGAGTTTTGGAGTTTTGGAGTTTTGGAGTTTTGGATTTTTGGAGTTTTGGAGTTTTGGAGTTTTGGAGTTTTGGAGTTTTGGAGTTTTGGAGTTTTGGAGTTTTGGAGTTTTGGAGTTTTGGAGTTTTGGAGTTTTGGAGTTTTGGAGTTTTGGAGTTTTGGAGTTTTGGAGTTTTGGAGTTTTGGAGTTTTAGAGTTTTAGAGTTTTGGAGTTTTGGAGTTTTGGAGTTTTGGAGTTTTGGAGTTTTGGAGTTTTAGAGTTTTAGAGTTTTGGAGTTTTGGAGTTTTGGAGTTTTGGAGTTTTGTAGTTTTGGAGTTTTGGAGTTTTGGAGTTTTGGAGTTTTGGAGTTTTGGAGTTTGGAGTTTTGGAGTTTTGGAGTTTTGGAGTTTTGGAGTTTTGGAGTTTTGGAGTTTTGGAGTTTTGGAGTTTTGGAGTTTTGGAGTTTTGGAGTTTTGGAGTTTTGGAGTTTTGGAGTTTTGGAGTTTTGGAGTTTTGGAGTTTTGGAGTTTTGGAGTTTTGGAGTTTTGGAGTTTTGGAGTTTTGGAGTTTTGGAGTTTTGGAGTTTTGGAGTTTTGGAGTTTTGGAGTTTTGGAGTTTTGGAGTTTTGGAGTTTTGGAGTTTTGGAGTTTTGGAGTTTTGGAGTTTCGGAGTTTTGGAGTTTTGGAATTTGGACTTCGGAATTTTGAACTTTTGTACTTTGGACTTTTGAACTTTTATACTTTTGGAGTTTTGGAGTTTTGGAGTTTTGGAGTTTTGGAGTTTTGGAGTTTTGGAGTTTTGGAGTTTTGGAGTTTTGGAGTTTTGGAGTTTTAGACTTTTAGACTTTGTAGTTTTGGACTTTTGGACTTTGGACTTTTGAACTATTGGACTTTTGAACTATTGGACTTTTGGACTATTGGAATTTTGGACTTTTTGACTTTTTGACTTTGGACTTTTTGACTTTTTGACTTTGTACTTTTGAACTTTTGAACTTTTGAACTTTTGGATTACTAACTCCTATGTATATTTCATGATATTTCTTTCGAAAAATAAGGTCATGAAGAAGTTTCACTTCTTACGTGTGTACACATTTTTTTTTAAATGTACTCATCATTTAGTTTGTTACTCATTTCTCATAGGTACATAAAACCACCATAAAAAAGTCACAGCGAAGCGTGGCAGGGTACCGCTAGTCTTATATATAAAAATGAATCGCAAAATGTGTCGGTATGCGCATAACTTCAGAACGGGTGGACCGATTTCACTAATTCTTTTTTTGTTGTGTAGGGTATTGTCAGGAGAAGGTTCTTATGGAAGAAAAATATTGAATTCCCACGGGAACGGGAACTACGCGGGTGAAACCGCGTGACGTACGCTAGTTTAACATAATATTTGATCATTTGTGCAGGCATGGTGCGTTCCAACACGATAGCGACGATGGAGGCAGCAGGCCGTCGCATGCTGGGCCACCACCTACCGCGGGACAATTCCTACGGGGCCGTGCCGCCGCCCGAGAGGCTGCAACACAGTGAGTCACTTAGATCTATTTAACTACTAGATGGGCCCACAAGTCCATATAGTAGATTTATTTATTAGATGGCGCCAACAGCTCTCCACACCGTAGATTATTTTCCCGTTCCCACTATAAAAATGTGTTTTTTCAGATCGTAGTCTTATAGTCTACCACTGTACCAAATTTCAGCCAGATCTGTTGAGCCATTAGAGAGTGAAAGAGTAATAAACATTCGTACTTACAAATTGCGCATTTATATTAAAATGCTGCTTCCACATTTGTAACATATCAACAAACTGTACAGCGTGTCATCGTGTCGAACATGTAACTCGTAGCTGCAGTTTACAACAGTACCGACGACACTTGAATCTGATACATTCATGGAAAAAATGTGCGGTAAAAATGTAAAAAAAAGACTCGCTAAAAGACCATTGCGTAGAGAAGGAAACCTCGAAATGACACCCGGTTGTCAGTAAAAAGACATTCGTTAAGCCAAGTTGAAGGCCATAATCGCCTGCAGCTGTCCATTTCAACACGGCGGTAGGCTCACCCCCTATTACGTGAGACATAAAACTATAAGGTGAAATGTGGGCGTATACTATGCCTCTGCCTACCCCTTCGGGGATAACGGCGTGATTATATGTATGTATGTAAAAATGTTTCCAATCTGGACGAAGCATAAACCCAACGCAACGTTAACAACATCGTAAACGACGACGTCAACGCGCTGCTGCCCCTTAGACAAGTGGCACAAACGTAAATCGCAAACGAAAGGATAGAATATATCCACCAATCACACCCAAGCTCGTGATCCTGCCGCGGCGCGCGAGTTTGGGTGTGACTAACTCCGTTCTGATAAATTACGTATGTCAGGAGATTCAGGAATCAAAGGTGCGACTTGATCGTATATTCTACGTTTTACCAAAGATAATATAATAGTATTACATACAGATCGGCAAATTCCCTGCCTCCCACTGAGTAAGCTTCCCCATCCCCTCACCAAAGTTGATGTGTCTATTGCCGTGTTAGTACTTGAGAGAGTGTCACTGCGTCGCATTACGTATTACTACCTACGTACTTTGTGCTATTGCTTGGGTTTAATTTGTGCTTAGCCGAGGGTAGATTTGAAAAAAAGTACCGTTCTGTTCCTTATAATATTTTGTTTCCATAGCTAGTGTCCCTAGTATACTCACACACACATTCAAGCTTGATTCAAGCATTCACATTACGTGTATATTAGTGTGAGTGAAAACGAACATTTTGTTGTTGTTTTGTTTGTTGTAATTTTATAACTCAAGAACGGGCTCACCTATCCAAACCAAATGTTTAGGCTTTGTTCGGACTATTTAGTAGATGGTTTATGTGAAGTTTGCACAAAATCGGTCGAGCGGTTCTTCATTTATCACGCAAACGAAGTTGCCCGGGTCAACTAGTACTCCATAAATATATGTGCGTACACGCCTTTCCCTCCCAATAATCAATTAATTCTTAAACAAATACACAAAAATAAATAATAAACGACCAACAAACGTCAAACTAATAGTCATAGCGCGTCAACACAACAATCGGTATAGAGTTTATTAAAAAATAATGCGAGCGCGCGTCACTTCCGCACACAATGGCGCGACGTGCGCCGCGTGTAATTGTGTCACGTGACTTCCGCCCCCGCTACGTTTGGCGCGCTCTCGTCGTGGTGCGAGGGAGCGACGGTGTTGCCAGATTTGAAAATTTTCCACTAATTTTAGGGAATTTTTATACCATCGATTTAGTAAACAAGCATTTATAACATGGCCTCTTTCATCGAAAGGGATAACCGTAAGTTCAGTAAAAAGCATTCGTTAAACCAAATTTGAGGTTTATCAGAAGCTTGAAAATTTTCAGCGGCAAGTACCCACAGTGTGTCCCATTTTTCAATAAGCCTATAGGGTTGACAGCGGAGTGTCACAAACGCTACGACGACTATTTTCGATTGAATAGAACATCGTTGATGTTCTAGTCAGAGTACTTTCATACCGCGACTATTCCACATAGTGAGACTATTATTATCCCTGTTTTGACTAAGAACCTCATGTTTAATCTGGTGGAAAGAATTTTCCTGAAATCTTGAGTAATTTTACATTAAAAATGTGGCAACACTAAAAAAATCAGGGAGCTACGAATCAGTGATTGGCCGGTGGAGAGCACGTTCGTAAATGAAGGCTTAATGCATTGATGATTGATTTTTGACATTTTATTGATCAAAGTATTGCGATTACCCCCTGACTTCGTTCGAAACTTTACCGTAATTTTCTACGTATAGAAGCTGCCAGCTGTAAGGTCAGACGGTGTAAGTTTTATCTTAATTACAACTGAGCACGTTACGCTAAGATGAAAGGATACTTATTTCGTCAATTTTTTTAATTTTTTTATAATAAATATTCACGGACATTTCACACAACGTTATCTGATCCCAAAGTAAGCTACTACCCGTTCGCTCTAACTTTGCCGCTGGCGTAGAGGCGTATACCCGAATTGTTAATTAGACGAAGTAAATTGACAGTAGCTTATGTCACTTCGTCATAGAAAATACGCAACATTGTATAAAGAAGTGACATTAGTTGCTGTCAATTTACTTCGTCTTATTAAATAAACCGGCCAAGTGCGAGTTGGACTCGCCCATGAAGGGTTTCGTAGCAGCAAGTAACATAATTATAAAAGTTCTTATAGTTCGTTGTAACTTTGATTGATGTTTTAACACGTTCACAGTGGTAATGATTTTTATAACCAAAAATTGCGGTTTATGACGTATTAAAAAAAAACTACCAGCTCTATCTCGTTCAAACTAATTTTCGTTGGTAGTTTTTATAGCAATGTATATCATATATTTTTTTTAGATTTATCACTCTCTTAGTTTAGAAGTTAGAGGGGGGGGGGGGGGACACTCATTTTTCGACTTTGCAAGTCCCTCTTGCGCAAACTATTCACTTTAGAAAAAAATTATGTTAGAAACCTCAATAGCATTTTAGAAGACCTATCTATAGATAACCCACACGTATGGGTTTGATGAAAAAAAAAATTTTGAGTTTGAGTTCTGAGTATGGGGACCCCCAAAATTTACAGTCATTTTTCTAATTTTATATAAAAATCTTGATGCGGTTCACAGAATACATCTTCTTACCAAGTTTCAATAGCATAGGCCTTATAGTTTCGGAGAAAAGTGGCTGTGACACACGGACGGACAGACAGACAGACAGACAGACAGACAGACAGACAGACAGACAGACAGACATGACGAATCTATAAGGGTTCCGTTTTTGCCATTTGGCTACGAAACCCTAAAAATCGACTTTAGTATGGAGCCGAGCGGCAAAGTTAGAGCGAACGAGCAGTAGGAATAACCTGCTTGTGTTATGGGTATCAGACCACGGATATTAATACTTATATACTTTTTAAATACATACATATTATACATAGAAACACCCAGACTCTTGAGACAAACATTTATGGGTCATACAAATATTTGTCTCCGGTGGGAATCGAACCCACGACCTCCAGCGCCGCAAGCAGTATCACAACCGACTGCGCCACAGAGGCAGTCCAGAGAGTGTAATTTGTCTAGTTAGACTGCTGCCTACGTGATAGCCCAGTCGAATTAGATCAAAAACAGATAAATTCGAAAAAAATATAGGTAGCGATTATCCATCGAAAGCAGTTGGGGGAGGATTATATTTTTTTTTACCTTTAAATCTTAATTTTGTTGCCCCGTGTGGCGAGCGACAGGGTCCCGTGTTGCGGCGGGTAAGAGCAACAAATGTCGCCGTCCCAATACATTCCGAGGGTGTCGTAAGAGGCGACTAAGGGAACACTTTCGGAAAAAAATCCATTGCGTAGACTCGAATCGTTAAGACAAGTTGAAGGCTTTAAGGGCGGCTTGAAAAATTTTAGCTGTGAGTCGCTCCGACCTGCGCCTGTCCATTACAATACGGCAATAGGCTCACCAGTTACGTGGGACATAAAACTATAAGGTGAAATCTGGGCGTTTACCAGAGCCTACCCTACCTCTTCGGGGATAAAGGCGTGACTATATTTATGTATGTAACGACTCCCAACGAATTCCGAAATAAAATTGCTACTTATGGCTTTTCCTGGTCATATCCTAATTCGACCGACCTATACGACCTCCGCAGGGACTAGAAACTTTTTTCTGTCCTACCGTAGGTAGGGTAGGGTTGTTAACTACCTATTGAAAAGGTTCCTACAAGATTAAGCTCGAACTTCCCATAGTCCTTTGTCAATTATAGCTAGCAATTATGACGTAGGCATTTACTTAATTCCTCCGTAGTAGTGTAGGCTAGAAAAAAGTACCTGCAAGATTTAGCTTAAACCTGCAGGGACTAGAAACGTTTTTCTGTCCTGTCGTAGTAGGGTAATTAAGTAGGTACCTACTGAAAAAGGTTCTTACAATATTTAGCTCGGACTTGCCATTGCCCTTTGTCAATTATTATTTATAGCACGTAGGCTTTTTTTATTTTTGTTGGAAATTCCTTTTTTCGTAGCGTGTGAAGCCGCTATAAACAACTAGTAAAATAAATCTAAAATCACGTACCCCAATTAGCCACACAATGCCGTACACATTGTAGCAAAGATAGCTCTACCGGTGTTCAGCGAGTTGACATGCCGCCGCGGGCTGTGAGTTTATTGATGTCGCGAACCTCTGCCGGGAGGGCCCCGAGCACCTTGTAGGGGTGAAGCTTTTGTGAAGGGTACAAGACCCTTTACTGGTAGACAGTTTTAAGTATAGGTATTCTCGGTGGAGTGATGACGCAATGAATGAAACACGTATAACAAAATAAACGACTATAGAGACCCCCTAACCAATTCCCATGTAAAATTGCTATTTATATTTTTTTTTGGGTTCAATCTCAATTCGACCGAGCTATAGGTAAGTCCTCGGCAGAAACTAGAATTTTTTTCTTTTTATTCCTACCATAGTAGGGTAGTTAATTAGGTGCCTATTGAAAAGGTTTCTGTGAGATTTAGCTCGAAATTGCCATATCTTTTGTCAATTTTATCTCGCTATTATGACTTAGGCAACTCTTAAGAATTTTTTAAAATTTCTCTTTGCGACGCTATTATACAGCTAGTAAAATCACGTACCCCAATTAGCCACACAATGCCGTACAAATCGTAGCACCAATAGCTACCGGTGTGCAGCGAGTTGTCATGCCGCCGCGGGCTGTGAGTTTATTGATGTCGCGAACCTCTGCCGAGAGGGCCCCGAGTACCTTGTAAGGGTGAAGCTCTTGTGAAGGGTACAAGACCCTTACTGGTAGACAGTTTTAAGTATAGGTGTTCTCGGTGACGTAGTGGTCTAACTAATATTATAAAATTTGATTTAATTGTTTGTTTGCATCAAATAGATTCCGAAACTACTGGACCGATTTAAAAAATTCTTTCACTGTTTGGAAGCTACACTCTTCGCGGTGAACATAGGCTATATTTTATTTCCCGTATTCCCTCGGGAATGGGAACTACGGGGGTAATCGTGTATAAGACTGTCGTGATGAGGCCTAGGGGTTCGAATCATGGTAGAAATGTTATTTTCGGGGTTTGGGTGTTTCCCGTGTTTCTGTAATTAGATTTATCTGTTGTCTAGATCTTATAGCACAAACGTAAATTTTTAGGGTTCCGTACCTTAAAGTAAAAATCGGATAATTATTCATGAGACTTCGCTGTCCGTCTTGTCTTCTGTCTGTCCATCTAGCTAGCTATTTAGGGCTGAAATTTTTACAGCTAACAACAAATACTACTTATAACAAATACTAAAATCAGAAAATATTAATATTTAAGTGGGACTTCCATAGAACAAACTTGATGTTTTATCGTTTTTTGGTACGGACCTCTGCGTGCGCGATTCCGACTCGCACTTGGCTTTTTTTTTTCAATATTAATTTCGCCAAATTGACACCTTCCGCCTAATGGAAAGCCATGGTGATGATGGTGACATGTAGCGATTGGGGGCCACTCTCACAGTTCGTAAGACTTCTGTCAGTGGTCCTCAAGTAGGCGGCCCTGTGACGGCCACTTTATGCTCCGGTTGAAGAACCCGGGATTGTAAGACGAGGGGAACACGTGTGCAGGTCGTTCCAAACTTATGGTTCGTTAGAGAAACGATCTTTTGAATCGCTCAGTTCTGGCGAAGATTCTTTCCACTGTGTAGCACATTAGCTTCATTAGGGCTATATGTCACTTAAAAAACTTTCTAATTTAATATGGCAATAAGTTCACTAGCAAAATAATGTAAATGATGATGTGTGATAATGCTGTGTGACAATAAGTATGCATGTGCCTACCCCTTCGGGGTTAAAGCGTGACTATATGCACAATGCACATACTTACCTATGTATTGATATTTCAGTTTTTCATGACGTCCTTTCGGTTGACTTCGCGTGTCTAAAGTCTAAGTAATAGATTGATTAACATTGATCTTAGAATGCAAAAGTAATGTCTTTTATATTATAATACTCGTAAAATTAACCCCTATTATACTCAGTACATAATAAGTGTCTCAAGAATGGTTGTCACACTACCATTATCTTACAAAAAGCAACAATGTTTACTTCCTCAATTACCGAATACCAAACAAACCCAAACAACACAATCGATCAACAAATCGCCTTGTCCTCACACTAAACAGATAATCACAGCACATCACTATTTAAAAAACTAAATTACAAGCCTATAGCCGACAAATGTGTTCCATTTTAAATTCAAATTGGCCAATCGTTTGCATTCACGTTAAATAGCGCGCGAGAGCAAACAGGAAGTGCGTAGGGACGCGCCATTGTGTGTTGCCAGTTACGAAAATAATAATTATAGAGGGTTGCCAACAATGGGCGGTTTTTTTTAATATCGAGGCTCAAGTGCTTCCTATAGAGGATTACGGATACAATGTCGGAAGTTTTTTTTAAATGTTTTTTTTTTATATTGTTACCTTTAACCAGGTGTTTTAATACGGGCTTAGACTCTTTTTTAATCGGATAAAGATATCTTCGTGATTTTTAAATGTGGGTTATACCATAGTGTTAAGTATTATGCCCTTTATTTTTTTTATCCGTGATGACCCGACTACTTGAAGTGAATGGGAACTGTTAAAAAATATCTGCCAAGTTTGATTTGGATTCTCATTTGAATGGTTCCGTACTACACTACAATATATTGTTTTTTTAAGAGAGATTACGGCACACGAAAAATTGCAATACGAAATATAAATCCGTATTTCCCTTGCTCGCGGCATTACGCGTGAACGGCTGGACCGACAAATACGACTGAACCCTCAAAAGAAATTTGAGGGTTCCGTACCTCAATCAATTATTAATCAAATCAGCCTATGGCCCATAATGCTACCTATCTAATACATACATACATACATACATATCATCACGCCTGTTTCCCATCGGGGTAGGCAGAGACTATGGCTTTCCACTTGCTACGATCCTGGCATACCACTTTCGCTTCTTCTACTTTCATAAGTGCTTGCTGTGTCTCTTGCTTCACCCGTGACAACTTTGATCACTTAAATTTAAACCCCCTGTTTTCTCCTTTGGGGGTGGAGTTAGAAAATACTCAGTTTTATTGGTGCCTATTATGGGTAGCTATAAACCATTGAAACTTCAAGTTTTTGGGTAAAAGGGTTACGGCGGAATAGATGATTTAGCCTCCTCCCCCTAATCTATGCTAATATTACAAAGATATCAGCTTCGTCCATTTGACTCGGTGCAAAGACGAGCTGTAAGAGTTGTCAACGATCCTGTACTTACAGCTGGTGTGGAACCTCTTCGCGACAGGAGAGACTTTGCCTCCCTATGCGTGTTCTACCGCCTGTACATGTATGCCCACGGCTACGTTCTATCACCGCACCGCTCGCCACAGACAGGGAGTTCATCCTCACACTCTGCGTCCGGTGCGTTCCAGCACGGTTAGATCCGATAGGTGTTTTCTTCCGCGCACGCTTAGGTTGTGGAATGACCTCCCTGCCTCGGTTTTCCCAAACGCCTACAGTATGGGGTTCTTCAAAATGGGTCTTAGAAGGTTTTTACAGGGTCGGCAGCGCGAGTGTGGTGCCTCTGGTGTTGCAAACGTCCATAGGCTGCGGTGACCACCAGTCCTTCTGGTGGGCCGTATGCTTGTCTGCCACCTTAGTGGTATAAAAAAAATGAAAGATTTTATGCATTGAATCGGTTCTGAAACTACACTCGAGAGCAATGAATCCGGGTCACTTAAAGAATCCTAAAAATCTCGGAAACTAAAAATGCTAGGTTAATGCAATAAATTGTATTTAATAGACAATGTAATACTCCTTAAATGAAGGTATTAAAACTTCTTAGTTATTGTAAAGTTATATCATAAAAAAATCAAATTTGAAAAAGGGCCACTTTCGAAGATGGAACTACGAAATTACAGCATTTGGTGTTGCTTTTGTTTGTAATCTGTCATTTATGTGGGTACATAAACCATGTTGACAGTGCTCTATATTCATTAATCAAGCTGAAATTATGTCGCTTACGCCTGAAGAATGCACCAGAATACTTACAATGCTGGAAACCGGCCGGAGTCAGCGCGATACAGCCAGGACTGTCGGTGTGTCGCTGTCAACAGTACAAAGAGTTCTCCGACGTTACGAAGAAACTGGTTCTAACCTACGCAGACCAGGAACGGGCAGAACCAGGTGTACCACAGCACGAGAAGACCGATACTTGGTGAACACCATGCTTCGAAATCGCTTTCTCACAGGAACTGAACTCACCAATCAGTTTCGACGCCTCGGAGGAAGTAACCCAAGTGCATGGACAGTAAGACGTCGGCTTGCTGAATCTAACTTAAAACCCCTTAGACCTGCAAACGGCCCTAAACTGGAGCGTGGGCATCGTATTTCGAGACTAAGGTATGCCCAGAGCCACGTAAATTGGAGTATTGAAGATTGGTCAAAAGTTATGTTCTCCGACGAATCAAAATTTATGCTCTACAAGCACGATGGAAGACACAGAGTGTATCGAAGACCAGGGGAAAGATTCAAGCAAGCATGCATCGAAGAAAAAGTAGCCTACGGTGGTGGGTCTGTACTTGTGTGGGCCGGAATTTCTTCTGAAAGTCGCACAGAGCTGGTGATCATAGAAAACGGCTCTTTAACTAGCGTAAGATATGTGGAAGAAATCCTCAATGATCACGTTGGTCCATTTATGGTCAATTTAGGTGAGGATGCTATATTTATGCATGACAATGCCCGACCTCATACAGGTAGGATTGTGAATGACTACCTTCAAGAGATGAACATTACTCGTATGGAGTGGCCAGCGCGCAGCCCGGATATCAACCCGATCGAGCATGCTTGGGACGAGCTAGGCAGATGCGTAAAACAACGAAACCCTCCCCCAATCACGCTTCGTGAGCTCAAAATTGCTCTCACAGAGGAATGGGAGAATATTCCCCAAAATCGTATAAGGAACTTGGTGTACAGCATGCCAAACCGCGTAAACGCAGTAATGGAAGCACGAGGAGGCAATAGGAAGTATTAAAATTCAAGAAAATCGTAATAAAGTTCAAAAATTTCATGTTTCCTATTTTTGTTTTAAGGAGAGATCAGCAGTTTTTTCTTTATGTAATTTTGTGTTAATAAAATGTATGGTGACTCATATTTTTTTTACTTTCATTTAAGGAGTATTACATTGTCTATTAAATACAATTTATTGCATTAACCTATCATTTTTAGTTTCCGAGATTTTTAACATTCTTTAAGTGACCCGGATTCATTGCTCTCGAGTGTACTAAACCGATATGAAAAATTCTTTTATTGATAGGAAGTTACACTATCATCGGGTGATATAAGCTACATGTTATTCCCGTATTCCCACGGGAACTAGTAACGACGCTGGTGAAACCGCGTGGCATCGGCTGATTTTATTAACATAGATGTATGGTGCTTCTTCCTCCCATCCTCATAAACATACACATAAAAATAAATACGTCAATCTTAAAATAAAATGAGCGTGTTCAATTATAAATCTACCCTCAGAGGGGTGGAAACTCATAATTGGGCCGTGTGCCGGATAACCCTCGCCGTGTTCCACCGATTGGACCCAAAAGTCACCCTTGTGGCATGCCAATAAGAGCTACACTTTGACTATATTCTATATTCAATTAATTTGATTATAATTGGGAGTCGTTTTTAAGTGACTTTTGATGAATTGCAAGCTTCAATAGAAAATTCATTGCAATATCGGTAGGTACACAGAAATATTAAAATACAGGATAAAATGTATATAAGTACAAGTATTCGGGTTTTCACGTTACTTTAGGACTTAGGTTATAGAAAGTCCTAGGGTATCCTTCCGAGGGTTTCCCTGTAGAATTTTCCTATATACCTATAGTCACGGCTTTGTCCCCGAAGGGGTAGGCTGAGGCAAATTATTATATGCCCACATTTCACCTTTTTATAATTTGTCCCACGCAATAGGTGGAGAGCCGTATTATCGTGTTGAGATGGACAGGGTTGTGACTGCCTGCTGTTGAAATTTTCAATCCGCTTAAAAAGGCTTCCAACTTGGCTTGACGACTCCCATTTTACTGGCAACCGGGACCAACGGCTTAACGTGCCTTTCGAAGCACGGAAACGCTCAAATAAATGTCACAAAGTGGTCACATGGACGGTCAACCATGCAAGGACTGGCCATAGTCAAAGTTGCTTACCGCAGTGATCTTTTTCAAATCACTGAGTCCGCGGGGCCACCAGTGCTTCAGAATTTTCCTCACGTTAAAAAATAGTTGATAGAAAAGCAATAGGTCCCCCTGATAAAAAGTGTTAATTGCCTATGACAAATTGTAACATTATACATTATAATGTTAAACTCGCGCTGCCAACACTGTAAAACAAAAGATTAAAGAACCCCGTACTGTAGAATAGATACTTGAGAAAGTGGTAGCTGTTTATTTCACAATGTAAGTGTATACGCGGAAGTAAGTCTCTACAAGAACTTACGCACACAGTCACACGTCTATTACATTGATGTTGTGTTTTAGAATGCCGCACGGACTCCATATAGCGCCGAGTGCCCCGGGTAACTTCTCAGAATAATGTTCCAGAATTTCTTGAACGTATTCTCCACTTTCATAATCGCTTGCAATAGCAATCTGGTTTCAAGTACTTACTCTTGACCTGGGCTTTCATTACCATGACTTCGACCTGTCAAGGTCCTAAAATGGGTGATTCTTCCCACGGCTAACCCGGGACTCCCATCCATCCTTAGCAGATGTTATATACATCCATGAGGCTTTGTAAATGTAAAAACCTGCTAAGTGCGAGTCGAATTCGTGCACAGAGAGATCCGTATCAAAAAACTGCCTAAAATCACGTTTCTTGTATGGAAGTCCCTTTAGCCCCCACCCTTTTTTTCTGATTTTAGTATTTGTTATTATAGCGGCAACAAAACTACATGATCTGTGAAAATTTCAGTTTTCTATCACGGTTCTAGAGTCTCGTGATGGACATACAAACAGACAGATGGACAGACAAACGGACGGCGAAGTCTCATGAATAGGGTCCCGTTTTTACGTAACCCTAAAAAGAATTAGCCCTCAGCCCTTTTTCTATCTAGATCTCTACATCTAGTCCCTAGCAAAACTCACAATAGCTTCACTTATATCATTTCTCTAATTCTAGATAGTAACTTTAACCAGGTACACAACAAAACCCCGTCGGAATGGTCGTCCCATTCCGTGTGCTTGAGCACGCGTCACCCCGCCTCTAATTACAGTAGGCCGCCTGCGACAATGTCGAGTGCCTCGTTTATTTTTTTTATCTGTGTTGGGAGCGAGTCAAGATGGCGGTTCGTTATGCGTGATGCGTGATGACGTCTTCATTTTGTCTGTGGTTTTAGGATTAATCTGTCAAAGATGTTTTGTCGTGTTTGGCTAATTATTATGAAGTTGAAACTCTTACGTGGCACATAAAACTATAGGGTGAAATGTGGGTGTATAATATGCCTTTGTCTACCCCTTTGGGTGTGAAGGCGTGACTATTGATAAATATTTATAATGGCATACTAAGTAAATGATATTTTATAAGAAAAATTGTAAAAAACGCAGTGCTTACCTGAATATTTATACAAAACAAAAACTTGTAGCAGATGTGAAACATCTACATTATTTTGTTTAACTAATGAATATGCCTTTTCGTAGCTGGCTACAGCTCACTAAAAATCATTTACTTTCTGTCTTTTACTTCATACTTTAGAATCTTCTAAATCTAGATCCAGAATTAAAAGATTTTAATGGAAGGTTTAAATTTAAAAAAACCGGCCAAGTGCGAGTTGGACTCGCAAGAAGGGTTTCGTAGCAGCCAGTAACATAATATAAAAGTTCTTATAGTTCATTGTAACTTTGATTGATGTTTTAACACGAACATGTTCGCAGTGGTAGTGATTCTTCTAACCGAAAATTGCGGTTTATGACGTATTAAAAAAAAACTACCAGCTCTATCTCGATCAAACCAATTTTCGTTGGTAGTTTTTATGGAAATTTACATCATATATATTTTTTAGATTTATCATTCTCTTAGTTTAGAAGTTAGAGGGGGGGGGGGGGGGGACATACATTTTTCCACTTTGGAAGTGTCTCTTGCGCAAACTATTCACTTCAGGAAAAAATGATTTTAGAAAACTCAATAGCATTTTACAGACCAATCTATAGATGGGTATGGTATGGTATACACGTATGGGTTTGATGAAAAAATTTTCAGTTTCAGTTTTGAGTATGGGGACCCCCAAAATTTACTGCTTTTTTTCTAGTTTTATATAAGAATCTTAATGCGGTTCACAGATTACATCTATTTTTCAATAGCATAGGCCTTATAGATTCGGAGAAAAGTGGCTGTGACACACGGACGGACAGACAGACGGACAGACAGACAGACAGACATGACGAATCTATAAGGGTTCCGTTTTTGCCATTTGGCTACGAAAACCTAAAAATACTGATCTAAAAAAATTACACTGTTGGCTAATAATGTACTAAAACAACTGGTGATATAAGCACAGAGAGATACCAAAACTAGAGATATACCTACCGGTCGTGAACATACGTTGGTTTCAATCAACGGTGTAGGAAGTCGCGTGTCGTAGCTTTGACGTGAGCGTGTCTCGGGCACACCCATTAGGTGCCTATTATGTCTCCTAGGCGCTGGAATTTTTATTCCTTTTTACATCTGCGAGCAAGCAACAACTAAAGGTCGTTTATGACTGTGGCGTAAGTTGATCCGATACTGCAGCGCTCGTAGCTGTAATGCATGATCACTGCATTAGGAATTATAAGCTATAGTTGATTCTCAGATGATTTGTAATTTTCTTATACGAGCGTTACCGTGCTTCGTGAGTCACGTACTACCCGTTCGCTCTAAGTTTGCCGCTGGCGTATAGGCGTATACCCGAATTTTTAATTAGACGAAGTAAATTGACAGTAGCTAATGTCACTTCGTCATAAAAATTATGCAACATTGTATAAAGAAGTGACATTAGTTGATGTCAATTTACTTCGTCCAATAAAAAAATCGACTTTAGTATGGAGCCGAGCGGCAAACTTAGAGCGAACGAGCAGTAAGCTGGTTCCGATCGTCAGTAATATGACTATTGTTAAGCTAAGTTAAAGCAGGTAGCTTAAGAATTTCACCAGGCAATAGGCTTACTATTGTTACCATCAAACGTGACTTTACAGGAACCTTAAGTAGGAGAAATACCATTACTAAAACAGTGAAATCCAAATAACCAAAAGCCCCCTCCATTATTTTCATTTTTTTTGGCCAAATTGTAAAAGGGCAGGCAATTATTTTGCAGGCATATTTAAACCTTTGTGTTCCCTATAAATTCTACTTGTTACAACATAGTGAGTAGCGACCCTTATTAAAAATTTCGGGTATATGAAAAGGTTCTTATGGCAAAGTGAAAGAGGATTTTTGACAGTCTCGGCACCTTCAGGCTGAAAAGCTATATTATGGTAAAAGATAAAAACCAGCCATGAACAAGTGGGGCCTTCAGAATGTGAGGTTTCGTAGATGCTAATTGACGAAACACTTAAATGAAAAGTTATATGTTTACTTAGGAACCCTAAATACTAGTAAAGGTGTATTTCTAAACTTTAGTAAATGCTAACTAAAGATAAAATAAATATATTCTCATCTTAATTAATGTAAGTTCATTTGCTGAAACATATTTCGTGATCTGTCTTACCTGTGTAGCTTTATTTCCGGGTTCTTCAAGCGGAGCATGAAGAGTCACATCACAGGGCTGCCAACCTGATGACCACTGTCAGAAATCTTACGGACTGTGAGAGTGGCCCCCAATCGCTAGATGCGTCACGGCTTTCCATCAGGCTGGCCACGTCAATTTGGCGAGCTTAATAAATAAATAAAAAATGCCTCGGCCCTGGAGATTTTAATTTTTAATTTAATTTTAATTTATTTAACACACAACATTACAACATCTTTACAGTAACTTAACACCAAGGCGATATTGTAAGCAACCAGTAATTATATAACTCTAAGCAACTAAGTATATTAATTATTTCAAAAAATAGTCATATATCTACTCCATTGGTGGAGCCGTTCAATATTTAACCACAATTCAAGTACTTTTGAGTGGAACCTGAAATAGTCACATTTGTCAACATATCTTACTCCTATGAGAGTGAGAACATGTATTTAAAAACAGCTCACCCAGTACAAGTAATTGCATATTCGCGAGGTGCAATTGTCACCGCCCCACGTTGGCCGCCGACAATGCGAGCTAATGGCGCCGCGTACTTAACGCACTCGACGCGAGTTCGTTGTTAGCGCGAATGACAGGTGTTCTACATCTAGCCACTGATATTTGCACTAATAAGTAGTCGATAAACTTTAATAAACTCTGAAACTTGAACTTTCTGATAAACTCTGAAACTACTAAAAAGATTTAAAAAATTCGTACTAGAAAATTAAATTGTTCTGAAGTAACTTTTGCATCCTCAGGCGTCGCTTCTTTGTGTAGTAGTATGACCCCGAAAGACTAAAATCCGAGTAATAGAAATATAAACACAGCTCACGCGGTACAAGTAGTAATTACATATTCGCGATGTGCGATGGTCTCCGCCCCAAGTTGGGCGCCAACAATGCGAGCTAATGGCGGCGCGTACTTAACGCACTCGACGCGAACTCGCTGTTAACGCGAATGACAGGTGTTCTAAATCTAGCCAAATTATTTTAAAGTAACATAGGCTATGTATATACATAGCCTATATACATAGATATCAGATATCAGATATCAGCGAACTATGTACTCAATAGAGTGGAAGAGTAGTTTTAAATGTATTTTTTTAAATGTTATAAATAAATATTCACGAACATTTTTCACACAACGCTATCTGATCCCAAAGTAAGCTAGGAATAACGGGGTATCAGACCACGGATATCAATACATAAATAGAAACTTTCATACATAGAATAGAAACACCCAGACTCTCGAGACAAACATTTATGGATCACACAAATGAAATATGACACATAATCACATAATTCCATACAGTACTGTATATACATGCATAAATTGTCCTTTTTTTTGGAATCGGTTAATAGGGGTTCACATTTTAAGTGGGAATTAAAGGCTTTTATGTTTTATAATCTGTGTGCTGTATTACTGAGCCCCGTAAAGCGTACTCGACGCAGCTAAATCGGTTACACACAAATTGTTATGTGCAAATAGTTCACTGCTGCTGTATATAGAGTGAAGGTTCTAGATATAAAGATGCTGGACATGATATCTTCGGATAACACAAGTGAAACAATTAAGAAATCGTGATTTAAAATGATCGGCTTCAACTTTATGATGCGTCATTATAAACCTCGTTACCCCGTAATTAGACAATGTTGCGTGTATCGTGGACAATAAATATATATCTAACCGGAAAAGTAATCACCTTTTTATAGTGTTTAAGGCTTTAAACATTTGACTTTAAAATGCATGATGTTGTAGGTATTCTGTCTGACTAGTACAGTTACAGCCCATTTTCAAAAACAAACAAGAAGCTTCGTGTTGAGTTGTTGAAAATCTAAATAAAAATAGCCTAAGTTTAATACCATGAGGATTTTTGGAAGGACCTACACAAAAAAATAAGAAAGTTTCTCTTTTTTTTATTCTTCTGATGTAGGTATCCCCTTACAAAAAGATATTTATTAATTACAATGGTAGCACAACTAGTACAAAATATTTTCGAAATAGTCTCTTCCAGTAGCGACAATCTTGTAATACCTCGACAAAGCGAGCGATTAAACACTCGTCGCGTGATCCGCGATGTGCCCCTGCGACTTTCAGTGGAGTGTCGCAATACGCGCCACAAAGGACCACGTTTATATTCATGCAAGTGTCGGAATGGAAGATGGCTTTTGAAAAAAGTACTAATGTTAAGATGGATTTTGGCTGTATGGAGACAGATCCTTTGCCAGACACTTTCCGTTATGATTAACTGACTAAGGACGCTACGCCATTTTGTGTCTGATTTTAAATTGTCAAGTTAATGGTCGTTCACACATCAATGAAAACCAAAACTAAAAACCAACTTATTCGGCCTTCTTGGTCTATAAACTTAACTTAAACTTTGCCCTAGGCTCATGCCAAATGCTAATATCATTAATTGAGCAAGGTCGCAAAATAATAAATAAATGATGTTCTCTCATTATAAGCCAGATTGTTATCAGACATTCATTGTCACCCCAAATTTCTCTGTCCATTTAAAGTATTTAAAATAATTTCCATTGTTACAGATCGATCTCAATCGTTCGGACCTCGACCCGGCGGATACGTCCCTTACAGCCAGAACCAAGGCCAGGGCGGACGTGGGAACGATCAGGGCAACCGAAACTTCAACCAAGGTAACCAGGGATACGGTCGAGGTAACCAGGGTTACGGTCAGAGTAACCAAAGCTACGGTCAGAGTAACCAAGGCAATCGTTCTGGTTATGGACAAGGTAACTCGAGTAGATTCGGATCCCACTCAGGTTACGGTCATCACAGGAGTCAAAGTCAAGGGTCTTCAAGCCAGGGTTATAGCAGTGGTAACTATGGTGGACAACAGTCTAGTCAGGGATACCGTTCAGGAGAAAGCTCACAGGGCCAGGGTTACAACAGTCAAAATTCAAGGAACAGATATCAAAGCGATCAGCCACAACCCAACAGGAGGTATCAGGGCAGTCAGGGTGGTTCGTGGCGTTAAATGTAAATAAGGATACTCGTAGAGTAGATTTTTATATATAATTTTTGAAATGTCTAATAAAAATGGTAGAAAACGGTAGTTAGACAAAATTTTTTTCATGGATTCTGTATATTTTGTGTACTTATATTGGGGTTCAGAAGACTACTCTTAAAAAGTCAATCCATATCCTTTTTATATGGAATTTAATGCAGTCGTTGATTGACTGAATGCATCCAAATTATTTGGATTTAATAGTTTTAATCGGTGTAGACGATTTCTTACATTATATTTATCAGTTAGATATATCTCTTTTCTCTTCTATATTTGAGGTTTTTTTTTCAAAATACAGTGTATTGAAATGATGATATACCATATAGGTATATCAAGCTGAGTGAGGCAGGTGAACTGTGTCTTCCCTGGTCGATGCCCTAGGGGAGACATCAAGACTTTTCCATTCCCGGTCCCCCCCTTTGGTTATTAAAGGTTAAGAGCGATATACAGCTTCACAAAAAGGTGGAGGATGAGGAAACCACCACCATACACACTCGAGCCCTCAATACTAACGCACAACAGTTTACAGGGAATATTTTGCAGTTACTTTCGGTGACTTTTGTGGGTTGGGATCGGCGGATCAAACATGTGGTAGGTTTCTCCCCTTCAGCTTTTGTAATTGTAGACTGAAGATAAAAGTTATTTCCACCATGTAACTTTTATTTCCCAATGGAATTTGATGATACATGATGAAAATTCATTTTCCAGATATAAGCAGAATACTTAACTGGTGATAGGTATCATGTTAATTTTCGAAAAACTGTACTACTTGGATTGTAGTTTATTATGTATTCAATGACATTTGCGACGTTTTGTTAGTGTAGCCAGCATACAAAAATGTAATTTCGTTTCAAGGCTTATTGCCAAGCAGTAATTTTCTGCCCAAAAGTGCAAGTTCCCAAGACTGATTTCTATTTGAAATCTGGCTACCCACCATATAAGTGACTGAAATTACTAACCTCTTCAGTTAAGCTATTACATTTATTCACATAATTTTATTTATTAAATCGTTTGTCAAATATCAGACGGGATACAAATCGATTACAATTCGATACCAAGTCCGGTATCTGACCGATTTTTGTGACTGTCTCGATTATGAAATCGATTAATTAGATGCTACTTTTGTAGGTAACAACGACAATGTATCTATCTACACATTCACACACACATACACACATCATTTATCAGTGTTACTAATATCCAAATGTATTTATTTCTTGCAAAAAACTGTGTGAAATTGCATCGTATGACGTCATGCTTGACATCCCGTCACTTGCTTGATTGATGAATAATAAAAAATATTAAAAATCCTTACGGATTCGTTGTATATGTTACGAACTTCGTAGTTTTATATACTTTTCTTTTTTAGCGTTGTATAAACCATAGATAAGAAATTTATTTTAATGTGTTTAAATGATTCTTTAAAATTATCTTTCTTTGCAAAAAATGCAGTACTTAACTAACATTTTGATCTTAATTATATTTGTAGTTTTATAAGATTTGCAAAAATATTTTTTTCTTTTATTTTGTTACTAAATAAGGTAGCAATACAGTCTTATTAAAATATAAAAAATAGCAACAAGTATACAAAACTAATATGTCCGGCCGCTCAGAGATTGCATTTTGGGGCGATGTAACTTTAAAACTGTAATTTACCTTATTAACGAATGATAACATTAAAAGTTAAATAATTATACCTTCATACTTAGTTAACGTATTAATTTTGGGCTATAACTATTCACAATCATGACTATTATTTCTATACTAGTCATGAATTGACAGATGTCAGAAACGCAACCTAAAGCTGAGGCCGCACAGGGGTTGGCAGTTGGCAGTTGCGGTTTCTAACTTCCAAATGTCAAAACCAATGAAACCATAGACTCGGTTTTATTAGTTTTTGACATTTTGAGATTCTTTGGCGGGAACTGTTCTGTAAATTTGCAAAATTAGTGTATTTTCGAGTGTTTTGTGTGTATCAGCGGTGGATTCTTAAACATAAACGTTCGACAACGTGCACTAGTGTTGGGAAGTGATAAAACGCAGTGAATCGCAACTTTGCAGTTTCTGACAAAAAATCAAAAAAAACTTTCAGCAATTTATCCACCGCTTTTTGAAGGAAGACTGACTTTGACTTAGGGCTGTACTTGACTTTGACTGGACTTAGAGGACGAAGACTGTGACTTATTAAAGCAAAATGAAGATATAATAAATATAAGACTAGGCTGTATGGCTCAAATTGCCTTTGCCTATCCGAAAATGGATAAATAAAACTACTACTACTTTGACATTGAGGTTCGAAACCGCAACCGCCAACAGCCATGCGGCCTCATCCTATCTCTGAGCGGCCGGAGTATAGTGAATTATAGACAGGTTTTTAAATTATTTTTAACTCAGAATACAACCCTATGCCTTTATGATTATTTTTCAAAAATTATAACAAATGTACCTACTATGTTTTAGTGACTAAGTAAATTATATTGATATATTTATCACAAATAAATTCAGTATCATTTTTATAGTACATATTTGTTTTACTAATTAATTTCTCCTACTTATAAGTGCAATATTTTAAGTGGTTTGTATCTTTAGTATTGTCAGACTGTGTTTTGAAATGGAGAATAATTTTTCAAAGTTCCAATTTCTCCTAAGAGCAAACCTACAGTTTTAATCAATTTTCTATAGCAGTTGTCCTAATGTTTAACGCTGAGAAAGTCCCCTTGCTAATGTTACATTGTCATTTGCATTGTATAGGCTCTCTTTCCTTTAATGTTTTTCCAACTTAAATTGATTGAGTTTGAGGGTAGCTAGATATTTCTACTTAGGTTAGAAGTTCTCATAATATTTCAAGGTCATTATTTAAAATTACATTGCATTGTTCGTATATTCCTGTGCAACATTATCAGTCTTCTCGTTATAATTATTATTATATCATATTTGCATAATAGTATGCAAAATAAATTTATCTAAGTAAGGATTTATTTTAGTAGATAGTATGTTATTTGCACTGTAATAAATAATAAGAAATAGAGGGTAGATATGATGAATTGAATGATAAAATTTTCATGAATTATATCAGAGATACTTCCGTATAGAAAAACATTAATGCTTTTTGTTTTTCAGTATATGATTAACGATTTCAATGTACCGTACCTATTTTAACTTTTTTTGCGAAAATTTTAAGAATATTTTTTATGTCAACCACTTCAGTAGTTTTTCTCGTGGTGTAAAATTGTATAATTATTTCCAATTTCAAGGTCACAACACTATTGTTATAGTTTATGGGATATTTACCATGTGCTGTTTTACGAAGAATCCAAGTATCAAGCAAGCAAGCTTGCAAGCGCCATTACCACTGAAAACTTAATAATTTGACGGTAAACAGATTTTTTTAATCATCAAATGTATCGAACTACCCTCTTTTGAACTGGTTTCTGATTTATTATGCTACTACTGTTAGAGTGATGTCACTTGAATTCGATTCATGAATAAATGTCGAAAATTCGACAAAATAACACATGGTAAAGTTTACGTAAACTATTGTTTTATTTACAAAGTATTATCACAGAATATAAAAGTGTTTATACTGTAATATAAATTGAAGACAAGTTTATATATTAAGATTATTAATATGTGAAAACGAGGATTTCGCATGAATAAAGAAGATGATTGAAACGACCGTCAACCAGTCTATTCTTAAACCCTTAAAATCATCAAGAATTCATTCCACCTTTTATCATCTCATACTTTTTTCTGGAGCAGGCATGAAACAGAACAACAGCTTCATCTAAGGACTATCGCTTTTCTATCTGTGAAACTCTTCCATATAGTGCTCAAAATCAAAATTGCTCAACAGGACGAGAAACTAGAAAATTGCCTGCCGTTGAAGAAAAAAGAGTTTATTATAAAAGGTGACGTGCGTGACGATGAATGAAATAGTATGACCAAAGTTGAGGTCTAAAAGGAGAAGAAAAAGAATGAATGGTCCGGAAAGGTTGCAAGCGGATAAGAGTTATTTTTTGGAAGTTTTGGACGCAACTGAGTCAGCTGCTTGGATGGAAATGACTTTTAGGCACTAACCTATGAAATTGACGATTCTTTTTATATACTTAATACTTTCTTGGCGAATACTTGGTGGTGATATGTTTCTCGCCTTACAAATTACAGAGAAACGTTATGTCGCCGAGAAAATGTGCATCATTTTTGGAGACCTAAATGTACCAGATACCTGAAGCCTGGTGCGTGTATGTTTGATGGCTTTCGTTCTCGAAATGTATTCTTCACAGAGTCCTGCGGTTGACTGGGAAGGAGAGAAAACTAACAAACAATGGCGCCGACATGCATATGGAGGAAATGGAAATGATTTGATGAGGTTCCTTGCAAACGTCAAAGATATATCAGGGACCTTAGACCACAAATTAGAGATAGTACAGATTGAAACCTACATACTAAACTATCTATCGCTGAGGCTACGCACTCATTCACAGACACTACGCGCTCATAGGCAACTCATTCACAGACACGACGTCAGGCGGTCTCAACCGAATGTTCGATACTTATTTGTGAGCGAGTGTGTGTAGCAGAGCCGAGGGTAGATGTGAAAAAAAGTACCGTCGAGACCCCTAATGTCGCCTAGGTTACCAAATTTCGCCTGATTTCACAAAATTCAAAATTACCATAAAACCTATTGATTAAACCTCGCATAAAACTGCTCATGAGCAAGTATATTTTATCCATAGCAAGATTCTTCAGCTAAATTGCGACTAACTTACCTATGTTCATTACAAAAGCTTTTTTTGTGTTGGAAAATGTACTACGTTTTTTGGTCGGTGTAGAAAATTTAGTATTTAAGCAGTGTTGTAGGCAGTGGAATGTTAAACATTTTATTTGAATACAACATACATTTATTTGGCTGTAATATAACGTAAATATTTTTTATCTAGCGTACAATTTGAGCTCAAAATGGCATAAAATGCTGCCGAGGTGGTAGTGACGGTCACATTGTTACCAATCTTCGCCTACCCGTAGGGTTGTCAATTCTAAAATCACGTTATTAGTAATAAAATGTATAGTAATGACCATGTTAGTTTAAAATCATATAGGTATTGTGAATTCTGTTGTGCTATGAATGCAAATGACGCAGTGAGAATTTCTTAGGTTGGGACTTTGAAAAACCAACCATCTCCGATGAATTTTTCGTAAAATTCAATGGGAAACACCTTTTCTGAGAGATACAGGATTCTCAACTTGGTTATCTGATGAGCAAATTGTGGGTACTATTGACTAAGTGACTTCATTTTTTATTGTAGATGATTATTTTTTATAACAATTATTTTCTTAATTCATTAATCACCTTTTTCACAGTAAGGCAAGTTACCAAGAATTGTGACAACCCTACCAAAGTTAGATCAATTGTATGGAACATCTTCAAATCGCTTCCAAATTTCGCCTACTATACATTTTTTAAAGAAATTGTGTCTTTATTGCGTTCCGGGTAAGGTTAATATTTCTTTTTTTCGGATTCTAAATTTAATAGCCTAGTTGACAACAAACATAAGCTTCATAAGACCCCGTAATATACCGTAGGCGAAGTTAGGAAAAAGACCGAAACTTCGCCTATGACCTTTAGAGTCAATTTGTAGCCTAATTATAATGATATTCGATACTTACATCGTCTAAAGTAATAGCCTGTGTTAAGTAAAATCGTTTTTTACTCAAGTCAATTTAAAATACTTTCAAAATAAAAAGATATGATGAAAAAAGTGTCAAAACCCAGGCGAAATAAGGGGTCTCGACGGTACGTACATGAGTTTTCCATCTGTACTGTGTCTAATTTGTGCTTAGATCGTTCAGAACTATTATTTAGTTCTGCATGTTAGGTTGCATAAGGTCAGGTGCCTTTTCGTTGTGAGATTTCAAATGTGGTAGGTACCTATACTAATTTTGAAATCTCACAACGGATTCCTAAAAGCTAAAGCTCCTATGTGTAACATAGACACCATACCTACACTCCGTTTGTAGATAGGTACATTGTCGTTATAAATACATATTAAGTGCCCGTAGGTAGGTGCTCGGTTGGGAACGGGGGAAAGTCCTTACATGACCCTAGGACGAGGTCCTTTATTCCCACCTATTCTGTTTAGTACTCTTAGTTCTGTGGCAGAACTACAGGTAATTTTATTCTATTAGTTGTGTGACTGATAAGACTGCCTTTACACGCGACTTATCTCTCCTTGAGCTTGTCCAAATAGCTTTGCAGTAAAGGTACTCCGACAAGGAGGAAGATGCGAGCTCGAATCCCGCTGTTTAAAATATTTCCTTTCTCTTAAAATTGGTGTAGAACATATTTTCACGTGCACAAATAAGTATTATAATCCGAAATATCATGGTTAAAGAGCTCCTTAATAGAATTTAGCTTAGCTGGAAGGTTTAACATCAGTATTTGAAATAAGCTACACGGCAAGTAAGTAAAATTCAGGTCGGTACGTCAAAGTAAGTATTAAAGCAGACTTGGCCCAATTAATCGCTTATCAAAGTTGATGTGCATGTCATAAAGGAGCGTGAGAATGAGCTGTGACATGGTAGTGCCATGGGAAACAAAGGGAAATAAACAGTAACAGTGGTATACTTGCGCGTCTATTCCTGTTGTCCCCATTGACACTGTCCCCATTCTATGGGGACAACGAAACTTAATAAAAATAATTAAAATTTATACCTGTTGTTCCCGTTGGCGGCCTCCCGGTCAATGGGGACAACGGAACTCAATAAAATATTTAAAATTTGTTCCTGTTGTCCTCATTCAAGGGATCCCGGTCAAGAGTAAAAGATAATTCAATTAGGTTAGATTAAGTTAGAACTGTGACCCCTCTGTGCACGAGCCGAGCGAGCGAAGCGAGCGTGCCGCGGTAGCTTCCTGCGAGTGCTTTGAGATGCCAGTTGAAAGCGGGTTTTAATGATTCGGAGTTATATGAAGATTATTTTTATAATATAAATATAAATGCTTCGGAGTTATATGGTTCGGTTTCTTGAAATTCGGCATTCTAATAGTATCTCAAAGCACAGGGGGTCACAGTTCTAACTTAACCTAACCTAATTGAATCATCTTTTTCTCTCATTTGTATGATTACAAACATTAGTCATCATCAATGGGGACAACGGGAAGGATTTTTGTGCCTTCCCGATGTCCCCATAGTAAGAAAGCGTCAATGGGAAGGATTTTTTTTGACTTCCTTTTGTCCCCATTGTGTAATGGGGACAACAGGAATAGACGTACTTGCTTATTACTATACCAAAATCGTCGAGGCACAAGCCAGTTCCATCTGCAAGTGATGCAACTGCTAACTAACGGATGGCATAATTTTACCCTGAGCACAGGCCGAGAAACAAATTGTACTAATTCTACAGTACAATATCCTATATCCCACTAATATTATAAATGTGAAAGTTTGTGAAAACGTTTGAATGTTTGTTACTAAATCACGCTCTAACGACTGAACGAATATGGCTGAAATTTGGTACAGATTTAGCCTGGAAAAACACATGGGCTACTTTTCTTCCCGGGTAGTATTTTCTGTGATCCAAACTTTGAATTGGAAACCACTATTACTCGGTCTCAGCCGAGACAAAACGAATCCTCTCCACTTAGCGATCTTTGATAAAGAGTTAGATATATCAAAGACATTCGACCACGTTGAACACAATTATTTAAAGACACTTGAGCATTCTATTAACAAATACACATTCATTTAGGTAACTTAATCTTGATGTCTCCCAATCTTTTGCTAAACGAGTATAATAGGACAATATAACTATAGAATATATAGTCTGTGATATATCATTATTAGAACTTTAAGGATTTTCAATTGATGAAGGTGTTCTACAGGGCGTTTTACTGGGTCCCTTTCTATACAGCAACAGTACAATCAACGACAGAACAACAAGAACAGTATCTAAAAAAAGTAGGTAGGTATGTAAATTTATTCTAGAAAGAATAAATTCAGCTACTTAGGTATCTAAATCTCACAGCTGAAGACATTTGGGACTTTATGGCGTTTTTTTACGTGAGGGAAAATCCATCATGGATGCTATGCCGGACTCCTACTGACTAAAAAACCTCACGTAACGCCTAACAGCCTAAGGATCTCCATCCTCTCATCCTCGGAAGGATGTCCCAGGACAACTTTATGGCGTTATGTAATATTATGCCTATTTTTTTTTTATTTTGATTAATTGGGAATTGACATCGACGTATTACATTGTTACAGACGAATCAGCGTACTTTGGACCTCGACCTGACAGGTATATTCCCTACGTGAACATACGGGTGCAACCAGGCCCCACGCCGCAGATAAAGACCAGCCGCTTCGCGATACGCGCTGCACTACGTTTTAGAACTGGAAAGGAGCATTGTACTACATGTAAACCGGGCACTTGTAGAAGCAGTAGAGGCCGTCTAAGTTCGCAAGGTACGTCAGATAGTTTTAAATTTTCTAGAAAAAATAATAATATAAAATATGACTTCAAATAAAACTCAAAATATAAAGGTTATAACTTAAGATACCATCTGCTGGGTCGTCTCGCACATAGCCGGTGTTTATACTATTGAGGTAGCAGGTATGGTGAACGAAAGTGGTTGCCGTAGGTAGTCTAGTTTGCAACACCGCGGCACCGGAGGTGCTACAGTCGCGCTGCCGACCCTATAATATTGCCGTGTTGAACCGGACACGGATAGGCTGCGGCTATCTGCTATTGAAATTTTCAATCCCATAAAACCTTTAGCTTGACTTAATGAATACCATACATACAAAAAGTTTTTGACCCCAGCAGATGTAGGCTCAAGGTAGTGGCTCGTTGCATACTAACGCGCGCCTCCTCAACATGGAAAGTAACGAGGAATCGTCGAAGTTTGGCGGCCAGTGCTGGTCAGGATGACTGGAATTTCCTTTTTCGCGGGTACACCAGGTTCCCTGAAAAGAAAGAAGAAAACAATAGGCTTCCCTTCTCTGTCTAATGAATTCCATGCGCAATCGTTTATTTGTGGCAGGCGTTTTTCCCAAACGGTTTGTTCGATCCTAGGGTCCTTAGAAGAGGTGCAACGGCACTTCTGGTTTGTCATAGGTCAACCTGAAGAAACCGGGAGCCATTTACTTGTGTAAATACACCAGTCATTTACAGCTAGTTAGTTTTTATATTCTCTCCATAACAAAATCTCTTTGTTTCAGAGCGTGTTAACGGAAATAACCAAACTAACCAATCAAGAGTTGCTCAAAAGATCGAATCCAACCCAAGCAAAGATCGTAACACGAGTTCAGATGGCATAGATAAATATAATCCCCGACATATACTTTACAAGTACCGTCCAAGAGCTGTAGTAAGTAATCAGAATAGTGAGACTATAGTCAGACAATTACCAAAAAAATATCAGACTCAGAATAGGAATAGAGTAATGCCATTGATTATGCGGTGCCCTTCTCCGCCTAAAAGAAATTAATAAGTGTTGTTGTACGTCAAGTTGAAATGTCAGATCAAAATGAATTTAATATCGTTGTTGATACGGATTTATGAAACTGTTGCTTTTGCCTAGTGAAGAAAAGAAAGTTCACGAAGGTTTGATGCGCACATAGGTACAGTACTACCACATTTATAAGTCGCATCGGCTTTATTCGACTGCGCAAAATAGCTCATCCCACTGACGAATTAAACCGAATGAAAATTGCAAAGCAATTTCGAACTTTTTTGAAGTGAAACTTCTTTATCGGCGTTGGAAAAAAATTTGCGTCACGTCACGTCACGTCACGTCACGTCACGTCACGATTTTTGGTTACGCGCCATCTTTGTTCTGTTCCCCACCACGGTGGATTCGAATTAAGAGTACTTTATCCAGGGATAGCATGTCATTTAAGGGTTTTTGGACTTTTGGGCTTTTGGACTTTTGGACTTTTGGATGGGACATTGGTACTTTGGGTCTTTGGGACTTTGGAACTTTGAGACTTTGGGACTTTTGAACTTTTGAAATTTTGAACTTTTGGACTTTTGGACTTTTGGATGGGACCTTGGTACTTTGGGTCTTTGGGACTTTGGAACTTTGGGACTTTGGGACTTTGGGACTTTGGGACTTTGGGACTTTGGGACTTTGGGACTTTGGGACTTTGGGACTTTGGGACTTTGGGACTTTGGGACTTTTGGACTTTTGGACTTTTGGACTTTTGGACTTTTGGACTTTTGGACTTTTGGACTTTTGGACTTTTGGACTTTTGGACTTTTGGACTTTTGGACTTTTGGACTTTTGGACTTTTGGACTTTTGGACTTTTGGACTTTTGGACTTTTGGACTTTTGGACTTTGGGACTTTGGGACTTTGGGGCTTTGGGGCTTTGGGGCTTTGGGGCTTTGGGGCTTTGGGGCTTTGGGGCTTTGGGGCTTTGGGGCTTTGGGGCTTTGGGGCTTTGGGGCTTTGGGGCTTTGGGGCTTTGGGGCTTTGGGGCTTTGGGGCTTCGGGGCTTCGGGGCTTCGGGACTTCGGGACTTCGGGACTTCGGGACTTCGGGACTTCGGGACTTCGGGACTTTGGGACTTTGGGACTTTGGGACTTTGGGACTTTGGGACTTTGGGACTTTGGGACTTTGGGACTTTGGGACTTTGGGACTTTGGGACTTTGGGACTTTGGGACTTTGGGACTTTGGGACTTTGGGACTTTGGGACTTTGGGACTTTGGGACTTTGGGACTTTGGGACTTTGGGACTTTGGGACTTTGGGACTTTGGGACTTTGGGACTTTGGGACTTTGGGACTTTGGGACTTTGGGACTTTGGGACTTTGGGACTTTGGGACTTTGGGACTTTGGGACTTTGGGACTTTGGGACTTTGGGACTTTGGGACTTTGGGACTTTGGGACTTTGGGACTTTGGGACTTTGGGACTTTGGGACTTTGGGACTTTGGGACTTTGGGACTTTGGGACTTTGGAACTTTGGGCCTTTGGGACTTTGGGACTTTGGGACTTTGGGACTTTGGGACTTTGGGACTTTGGGACTTTGGGACTTTGGGACTTTGGGACTTTGGGACTTTGGGACTTTGGGACTTTGGGACTTTTGGACTTTTGGCCTTTGGGACTTTTGGACTTTTGGCCTTTGGGACTCTTGGACTTTTAGATGGGACCTTGGTACTTTGGGTCTTTGGGACTTTGGAACTTTGGGACTTTGGGACTTTGGGACTTTGGGACTTTTGGACTTTTGGCCTTTGGGACTTTGGGACTTTGGGACTTTGGGACTTTGGGACTTTGGGACTTTGGACTTTGGGACTTTGGGACTTTGGGACTTTGGGACTTTGGGACTTTGGGACTTTGGGACTTTGGGACCTTGAGACCTTGGGACTTTGGGACTTTTGGACTTTTGGCCTTTTGGACTTTTGGACTTTGGACTTTGGACTTTGGACTTTGGACTTTGGACTTAGGACTTTGGACTTTGGACTTTTGGACTTTTGGACTTTTGGACTTTTGGACTTTTGTACTTTTTGACTTAATTTAAGGTGAGGTGAAAATTAAGTTTATGAAGAAGTTTCACTTCTTACGTGTGTACACTAAGTACACGCAATTTTTATACTTATTTAAGGTCGAAAATAACAAGACGTGAACAGGATGTGCTATCTCGCTCTTAATGTTTGTACTCATAATATTACACTTGTCTTGTCTAGACAGACTGACTGCCGAGCCAGACATGGCGCGTACGCATCAGTCAATAGCAGGCGAGTATTTTCGCGGGCATATGTTGCGCGCTGTGATTGGTAGATATATTTTCGCGCCTTACAAAAAATTGCGTTCTGCGCAGGTACATCGGTGTAACTTATAAAACTGGTAGTACTGTATCATCTTTTATAATATAATATTACTGAGGTTTCGAACGGGATGGTAACAAACCTTTTCTGTTTCTTTTCTGCTTGAGCTTTCTCTAATTTCTTTTCTGAGTATTTTGTCCCATTTGAAACTTGCAGGTGATAGCTATAGCTTGGCAAAAAAGTCGAAAAAACGGAACTAATATTTTGCATGCAGGCAACATTGTCAAAAAGTTGTCAATAACGTCACCTATGTCAATTAATAAATGAAGATCTACAATTTGATTGGTTGTTCTAATGGACTTTTATTGACAAGTGGATACTGATTGGTCGTTTTTTCTAACGGGTTGCCATATAAACAGCTCAGTGGCGCTCTGTTATATTTTTACTCTTTTTTGCCAAGCGTGTAGAGCTATATGCGTGCCAAGCCCCATACAACGTAACAATCATTTTTAACTTGAAATTTGAGACAAATAAACTATGCAGATATTCTAAATGTTTTCTCAAATGGAAACTTTATTCTGTACTTCTTATTACGCACAAACAGTAGGTAGCTGCCTAGAGTGCCTAGACATTAAGTACCTATAGAAAGCAAGATATCTTAAAATATCTCCTAAATACTGCGAGATTTTATGAGACACTTTTGAGAGAATATGTAGAATGCCTAAATAAAGCTATATTTATGTATCCAGCTTAGATAATTATTAAGTATTTCAATTTCTGAGAGGCACCATGTTTTTGACTTTGTTCATCTAACATTGTAATTTCAAATTTAGGAAAGGAGTAGAAAAATTATGAAAATTTATACATTTAATTCGTATTTTCTTAATTCTCAGAATTTAAATGTATTTGGGTTAATTATATTTAATTGGTTTTTATTTATAATAGGCTCGGTGACTGACAAAGGGCGCCAATTCTTAAAAATACTTTTTTTTTTTATAAAATTTCTTTGGCCTGCTGATAACAAAGACCAATAGAAAATTAAGACAAGCTACCAATTTATTTGAATTGACCTAGTGCTCACACTAGGTCAATTCAAAATGTTAGATTTTTTTATAGAATTTACGAATTCCTAACATTTTAAATTTATATGTAGATATATCAATTAGATATTACTAAAATATTGTAACGTTTAAATGTAAAATTATAAAAAAGAAGCATGTTCAAAAACTAATTGTGTGGTTTTATGAAACCACGGTAAAAGTGAAACTTTTTTCACATGCCGCGCCGCCATCTTGTCCTTGGCGGCCGACCGTCACGCGACATGCAACACACAGACGAAAAATTATGTAACGATGTAATAAAAGCATCACTTTAAAAACAATTGCTTAGAGGCTTGGTGTAATATGGAAAAAAAAAGAAAACATGTAATTATGATAGTTCCTCCACATTCTCACGAGAATCTCGTCGAGACTTCTCGCGAGAACTTTTATTCAGAGAACAAGCCGAGAACACGGCGAGAATCACGTCCACATTCTCGATTCTCGTGCTTTTTCTCTCATTCTCCCCAGATTCTCTCGAGAATGTGGAGCGTCCTTGGCTTTGGGAACTGGTAACCCCATCAGCTAATCTCTTTTTATTAGGGGCTTTTTTGGCGGGATTTGGAAGGAATCGTATCGCATCGTTTTATAAATTTGCAAAATTAGTGTTTTTTCGAGTGCTTTATGTGTATTAATGGTGGATTCTTAAACATAAACGTTCGACAACGTGCACTAGTGTTGGGAAGTGATAAAACGCAGTGAATCGCAACTTTGCAGTTTCTGACAAAAAAATCCAAAGAAACTTTCAGAAATTTATCTACCGCTTTTCTGAAGGAAGACTGACTTTGACTTAGGGCTGTACTTGACTTTGACTGGACTTAGAGGACGAGGACTGTGACTTATTTAAGCAAAATGAAGATATAACTTTAAATAATAATAAATAAAGACATGGCTTAAAGGTCTTGTAACCAAGCCATAACTATTAAAAAAAAAAAAAAATCTTTTTATTAGGAGGGGGTTCAAGCCGGTGTGATTACCTAAATCACAACTTAAGCTGCTAAGCTATTCTTTCTTGATTTTTATGGCAATATGCAGTAAGTACCTATGTATTACAATTTTATAATGTCTGTAGGTTCTTAAATCCTGTTTTCAGATAGGAAATAAATAATTTTAAACAAAAAAATAATCGAAAAATCAAGAAGATCCTTTTAAGAATGTCTGATGTTTTAATATAGGAAGTTTTAAGTAGATAGGTACCTACTTATTTAGTTAAAAAAAGATAATAGATAGATTAGAAAAATGTTTGAAAATAGTTAAGTATTGTGAAGTCGAATAAGAATTTATTATTATAATTTCATACAAACTCAAATTGTATTTGAATTTGTATAAAATTATGTAATTTGTATTCGTATTATTATAATTTCATATTGACAAGTGAGGCAAACACGTTTATGAAATCGTATGCCTTGATGTGACGCCTTCGTAATATCAAAACGAGCTATTGGTTGAAGAATAACCTCATTGGTTACGATACAGCCTTTGAGTTAGATGCTTAAACAAATGTCTCCGAATGTACCTAATTGTAATAGATCTCATACATAATTTTTATTGAATAATCCCAGTTAATTAATTAAATTTAATAGCTGTATTGAATGTTTTTTTAAAATTCTCTATTCGTTTAAAGTTATTATTATAGTTTATGGCACGATCACGGATGATTGTAGATGTAGAATTACAAAATAAAAATTTACAAAATAAATTTATTAAAATAATTTGTTGATATCATTATTAAATGAAAGAAGTTCCTAAATGTAACAAAACTACCTCCAACTATATTATAACAACGATACTATAATAAGCTTAAATTTTATCTAAGAAATAAATAAATATGATAAGATTTATGAAGACTGGACTAGTTATTATAAAACTAGGTATTAGTAAGTAGTCTATATATATAAAAATCAATGCCACTTTTCGTTGTAATTTTATAACTCAAGAACGGGCTCACCTATCCAAACCAAATGTTTAGGCTTTGTTCGGACTATTTAGTAGATGGTTTAAGTGAAGTTTGCACAAAATCGGTCGAGCGGTTCTTCATTTATCACGCAAACGAAGTTGCGCGGTCAGCTAGTAGTTTATAAATACCCATGTGTAATTAGAGAATTTGATATGAAATTGTATTTGTCTAGAAAATTATCAAACCACACACACGCTCACACACGTATGCATACACGAACGTGACAAACACACACACACACACACACACGTACACATACACGCACACACACACACACGCACACACACACACACACACACACACACACTGATTCGATCGTCTTTCAGGTGTATATGTAAGGCTGTACCTTTAATACTAATATTAGTCACAAACTAAGGCTGGGTCTACATTGATATCACATTAAACTAAGTTTAAAATTCTAGTATTGATATCCTAAGTATGGACGTTCATTTTGATTATAAAGTATAGATCTCTCTCTATATATTATCTCGTCGTATTATAACACAAAAAGCATGTCCATACTTAATGATACTGTAACTTGTTAGATAGTTAGCTTTGTAAATGTATCTCTTTCGATAATTACTTACTAACACAATACAACAAATTCAGCCAGTTTTTTAAAGTTTAATATTAGGTGAACAAATGCGCGATTGATAAACAAAGGTTTTTCAGGTATAGGTGTTGTAAATGTGTGTGTGTGTGTGTGATCGTTTATCTAGAACAAGGCGAGATTTGGTTGATAGACTAGTTATAGGTGCATTTATATTATGAAAACTTTTTAATGAATAATATACACAAATTCTTAGAATCCCAAAGAATCTTTGAGATGTATTAACATATCCCTACCTACCCCTGTGCTAAAAACTTTACAAATGTAGTGAATGGTGGACCGTTGCCGCGTTGGTTGTTTACATGTGTGTACCCACAAAATTATGATGTTTCAAAAATGAGATTGTTGTAACGTTTGCGTGAATCCCATTATAAAAATATAGCTTGAACTCTGTGACAGTTCTACAAACGTAAACAAGAATAGACTTTATGTCAACGGCATAAAGCTTTTGTGGTTGAAATGCAGAGAGTGAGAACACAGAAGTGCGAACTGTGAAAAACAACTTTATGCCTTTGAAATAAAAGTCAATTTTGTTTACGTTAATATAACTGTCACAGAGATCGAGCTATATTTTACAGAGTATAGTAATGATATAAGAATGTTGAGGCTGAAAATTGTACAATCTAGTTAATCGTGTTGTATTAAGATAATATTTGTTTAAAGAACTTGACAAAATTTCTATAACCTAATTTTATAATGATATATTATTGTTATATTTTTTTAAATATAAGAATGCTTTTAAGTTCCTTGAAAATTATACTTACTTATTTTACCTATTATTGCACTGATGTACCTCAATTTATATCTACCTCAATAATTAGTTACGATTTAATTAAACCTACGAATAATTAGAATACATTATCTGTAGAATTAAACATAACAATGAATACCTATCACGGAGCTAAAAAAAGTGCGGACGCATATTTGACGTAATCAGATGCGTGGTATGAAATACGCATTTGCATGTATTGGGGGGTGGGGGGTGTCTATGGAAAATGCGGTTCTTTGAGACAGTTTTTGTAGCTGTGGTTCGGTCCTGTCTAAAAAGAAAAATATAATAAATTATCCGTACTTTTTAGATCTGTAAAAATTATACTCAAATATTAAAATTATAAAATTGTTATCTGCCAATGAATGTAACCGTGGCTTACCCAAAGGGGTGTCATAGGTCCGGTATAAATTGTAATAAAATGATATTTTATGAAATTATAATTACTCATATGTTATTATGAAAAAATATTATAGGTATGTATACTTAATAAACAAATATTGCCACACTTAAAATGTCTATTTTTAAATAGGTATTTCATAACACTCTTTTCCACATCATAGGGGCCTACCTATCGCCCAAGACTATCGGCCTCCATGACCCGGGGCCTGAGGACGGTGAGAAGGCTGCTCACCGTCCTTACAGAAGCAGGCCCATGACGACAGTGTGACGTGATAGTCACGCACGCCACACGCCCCAGAAGTGGGATAACACTCGAACAACCCCCAAAGACGCGGGATTGGGAAATGGACGAAATGGGCAGCGGATTAGGCGGTCGGATCGTCCGCTCGGCATGGCCGGCGTCCCCCACAAGAAAATAATAAAGACGCGGGATAGCACTCAAACCAGCCTAGTTGAGGCCGCAGTGGTAGCCGTAGGTCTGTTGGGAATCCTGCGCTCATCCTTCCGAGGGCTTGCACAGGGCTCCCAAACCTTAAATTCCTATTCCATTAGATAGGAAAGGAACGTGTGGTTTTTAGTTGGTAGGAGTCTTATGAACGTCTATTCCCAGTTATCGCCACTGGCTTTGTCGCCACTGCTGATAAATGGGAAAAATATTTCCGACTGTCACCAGTGATGACGATTGACACATACTTTCCCAATTGTAGCTACTGGCTTTGTCGCCAGTGGTGACAGATGGTAAAAAACATCCCCATTATCACCAGTGGGGACAAACGACACAAAAATAGTCTCAAATGTCATCTACCAAGCAGGACATACCTACACAAGAATGAGCGGTTCGATAGACAGTTCGTTGTGATAGCTGCGCAATCTGACTTGATTAGGTTAGGTTAGAAGGCTAATGCGGGAGCGGAGCGGAGTGTAGTAGATAACTGGGAATACAGGCAGCATAGCATCCATGTGAGATTTTCCTCACGTTAAAAAAAAGGTACCTAATAAAAACAACTAGTTAGGTATATTCACGCCCAGATCGTGTAACTCCTCATAAGTAGGTACAGTTAAAGAGTTGTTGAAACCTAAGTACCTATGTGGGTGTTTAATTCGCTCTGCTTACCTCCTCAGGGATAAAGGCGGGACTGCTCTAGGTACTGTGCCACACGGATGGATACAGAGTTTTATTTCTAGTTTTCCAATTCTTTTCATGAAGACCTTGTTTGTTAGCGCAATATCACTTGCTGGCTAGGTTGGTTTGGCCCCTGAAGACCTTGACAGAAAGGAGGAAAAGGTACCCGATGATTGCAACTCCCATATCATCAATTCTTACAACCCTATCTAACCAGAAAAAGGGTCCACTAGCTATAAGTTTGTAGGTATGGTGTTATAGGTAAACATTGTTCAATAAGTAGATAATGCTTAATCTTTATACTGGTAAGTAAGTTTTATAAAAAGTATCTATCTAGTATCTAGTCAGAAACTAAGAACTCGATTTAAAAAAATAAAATTCTATTATAATTATTATAGATGGCCCGATAAATGCATATTATCACGCTACTGCCCAAGGGAACGGAACAGCAATCATAAAAATAAGAGAAAGAAAAGAAAAGCTCAACTTTAATGCTTAAATGTCAATAAATTGATTCAAATAATATAGATCATTTGCAAATAATTAAAGGTCATGGGTTAGAGAAAAGGTGAACGGGAGTTCGAAGTATGAAATGGGCAAACCGGTTGGCACGGCTAGTTTAGTTTTTAAAATAGGTAAATAATACCAGTATTAGTCAATACAAAAAGCAATGAATTACTAACAGTCCATTACATGTTTACCTGGACAAAAAAGTCTTAAAAATTCGCCGTTAACTGCATTCAAACTCAAGTGGCGACCCCCTTTGAACAAACCTACGATTGTGAAAGAAATTAAAAAAGAAAAAACTATTGATCGTTCACAAACGCGAGCCACTTCAGAACTCTTTTGTACGCCATATTGGAAAACGTTTTGACATGTGAGGCTAATGTTTTTAATTATGGCGGGTATGTAGTTAATGAAAGGATGTGTTAGGTAGGTATGTTAGGATATTATTAATTACAAAACATCGATTTTAGTTCTGCAAGGCATATTTTAGATCCGTGCGTCGTGTAGTAAACTACCTATCGAGATTTTATAAGACTACAAAAATAATATCACGAAAAATAATACCTAGGTTTAGGTACTAGTAGGGCATTTGGCAGCCTGCTGTTAGAAATTTTTCTCTTTTTTTTAATACTTTATTCTTTATTTCTTGCGAAACATAAACAATAATCGGCATAAAAGATATTAGATAATGCATAGTCAGTATGTTTCTACCAATAGGCATGCATGATACAATTCAAAACGTGTAAAATAAAATTAATAAAAATCACCAATATAATACAAATACAATATCCACAACTACGTCATTAAACATGTCACTTTGTCAATCGTTTCACACAGTAGGTACTATACAAAAATTCTATCCGACAAGTATCCATTAACAGAATAGTAGGCCTTTTCTATCAGTACAGCTTTTAATTTATTTTGAAAAGATCTCAAATCATTACTCTCCAATAAAGATTTAGGTAATTTATTGTATAACCTGGGGGCCATATTTAGGAGACCCTTGTTAAAAATAGCTTTTTTGTGTTGACTAAATCGTATTTTATGTTTATTTCGTGAGCTTTTAAGGGTTTCGAATAAATAAAAATTTTTCCTAACAAACATGACAACCTCATATATGTATAGACTCGGCAAAGTCATTATGCAGAGACTTGTATAAAACTGTTTACAGCTATCTGGGGGTCGTACACCACAAATTGATCTGACGCACCTTTTCTGGGCTTTGAAAACTGTTTCCACATTGGATGAGTTACCCCAGTATATAAGGCCGTACCGTAAGGTGGACGTAACATATGCATGGTAGGCGGTAACCAATGTCTTCTGACTTGCTACCTTTGACAGGTTGTAAAGTGCATATGAATACTGACTCAGACGCCTACACACGCTACTTGTGTGCGTTAGCCAAGTCATGTCTCGGTCTAATTCTAGCCCCAGAAATTTTGTAGATTTGCATTCCAAAATTATATTAATATTATATTGTATGTCAAGTTTAATATTATCAGTCCTTTGTTGAAATGTCATAAGTTTAGTTTTGGTAAAATTTATCTTTAAGTTATTTGCATTTGACCAATTTATTAATTTCCCAAGGCAGTCAATAATTTCTTTTTCTAATGTCAAATTATCACTAGATTCAAAAATTACCGTGCTGTCATCAGCGAATAGGATCATAGGGCTTTGTGTTATTTTCGGCATGTCATTTATATAAATAATAAATAGGAGAGGTCCTAATAAACTCCCCTGAGGAACGCCATAATAGGTGGTTCTTTGATTGGAAGAGTGTGTTCTCACTATTTTTGATTTCTCACAGAGTCGATTAATACGTGTAAATTGTTTTCTACCAGATAAATATGATTTGAGGAGGTTAAGGGCGTTACCCCGGATGCCATATTTTTCCAGCTTATCCATGAGCAAAGAACGATCCACATAATCGAAGGCTTTACTCATATCAAGGAATAGGGCCGCCACAGGGCTTCTAGAGTCAATACTGGTAATTACTCTTTTATATAGTTTATACATGGCCATATTTATATTTTTATTTTTTCGGAAGCCAAACTGTTCTTCGCTGAAAATATTTTTTTATTCAAAAAAAGAGTACAACTGATTATAAATTACTTTTTCAATTAGCTTTGAAAAAATTGGAAGCAATGCAATCGGTCTATAATTACCCGGTTCGTGTTTATTACCTCTTTTAAAAAGAGGTTTAATGACCGATATCTTTAGTCGATCAGGAAAGATACCTGGGGGCCGAGTCTGCTATTTTCCATCAAAAAGCCGGTCCAGTGCGATTCTATTACGATATTAAAGCGATTGGTCCTAAATCTGCTAGTCGCGTAAATCTTGTCTATCGCCACTATAGAACATCGATAGAATATAAATAGAATCGCAAAAGCAGAGACAAGGGCTTTATTTTGGTTGTTTTGACTCTTGTCAGTCAGTACTATGGTAATAGTAGGTGTTTTTTAGGTTATTTACAAATTACTTAGACTTAAAAGAGACTTTTGTAGAGAATTACGATTTAAAATTGTGAACTTTACCTATAAACAAACGTGAACTTTATAAACGGCTTCAAAGCAAAGAGTGACAGTGTTATCCAGAAGAACTATCAATCAAATCAGCCTATCGCAGTCCACTGCTGGACGTAGGCCTTTGCCAGTTTACGCCACAATTCACGGTCCTGCGCCTTCTGCATTCAGTCCCAGCCTACGACCGTTACCAGGGTCGTCGGTCCATCTAACGAGTGGTACCCCACGGTTGCCGAGACGCGGTTGGAAGAACTATATCCTAGAAATTTGAGACAAAACTCAATTGTAAAAAACTGGTCCAGCAATGAATTTGATTTTGAAGAAAGGGCTTTGGATGCTAAAATTCATAGAATAAACGCAGGAGACTGTATATTTTCATATACATATATCACAGCAGTTTATTCAAGTCTTCTACAAATACATCTTTACAGAAAAAATATTGAACAATAACCTCATGATAACTCAAGATTGTGAATAGTGAAAGTTTTTATTTACAAACAACTACTCTGTGAAAGTTGGTTTTTAAATTGATTAACACTAGTGTACCTAACTACTCAACGGACTTAAAAGTTATTTCATCATTGTGAAATCAGGGTATTCCACAGCAACTATGTGATATAGCCAAACAATCTCAATACAGACAGCTTTTATTAGTGCCCGTGTGTGATAGATAATATGATGGATAGTAAAAATAAATATGCTATCATTTTGTTAATACTCAAGGAAGCTGAGCAGTGATAATTTTAATAAATCTTGTATTTACTGGCATGTATGGGTTCATAGTATGACACAGGTAAAGCCGTCAACTACAGCTAGTATGTTGGATTATGAAAGAGTAATGTGCATGTACAGAGATCTTGGCCATCCAAGCCTGCCATGATGAGAAGCCACGCCTTCGATTCCAATGACCAATGCACTAGAGCTAGACTAATGTCAATTTGTTGTTTTGACTGGCCTCGTGGTTACTACTCTAACCACTAACATGTAACTCACATACTAACTGTAACTCTAATGTGTAGTCAGGTACTCCCTGTCTACGGATTCGGAGGTTGTGGGTTCGATTCCCACCCAGGACAAATCTCTTTGAGTGATGATCATATTGCTTTGTTGTGTCTGGGTGTAATTTATCTATAATAAGTATGTATATAGAAATATAAGTATGTCTATCAGGCGTCTAGATCCCATAGCACAAGTTTATAGCTTAGTTTGGGCTAGACGGTGTTGTGTGAGAATGTCCAACAACAATATTTCTATTAATACCTCCTCAAAATGAAATTGGGTAAGGCCTAGGTCTGAGCATAGTGGTAGACTGTAATAGGGTTATTTGATAGCTTATTTTGGATTTGGAAACATTAAAAATGATGAAATATGGAAAAATATTTTTAATATTCATATTTTACAATTATTGTTTTTACATTATCTTCATCTTGCCAAAAATACTATTGTAATAGCCACGCTGCTTGAAGATCAGGGTTAACACTTCAATTTTCAACTCGAGTATCCTGAAATAGATTACAATACAATTAGTTTTATTTCAACTATTGCAAGCTTGTGAATTATGATTGATGATTAAAAAGTGATTTCAAGATGTTGTTAAAAGGAAATGAGATTTATCTGATAGAAATATTAAATGACTGTGATTTACTGTGATTTTAAGTGTCAAAAATTGATTTAAATAAATAATTTTACCAATTTTGTCAACTCTTATTAACCCACCTCATGTTTCCATGGCCATTGTGAGTTCTTCTTCTAAAGGAGAGATAGGAAGTACTACAGATGTTTTATAACACAGTTATGCCATGCACAACATGCATTAACAATCTTCCCTGCTATTTTGAGACCATAATGTAATGACTGTACTCACAGCAAACATCTGAAATTAACATAAAAAGGTAAGGACTAAATCATCTTCACCAAGCTTGATGATCTGAATCACATTTATTAGGGACGGAGGAGCACTGTGAGTTGACCAGTTTTGTATCAGCATTGTTAGATGTGAATGTGACTATCATCGGGCAGCTCTCCAACCAACCCAGTCCTTCTCCGTCGGTGTACTGGTGCACTAGGTACTTGCCAGTTACTTTAAATTTGGAACCGGAAGATAGTTTGAAAACTCAGAATTTAAATGATCTGTTAGAATATTGACCAATTAGTAATGAAGTCTCATACTCCCATCAACACTACTTACAGGTGGGGTTTGCTTGGAATGGTACCCTACAGTAGAGTTCAAAAAGTGATTGATTTTTTATTTATACCTAAGTACCTATACTCTAATATTCCCATTTAACACCTAACTTATTTCAGTTTCTTGCGAGTTTATAGGTATATAAGTCATTAGGGATGCCTATGTAATTTAAAACCTGCAGTCTATACCAATATTATTAGGTATGAGGAAAGATTAGGATGTTTGTTTGTTTGCATCGGAATAGGCTCCAAAACTTCTGGACCGATTAATAAATTCTTTCAGTGTTGGGAAGCTAGACTCTTCCCGGTGAACATAGGCTATATTTTAGTCTCATATTCCCTTGGGAACAGGAGCTATGTGGGTGAAACGGTGACAATATGCTGTGCACCCGGGTAAACTGGGTATTTTAAATGTTCATAAAAACTGTAAAAAACAATTAAGTATATTGGGAATTGAGTGTACATAGGTAAGTACCTATGTGCTAAAACAATAATAACTACCTACTGTAAGTACTAGAAATGTGACCTGTATTTTAGATATGAGTGATTGTAAAGAATATTGGACAGTACTTACAGAAAATAGATGCATGTCAATTGCATACATGTCTTCATACTATTTTGCTGATCTTGTTGAGTAGGCTACTTGGAATAGTCGCCATCTATGTATCTATAACTAATAAAGTTCATTGACCCTGCGACAATGGCTCACTCACAGCAAATTCACTTTTTGGAGACTCATTAAAGCACTACGACCATCCAATGTACTATAATACAATAGGTACAACAATTTATTATGTTCCACGTTCTTCCATGAGGCTCTTTATGGTCTTGTTTTGTAGGTGAAATAAATAAAGTCCGCTTCGGATAAAATGCTGTCTCACAATTGATCAATCTTCATCATTTTGATGTAAATTGTAAACTTGCTTCTATTTAGTTTATCTGCAAATTGATTAATTTAAACAATAATATTGTATGTATACCGGACGAAAATAACCAGGCTCGCACTTTCTATTTCTAGCTGTCAAACATTAATTACCCGACTACCAAAACAAAACCCATCAAATATTAGCAGACTACGCATAAATGTCAAATACACTGGCGATTCTATCGAGAGGCCATCGGTCGACCATAATCGCACTTCAATAGAAACAAGATAGAAGCTATCGAGTTAGCGAATACGAAAACTGTCAAATTGTACCGATGAGCTTCTATTTTGCTACGATATCTATTCTATTCTGATGCGATTGCAATAGCAGACTCGGCCCCAGTACATCAGCAAAATAGAAGCTCATCGGTACAATTTGACAGTTTTCGTATTCGCTAACTCGATAGCTTCTATCTTGTTTCTATTGAAGTGCGATTACGATCGACCGATGGCCTCTCGATAGAATCGCCAGTGTATTTGACATTTATGCGTAGTCTGCTAATATTTGATGGGATTTGTTTTGGAAGTCGCGTAATTAATGTTTGACAGCTAGAAATAGAAAGTGCGAGCCTGGTTATTTTCGTTTACATACAATATTATTGTTTAAAACAATCAATTTGCAGATAAACTAAATAGAAGCAAGTTTACAATTTACATCAAAATGATGAAGATTGATTAGGTAATTGTGAGACATAGGTAGCTTATGTAACATTTTATCCGAAGCGGACTTTATTTATTTCACCTACAAAACAAGACCATACAGAGCCTCATGGAAGAACGTAGAACATAATAAATTGTTGTACCTATTGTATTATAGTACATTGGATGGTCGTAGTGCTATAATGAGTCTCCAAAAAGTGAATTTGCTGTGAGTGAGCCATTGTCGCAGGGTCAATGAACTTTATTAGTTATAGATACATAGATGGCAACTATTCCAAGTAGCCAACTCAATAAGATCAGCAAAATAGTATGAAGACATGTATGCAATTGACATGCATCTATTTTCTGTAAGTACCTAAGTACTGTCCAATATTCTTTACAATCACTCATATCTAAAATACAAGTCACATTTCTAATACTTACAGTAGGTAGTTATTATTGTTTTAGTACATAGGAACTTACCTATGTACACTCATTTCCCAATATACTTACTTGTTTTTTACAGTTTTTATGAACATTTAAAATACCCAGTTTACCCGGGTGCACAGCATATTTTCACCTTTTCACCCACATAGCTCCTGTTCCCAAGGGAATATGGGACTACAATATAGCCTATGTTCACCGGGAAGAGTCTAGCTTCCCAACACTGAAAGAATTTATTAATCGGTCCAGAAGTTTTGGAGCCTATTCCGATGCAAACAAACAAACATCCTATCTTTCCTCATACCTAATAATATTGGTATAGAGACTGCAGGTTATAAATTATATAGGCATCCCTAATAACTTATATACCTATAAACTCTCAAGAAACTGAAATAAGTCAGGTGTTAAATGGGAATATTAGAGTATACTTAGGTATAAATAAAAAATCAATCACTTTTTGAACTCTACTGTAGGGTACCATTCCAAGCAAACCTCACCTGTAAGTAGTGTTGATGGGAGTATGAGACTTCATTACTAATTGGTCAATATTCTAACAGATCATTTAAATTCTGAGTTTACAAACTATCTTCCGGTTCCATATTTAAAGTAACTGGCAAGTACCTAGTGCACCAGTACACCGACGGACAAGGACTGGGTTGGTTGGAGAGCAGCCCGATGATAGTCACATTCACATCTAACAATGCTGATACAAAACTGGTCAACTCACAGTGCTCCTAATACCCTAATAAATGTGATCCAGATCATCAAGCTTGATGAAGATGATTAAGTCCTTACCATTTTATGTTAATTGCAGATATTTGCTGCGAGTACATTCATTACATTATGGTCTCAAAATAGCAGGGAAGATTGTTAATGTATGTTGTGCATGGCATAACTGTGTTATAAAACATCTGTAGTACTTCCTATCTCTCCTTTAGAAGAAGAACTCACAATGGCCATGGAAACATGAGGTGGGTAAATAAGAGTTGACAAAATTGGTAAAATTGTTTATTTAAATCAATGTTTGACACTTAAAATCACAGTCATTTAATATTTCTATCAGATAAATCTCATTTCCTTTTAACAACATTTTGAAATCACTTTTTAATCATCAATCATAATTCACAAGCTTGCAATAGCTGAAATAAAACTAATTGTATTGTAATCTATTTCAGGATACTCGAGTTGAAAACTGAAGTGTTAACCCTGATCTTCAAGCAGCTTGGCTATTACAATAGTATTTTTGGCAAGATGAAGATAATGTAAAAACAATAATTGTAAAATAAGAATATTAAAAATATTTTTTCATATTTCATCATTTTTAATGTTTCCAAATCCAAAATAAGCTATCAAATAACCCTATTACAGTCTACCACTATGCTCAGACCTAGGCCTTACCCAATTTCATTTTGAGGAGGTATTAATAGAAATATTGTTGTTGGACATTCTCACACAACACCGTCTAGCCCAAACTAAGCTATAAACTTGTGCTATGGGATCTAGACACCTGATAGACATACTTATATTTCTATATACATACTTATTATAGATAAATTACACCCAGACACAAAGCAATATGATCATCACACAAAGAGATTTGTCCTGGGTGGGAATCGAACCCACAACCTCTGAATCCGTACACAGAGTACCTGACTACACATTACAGTTACAGTTAGTATGTGAGTTACATGTTAGTGGTTAGAGTAGTAACCACAAGGCCAGTCAAAACAACAAATTGACATTAGTCTAGCTCTAGTGCATTGGTCATTGGAATCGAAGGCATGGCTTCTCATCATGGCAGGCTTGGATGGCCAAGATCTCTGTACATGCACATTACTCTTTCATAATCCAACATACTAGCTGTAGTTGACGGCTTTACCTGTGTCATACTATGAACCCATACATGCCAGTAAATACAAGATCTATTAAAATTATCACTGCTCAGCTTCCTTGAGTTTTAACAAAATGATAATAGCATATTTATTTTTACTATCCATCATATTATCTATCACACACGAGCACTAATAAAAGCTGTCTGTATTGAGATTGTTTGGCTATATCACATAGTTGCTGTGGAATACCGTGATTCCACAATGATGAAATAACTTTTTAAGTCCGTTGAGTAGTTACACTAGTGTTAATCAATTTAAAAACCAACTTTCATATGACAGAGTAGTTGTTTGTAAATAAAAACTTTCACTATTCACAATCTTGAGTTATCACGAGGTTATTGTTCAATATTTTTTCTGTAAAGATGTATTTGTAGAAGACTTGAATCTGCTGTTATATATATGTATATGAAAATATACAGGCTCCTGTGTTTAATCTATGAATTTTAGCATCCAAAGCCCTTTCTACAAAATGAAATTAATTGCTGGACCAGATTTTTACATTTGAGTTTTGTCTCAAATTTCTATATAGTTCTTCCAACCGCGTCTCGGCAACCGTGGGGTCACCCGTTAGATGGACCGACGACCCTGGTAAAGGTCGTAGGCTGGGACTGAATGCAGAAGGCGCAGGACTGCGAATTGTGGCGTAAATTGGCAAAGGCCTACGTCAAGCAGTGGACTGCGATAGGCTGATTTGATTGATAGTTCTTCTGGATAACACTGTCACTCTTTGCTTTGAAGCCGTTTATAAAGTTCACGTTTGTTTATAGGTAAAGTTAACAATTTTACATTGTAATTCTCTACAAGTCTCTTTTATGTAATTTGTAGATAACCTAAAAAACACCTACTAGTACTGACTGACAAGAATCAAAACAACAAAAATAAAGCCCTTGTCTCTGCTTTTGCGATTCTATTTATATTCTATCGATGTTCTATAGTGGCGATAGACAAGATTTACGCGACTAGCAAATTTAGGACCAATCGCTTTAATATCGTAATAGAATCGCACTGGACCGGCTTTTTGATGGAAAATAGCAGACTCGGCCCCCTGGGGGCCGAGTCTGCTATTTCAATCGCATCAGAATAGAATAGATATCGTAGCAAAATAGAAGCTCATCGGTACAATTTGACAGTTTTCGTATTCGCTAACTCGATAGCTTCTATCTTGTTTCTATTGAAGTGCGATTATGGTCGACCGATGGCCTCTCGATAGAATCGCCAGTGTATTTGACATTTATGCGTAGTCTGCTAATAATTGATGGGATTTGTTTTGGAAGTCGCGTAATTAATGTTTGACAGCTAGAAATAGAAAGTGCGAGGCTGGTTATTTTCGTTCGGTATACATACAATAAGTATTATTGTTTAAATTAACCAATTTGCAGATAAACTAAATAAAAGCAAGTTTACAATTTACATCAAAATGATGAAGATTGATTAATAATACGACATAGAATTATATGTGTTATAAGTCTATGTAGTAAGACATAGCCTAACATTTTATCCGAAGCAGACTTTATTTATTTCACTCATACATTGGATGGTCGTAGTGCTATAATAAGTCTCCAAAAAGTGAATTTAGAGCTGTGAGTGAGCCATTGTCGCAGGGTCAATGAACTTTATTAGTTATTGATACATAGATGGCAACTATTCCAAGTAGCCAACTCAACAAGATCAGCAAAATAGTATGAAGACATGTATGCAATTGACATGCATCTATTTTCTGTAAGTACTGTCCAATATTCTTTACAATCACTCATATCTAAAATACAAGTCACATTTCTAATACTTACAGTAGGTAGTTATTATTGTTTTAGTACATAGGTACTTACCTATGTACACTCAATTCCCAATATACTTACTTAATTGTTTTTTACAGTTTTTATGAACATTTAAAATACCCAGTTTACCCGGGTGCACAGCATATTTTCACCGTTTCACCCACATAGCTCCTGTTCCCAAGGGAATATGGGACTAAAATATAGCCTATGTTCACCGGGAAGAGTCTAGCTTCCCAACACTGAAAGAATTTATTAATCGGTTCAGAAGTTTTGGAGCCTATTCCGGTGCAAACAAACAAACATCCTAATCTTTCCTCATACCTAATAATATTGGTATAGAGACTGCAGGTTTTAAATAATATAGGCATCCCTAATGACTTATATACCTATAAACTCTCAAGAAACTGAAATAAGTCAGGTGTTAAATGGGAATATTAGAGTATACTTGGGTATAAATAAAAAATCAATCACTTTTTGAACTCTACTGTAGGGTACCATTCCAAGCAAACCCCACCTGTAAGTAGTGTTGATGGGAGTATGAGACTTCATTACTAATTGGTCAATATTCTAACAGATCATTTAAATTCTGAGTTTACAAACTATCTTCCGGTTCCAAATTTAAAGTAACTGGCAAGTATCTAGTGCACCAGTACACCGACGGACAAGGACTGGTTTGGTTGGAGAGCAGCCCGATGAAAGTCACATTGACATCTAACAATGCTGATACAAAACTGGTCAACTCACAGTGCTCCTAATACCCTAATAAATGTGATCCAGATCATCAAGCTTGGTGAAGATGATTAAGTCCTTACCATTTTATGTTAATTGCAGATATTTGCTGCGAGTACATTCATTACATTATGGTCTCAAAATAGCAGGGAAGATTGTTAATGCATGTTGTGCATGGCATAACTGTGTTATAAAACATCTGTAGTACTTCCTATCTCTCCTTTAGAAGAAGAACTCACAATGGCCATGGAAACATGAGGTGGGTAAATAAGAGTTGACAAAATTGGTAAAATTGTTTATTTAAATCAATGTTTGACACTTAAAATCACAGTCATTTAATATTTTTATCAGATAAATCTCATTTCCTTTTAACAACATTTTGAAATCACTTTTTAATATCAATCATAATTCACAAGCTTGCAATAGCTGAAATAAAACTAATTGTATTGTAATCTATTTCAGGATACTCGAGTTGAAAATTGAAGTGTTAACCCTGATCTTCAAGCAGCGTGGCTATTACAATAGTATTTTTGGCAAGATGAAGATAATGTAAAAACAATAATTGTAAAATATGAATATTAAAAATATTTTTCCATATTTCATCATTTTTAATGTTCCCACTATCAAATAACCCAATTACAGTCTACCACTATGCTCAGACCTAGGCCTTACCCAATTACATTTTGAGGAGGTATTAATAGAAATATTGTTGTTGGACATTCTCACACAACACCGTCTAGCCCAAACTAAGCTATAAACTTGTGCTATGGGATCTAGACGCCTGATAGACATACTTATATTTCTATATACATACTTATTATAGATAAATTACACCCAGATGCAACAAAGCAATATGATCATCACACAAAGAGATTTGACCTGGGTGGGAATCGAACCCACAACCTCTGAATCCGTAGACGGAGTACCTGACTACACATTACAGTTACAGTTAGTATGCGAGTTACATGTTGGTGGTTAGAGTAGTAACCACGAGGCCAGTCAAAACAACAAATTGACATTAGTCTAGCTCTAGTGCATTGGTCATTGGAATCGAAGGCATGGCTTCTCCTCATGGCAGGCTTGGATGGCCAAGATCTCTGTACATGCACATTACTCTTTCATAATCCAACATACTAGCTGTAGTTGACGGCTTTACCTGTGTCATACTATGAACCCATACATGCCAGTAAATACAAGATCTATTAAAATTATCACTGCTCAGCTTCCTCGAGTTTTAACAAAATGATAATAGCATATTTATTTTTAGTATCCATCATATTATCTATCACACACAAGCACTAATAAAAGCTGTTTGTATTGAGATTGTTTGGCTATATCACATAGTTGCTGTGGAATACCATGATTTCACAATGATGAAATAACTTTTTAAGTCCGTTGAGTAGTTACACTAGTGTTAATCAATTTAATAACCAACTTCCATATGACAGAGTAGTTGTTTGTAGATAAAAACTTTCACTATTCACAATCTTGAGTTATCATGAGGTTATTGTTCAATATTTTTTCTGTAAAGATGTATTTGTAGAAGACTTGAATCTGCTGTTAGACTGTATATATGAAAATATACAGTCTCCTGTGTTTAATCTATGAATTTTAGCATCCAAAGCCCTTTCTTCAAAATGAAATTCATTGCTGGACCAGTTTTTTACATTTGAGTTTTGTCTCAAATTTCTGTATAGTTCTTTCAACCGCGTCTCGGCAACCGTGGGGTCACCCGTTAGATGGACCGACGACCCTGGTAAAGGTCGTAGGCTGGGACTGAATGCAGAAGGCGCAGGACTGTGAATTGTGGCGTAAATTGGCAAAGGCCTACGTCAAGCAGTGGACTGCGATAGGCTGATTTGATTGATAGTTCTTCTGGATAACACTGTCACTCTTTGCTTTGAAGCCGTTTATAAAGTTCACGTTTGTTTATAGGTAAAGTTCACAATTTTACATTGTAATTCTCTACAAAAGTCTCTTTTAAGTAATTTGTAGATAACCTAAAAAACACCTACTAGTACTGACTGACAAGAGTCAAAACAACAAAAATAAAGCCCTTGTCTCTGCTTTTGCGATTCTATTTATATTCTATCGATGTTCTATAGTGGCGATAGACAAGATTTACGCGACTAGCAAATTTAGGACCAATCGCTTTAATATCGTAATAGAATCGCACTGGACCGGCTTTTTGATGGAAAATAGCAGACTCGGCCCCCTGATTCCAAACATAAGTTTATTATGTGGCTAAGCACTGGCGCAATCATAATCGCAACTGATTTAATAACATTTGTTAAAATGTCATCATAACCACAACTATTAGTATTCCTTAATGAATTGATTAATTTAACTATGTCACTTGGCACAGTGGGGGTCAAAAAGATTGAATCATTACACATAGGGTCAAACTTAATGTTATGATGCTTATTTTTATTATTTGGTTTGATTTCATCTATAAAATAATTATTCAAAGATTGAGCTATATCAATAGGATTATATATAGTTTTATTGTTTACCATAATTTTTTGTATGCCCTCCGATGGATAATTGCTTTTTGCTTTATTGATTACCTGCCATGTGGCTTTGCTTTTATTAGCAGCGTTATTTATAAAATAATTATTTTGAGCTTTTTGAGTAAGACGTATAATGTTTTTCAATCTTTGCGAATGATTTTTGAATAACATTTTGTTGTAGCTATTTGGTGCTCTACGAAATTGCCATAGCATTTGGCGCTTACGTTTGCAGCACTGCTTGATACCCTTACTAATCCACCTTGCTCTTTTAAGGGTCTTTATTTTTAGTTTTCTCAAGGGAAAACAAACGTCATAGTAAAATTTAAAAATGTCATGAAAATTATTAAACGATAAATTGGGGTCATTGGAATTAAAAATATACTAACTACTAAAGTGGCAAAAAAGCTGACGGCTCACCTGATGGAATGTGATGACCCTGGCCTTGCTCATGTTTAATGAGCAACACCAGCGGCGGTACACTCGCGCTGCCGACCCTGCAAGAACTTTTTAGGACCCATTTTGAAGAACCCATACTTTCGTCCGTATTTCTATGTGTTTGTCAGTTCCGGTCTAGGGAAGCATTTCTAAACCGATTTTCACTAAACTTGGCACATGTGACTTGGCACTGTTTCTTTGATTTAAAATACAACTTTTTCTAGAGCTTTTTTTGACAAGGGGGGAAATTGGGGAGAAATGGGGTGCATATTGTTCGTTGTCGCGTTATTTATGAACGGATCTTGATGATTTTTGGCTTAAACATAAAGGACATGATTCCTAACTGGTGGTTCTTTTTTAAAATAAATAAATCAATAAATAATTATTTATTGCACGAAACATGGTTAGGTATAAAGATGACAAAATATGAATTAGTGTTCAGCATGTTCCACAGGTTTTCTGCATGCAACATTTATATTATAGGTGACAAGATTCTATGCAATGAAATTATTAAAATACAACATGTCAACATTTTAAAATATATCAAAATTTATAATAAATAGGTATTTTAATTACTTTCTATCACAGATACAGATTTTCCGCATGCAAAATCTAGTAGTCAAAGAGTAATCCAACAAGATCAAAATATTAATTGTGCAAAGAAATCAAATAATAGTTCAACATGTCACAAATTAACTAATGTCAATGTTAAATTATGTCAAAATTCAAAATAAACACGTCGGTTGCATATGACATAAATGCAGATTATTGCATGCAATATTTAGAAGAATGGGAGTCATTAAAGAATTCAAGATACTAAAATCGCAACGATATAAATTTAAGTAGGTACAAAATGTCAAAGTTAAATAATAAGTCAAGTTTAAAATACAACATGTCAGAGTTAAAATAAGTCGTAATTTAAAATGAACCTGTCGATTATGCAAAATATCAGTATGACTGAAACAATGTCTCCCAGTCAATGCGCACCGAAACGGCAAGAGCTGTTCTTCAGGAAGTCTTCAGTGGAGTAAAAACTTTCCTTTATTAACCACTCTCTTAATGCACGCAAAAATTTGGAACACGGTAATTCCGCCATTCCCTTGGGTAAGGAGTTGAAAATAAGTGGTGCCATGTAAACACAGTTTTTCCTAAATAGTTCCAGTTTTGGGGCTGGCATTTTCTTTGGAAGGTGAGTTACCTGTCGCTTTCCTATATTATTGTTATTCTCAAATAGATGGTCATGGAGTTTCACAAAGAACAATGGCAGTTTCCCATACTAGCAATTGTCTAACATAAAAGATGAGCGCACATAAGTGAAAAATATGTCAAACGTTTCAGTTTTGCTAGTAGATTCCATAAATGAATTCATTTTCCATCGAGAAAGCCGGAAAATAAAGATATTGTATATTTATCGTTAGGTTATGTTGTCATACTTAGTCCCGCCATACCTACTTACCTATACATAGGGGAAACTGGGAATACTTGATCTTTACGGGAGACTAGGTACACAAGATTTACAGAACTTGTATAAGCCGTATTTAGTTTTATAGTGGCAATATCGATTGTATATGGTACCCGATAACTTTCTAAAGATGGTACATCTATCACATTTGACACTTTGGCAAACGGCGGCCGAGTAAGTAATTGTTGCGGCAGAAAGAAAATTTTGGTGAGTTTTTATTTTGACTAAACATTTATTTAAAATAGGTCTTTTAAGTGTGTATGCATTTAATACGAGCCATTATCTATATTATTAGCCATTCTTTACGTAATAAAGTGGTAATATTATAGACATTTGAAAATATTTTGGTTTATAACCTCAAGTGGCTCAGGGTATACTTGGTACACTTTATTATGGGAGATTTGATCCACCAAACTCAAGTGTCCCCTACCTTTTTTTTTTCAATTCATTGCAGAACAATATCCCAAGAGCCTGCAAAACCAGAGAAGGTGCCCGAAAAATGGTGCCTGAGAACGAAAATAAAGCTAGTCCAATTCCCTTAAAGTTGCACAGCGAACAATGGAACGAGCTATGCTATGGATGCCTCTGAGGGATAAAATTCGGAACGATGTTCTCCGTAAGAGAACCAGAGTGGTCGACATAGCTCGCAGAAGCATGCGTCTTGAAATGGCAGTGGGCTGGCCACATCTTTGTAGGATCCCCCTGTTAATCCCCCAGGATCAGGTCATCAAGACCGGGGGGATCAAGTCTTACGTACCTATATAGGGGACACATGGTACGATTCCTTATTATTGATTTAAGTCAAATAACTACTAAATTTAGATATTCATATCTTTGGCTCTTACAGCAATTATAAGCAAATAAATTTCACGTATTTTAGTAATAACAGTTTTTTAAACGGATTCTCAATGTAGAAATTAGGGATAAAAAACAAAAGGGGGGATCAAGTGTCCCCAGTTTCCCTTATAAATGTTCAAACACTATGGTGACTACAGACTACAGTATTGTAACCGACTGGAGTGTTTCTCGATGGTCATACTGATATGTCAGAACTATTATTTTATTGAATGTATACCTACATGTTTTGACTAACTCTAATAAAAAATCTAGTACTTACCTATATAAAATAGTACGTGCAGTAGGTAAACAAGTTGCTACAGATCTAACTGTTGTTAGAAACTTTTAGTAGGTACCTAAATATACAGGAGTAGGGTATAGATTTGTTGCCAATATGATTGAGAGACATGTCATGAATGAAAAATAAAACCACTATTTTTTCATTTCTTTTATTTCACTTGTATAACATTTCAAATCGGCGCAATATGTTCACACATTTAATGCAATTAACACAAACAATGCGCGTAGGCCTCGATTGTCTCCCACGATCTTCCATTATCGATGAACAACAAATCCAATTCACAAATAAACAGTCCAGTAGGAAATAGCACAAGGTCACTCAAAAGCTATATCAATATCAAGAGTCCTTTGGGCACGCACTAGTCACACGAGGAAATAATCAGAGTCCATAAAACAGTCCAGGGTCAGTTATTATTAAAGAAAATCAGAAAAGGCATACAAAACAACACTTTCGACAAAAAGCGCGGAATATTCTGTAATCTGTCATGTCAAACTGACAAGGTACGAACGCACGGTTTGATTGGCTAGCTCACACGCCTCATGGCTGTGAATAATCGTTGAAAATCTTTTAAAATGTAGATTTAACGCCGGCTTTTATTTGAACATTTAGATGCTAGTAAAATCACAAAATAAACAATTAATTACTTTGGCGTAACTCATTTTTATGGGCGTTTTTAAATTATCAGACAATTTTCTGCCATTGTTCTTTAGCAACTTCGTAAATGTATATGCTTGGTACAGTTAATAGATTTTCTGATTTGAATAATGGTCTACAGGACTCAGACCACTTTAAGTTAAAAAGCGTGCGAATACATTTTTTCTGAGCTCTGAAAACTCGAAGAAGTTCAGATGAGTTACCCCAGACGACTATCCCGTAACGTATAATAGAACAGACGTAAGAGTGATAAACCATTCAGGCGGTTTGCCTGCTTGTTACGTCTTTTACCTTACGTAAAGCAAAAATAAATTTGTTTATTTTAATGCATAGTTGATGAATATGTTCCTTCCATGTGAAATGTGCGTCCAATGTTATACCTAAGAATTTGGCGCTAGATGCCTGTTGAACTAATGAATTGTTATGACTGATTTTCAAGTTTATTACTTTACTTTTAAAAGTCTTAAATTGGATCAATTTTGTTTTGTCAAGATTTATTTTTAATTTATTTATATTCAGCCATTTGATTACATCATCTAAAGTTTTGTTTATTTCAAGCTCATATGTATTTATGTTCTTACAGTCCAAGATAATCGTTGTGTCATCCGCAAACAGGACACATTTATTAGAGATGGCACATGGAAGGTCATTTATATATAAAAGGAACAACATAGGTCCTAAAATACTTCCCTGGGGAACACCAGAATCATTAACTCTATGCTCGGAATCGAAGACGTCCACATTACTGCTCATATTGTTATATTTGGTTATTCTTGTAAATTGTTTTCTGTTATTTAGATATGATTGAAACCATGATATTGCAGGACCCCTTATCCCATACTTTTCTAATTTTGTAATAAGTATTTAGTGTCTTACATAATCAAATGCTTTGCTAAGGTCCAATAATAGAGCAGATGTGGGAACTCTAGAATTGATATTGGTTAGTAGAGATTTCATTAAAGTAAAAGTTGCCAACTGCGTCGATTTACCTCTTCTAAACCCATACTGATCTCCCGCAAGAATATCATACCTATCTATGAAGCTCTGTACTCTTTTATACATGGCTCTCTCAAAGATTTTTGACAATACAGGTGTCAGAGAAATTGGTCTGTAGTTATTCTGATCCGATTTACATCCTTTTTTGTGTAGAGGCTTAACTACAGAAAGCTTCAGCCTATCTGGAAAACAACCCTGTTCAAAAGACAGGTTTATTATAAATGCCAAGGGCTCTGCTATATATTGTGAAATGCCCTTTAATAGGCCTGTATCAATGTTGTCATAACCAGAAGACTTGGAGTTCTTTAGTGACTTAATTATACCTATAACTTCACCAGGGGTGGTGGGTTCTAAAAAGATACTTGAGTTATTACCCTTTATTAGATAACCGGCCCGATCTGACCTATTGTCAATGTTGTCACCCCTAACGGTGTCAATAAAAAAGTTGTTAAAAGAGTTTGCGATGTCAGATCCAGATGTAGCTATACCAGCATTGTCAATAACACTATCAAAACACCTACTAGTCCTAATGTCACCCACACAGCGCTTAACAATATCCCAGGTGGCTTTACCTTTGTTATTAGAATTTGAGATGTGCATCCGGTTGTACAGTGATTGTATGCCGTTTACACATTTCTTCAGTATTTTGGAATAAGTTTGAAATTTAGATTTGTTTTCATTATTTTTATTCAAATAGTATCTATATCTCAGTAAGCGTCTGGTTTTACAACTAATCTTTAGGCCTTTTGTTATCCATTTTGGTTTACCTGCTACATGGCTTATTTTTAACTTTTTTATAGAAAGCAAAGTTTATGGAATAAGGTCAATTCATCATGAAAAATATTAAAAGCCACATCAATTGTTGATACATCATACATTTCTGAAAAGGTAAGACTGCTAATGCACTCGGTAAACTTTTTAATGTTACTTTTACTCAAGTCATGAATTGTTATGAAGTGGTGTCTAGTCTAGCCACAGTCTCTTTCTGACAATGTTCAAATTCAATTGCCTGAGCTGTGTTGTGATCCGACAGACAATACTTGTATGTCCTACCCTTTTTTTTCCCGTGTGCTTGCGAGATCTTCCTACTTCTCGCTGAAGGGTTAATAAATTACAAAATAAAATCGGTATTTAATAAAAGTAGGTACGTAAAAAAAACAAGATAGGTAAGTATCTACCTAATTATCTAAGAAATTTCTGTTGGTCAATCACATGCACAACACAACAATGCAAAACTTCTGAAAGCTGAAATTCTCATTCGAACTTTCAAGACGTATAGCATGGCTGCGAATTTTTTGCTCCTAGCTGAGAATGCGGTTTGTTTGTTTATTTGTTTTTCTTTTAAATCGTAAGGAATGCATATCCGTTATTTTGAGATACTTGTAGTTCTGGAAAGTACAACGCTTTTCCAGAAAGTTGAATACCTTTAAACCTCTAGAAGAAATCCTCATTGATGTTATGCAGGTCTACAACCGACCAAAAACAACAACCTGCCTAGTTATCTCTTAGTTCTGGAGTGGAGACCGCGAGACCTGAAAACGGTCGCCGGGACTGACTGGATGTGAAAGGTGCAGGACTGAAATTTGGGAGAGGCCTACGTCCAGCAGTGGACTGCCATAGACTGATTTGATTGATAAATAGGCGTCTGTCTATACCTACATATGGCATGCAATACGTAAACAGTACAGTGGTCAATATATTCACCAGCAAAATGCAGTTACCACACTTTAATGGAGACATGATAGAAATCTGCCATCGTCTTGGAGCCAGTCAAGGTAAGCCACGTCCAGTTATCATTAGATTTCGCGATGTGGAGCATCGTCACTTAGTGTGGGACAACAAAACCACTTTGAAGAGCACTGGTTACACCATATCTGAGTTCCTCACTAAGGCTAGGCATCGTGTCTTCATGGCTGCTCGCAAACATTTCCAAATGAAACACGTATGGACCACGGGTGGCATCATCAACATAATAACTCCGGGAAAAGTGCGGCACAAGATTGAAACAGCAACGGAGCTCAATACATTAATCGTGCAGTTTCCGAATGGCTCCGAAACTGATGCCACTGCGACGGTTGTGGAACCAGCTGGGCCTACTACTTCCGGGAAAGGTCAGGTTGCGCCTCCAAAGGCTGAATCCAACAAGCCAACAATGCGAAGCCGGCGTCGATAATTGTCATTGTCCATGTTACTAAAATACGACGTAGTTGTGAACTTGTTGTTGTTCGTTTTTTTCTTTTTCTTTATACTTACTGTCTCAGACAAGACAGTGTAAGATCATCTTTACATGCTTTAACTACTGATTAACTTTTACTTTATTTAGGGTGCCGGTATACACACTATTTAAATGACATTATATAAAAACAATTTTGAACGATCTAATACTGGCTGCGATCAATGTCAAGTTTATTTAATGTGACAGTTTTGACACATGACAATTAATAATGGCGTTGTAACACTGTCGCCACGTAATTGTTCTATAAAGCTAGGTCCGCTCCTTTTTTTTTTTTCAGTTTTTTCTTATTTCTTTTATTAAAAATGATAAGTGAATAAAATGACGAGTTCACAACTGCGCCATCTATGAACTGTGTTTCATCTCTAATACTCTTGTGTTGTCTCGCTCTGCTTACGTCTCTTAACAATAGAAGTGTCTTCCATTGCTTGCGGGCGGGGGTTTGTTGAATACTTTTTTTTTTATTAGTTTATTTTTAGGTTTTGCATATTTAGAATTATTTTATAGGTGTATATATATTTATATATTGTATTTGATATTTGATTTTATATTTACACAGCAAAATTTGCAATCATCATGGAAGATACTTTTGATTCTGACTATGATGATACTTTTGTCTCGTGCTCTCCCTCTAACTCTAGTTTTATTAGTGCGGGTAGTGATAACTCTCCAGCTCTGACCTTACATGATCAATTATCTTCTCTTTTTTCTGGTTTCCCAAAAAATCTTAAATTGGCACACATTAATGCTCAGAGTATTCCTTTCCACCACTCTGATGTTCTGGCATCCTTTAGCAGTGACAATCTGGACGTACTTTTCGTATCAGAATCATTTCTGAAATCATCCCACTCATCTATTCTCTATGACCTCCCTGGATTTGTGCTAATTCGAAATGACAGGCATGGCAAGCGCTGTGGAGGTGTAGCGTTTTATCTCCGTGATGATATACCCTACAAAATTATTACCTCATCTCCACCTATATATAGTGCGTCAGCTGAGTACCTGTTCATTGAAATTACTATCCAGCACAGCAAAGTTCTTCTTGGAGTCTTTTACAGCCCGGATCTACACGTCAACTATTTCGAAACACTTGATACTTTGCTTAACGAACATTGTCCCAATTACAACCATGTTGTTATAATGGGTGACTTCAACACCTGCCTCATCAAGGACGATAACCGAGCACACTCCTTGCAATCCATTGTTTCATCTGTCAACCTTCATATATTACCTCTCAATGCCACTCACCATGCCCCTGATTGTCGTCCTTCTCTTCTTGACTTAATTATTGTCTCCTCCCCTGATCACGTTGCAACCCACGGCCAACTCACAGCCAATTTCTCTTACCACGATTTACTGTATCTGTCCCTGTCCATTCGCACACCTAAGCGTCGATCACATTTTACTGAGGTACGAAATTTCAAGGGCATAGACCTGGTTGCGCTGGAGTGTGATGCTGGTGTCATTGACTGGTCGCCTGTAGTTGACAGTGACAGTGTGGATGGGAAGATTGCGATTTTTAATAGTATTTTGACTGGTCTGTATGATCGCCATGCGCCAAAACGACGAGTGAGAGCTAAAACCATTCCAGCTCCATGGATCACTACTGAAATAAGGGAGGCGATGGGAAGAAGAGATAAGGCCAAACGAAGGCATAAACGTAATCCTACTGATATGAATTTAAATCGCTACAGACTTCTGCGGAATCGCTGCGCTCGCCAGTGTAGAGATGCTAAACGTCGCCACTTTCACAAGTCTCTTGATACCCGTGACTCCTCCAAAATTTGGAAATTTCTCAAAGCTAATGGTATCGGTAAGTCTTTCACAGTGAATGGTCAAGATGTTGATTTGCGTGCTCTTAATAATCATTTCTCAATTCCACCTATCATGCTTGACCCTATTACGAAGTCTAGCACCTTGCTAGAACTCTCGCTACTGCCGGTACCACCATGTTCCCCATTTAATTTCAAGATAGTTGAAGAGGTCGAGGTTAAAAAGTCTCTCCTATCTATAACTTCTTCTGCTGTTGGAAACGATGAGTTAAGCTCTAAAATGTTCACACCCATACTACCCTCCTTAATTCCTATCCTAACTCACATATTTAATTTTTCATTGATCTCTGGTTGCTTTCCTTGTGTTTGGAAGAAAGCACTTATCGTCCCAATTCCCAAAGTATCAAATCCTACATCATTTTCACAATATCGACCCATATCCATTCTCCCTTTCATGTCCAAAGTCCTCGAGCATCTAGTGCATCGACAGCTCTCAAGTTATCTAACACAGAATAACCTTCTTAGCTCCTTCCAATCCGGTTTTAGACCTGGACACAGTACTGTGACGGCTCTTCTTAAGGTCACAGATGATATCCGCTGGGCCATGGAAAGCAAATCGCTCACGGTTCTAGTGCTACTGGATTTCAGTAGTGCGTTTAACTCCGTGGATTTTGACGTTCTCCTTGGAATTCTAAAGTCCCTAAATTTCTCCGCGGAGACTGTGTCTTGGTTCGACTCATATCTTCGAGGACGCTCGCAGTGTGTTAGCCTTAATAAATCTCACTCAGAATGGTGTAACCTCAGTGCAGGCGTGCCTCAAGGTGGCGTGTTATCTCCCTTACTTTTCTCTGTTTTTATCAACTCTGCTGTACGAGTTATTACCTCAAACTTCCATCTCTATGCTGACGATCTGCAGCTGTACCGTCACTTTTCACTGAACGAATATAGGACTGCAATTGCAGCTATGAATCGTGACTTAGAAGCTATTAGCCATTGGGCAAATTCTTTTGGGATCCAAATAAATCCTAGCAAATCCCAGGCTTTGATTATCGGTAGCAGGCAAATGCTATGTGGTGTAGATACTGCTTCTTTGCCTCCTCTTCTGCTTGACGGGTTTCCTATAGCTTACAGTAGTACTGTCAAAAATCTGGGCATTATATTTGACCAAAACTTGTCTTGGAAAGCTCACATTGATTCGGTCAGTAGAAAGGTGCATTTTACTTTTCACACGCTTAGATGCCTCCAGAGTCTTCTGCCCTTGAAAACGAAAATTTTATTAGCTCAATCCCTAATCCAACCCATTTTGGACTATGCGGACTCCTGCTACTTGGATGCTACAGAGGAGCTTTTAAACAAACTTGAGCGCTTGCAAAATTTGTGTATTCGTTTTATTTTTAATCTACGTAAGTATGATCATGTCTCACAGTTTCGTGCAGAACTCAAGTGGCTCCCAATCCGCCTTCGGAGGAATACTCGGATACTATGTCTTCTGTACAATATTCTTTTCAACCCTTCATACCCTTCATATCTACGAGAGCGGTTTTCATTTATGAATAAATCTGATAAACCGTGCAGGTCACATCTCATTTTCCGTCTTAATTTTCCGTCTCACAAGACAGACTTCTATTCTTATTCTTTTACTGTGCATGCGGTTAGGCTGTGGAATTCACTACCGGCTGATATACATAAATCTCAAACCTTATTTACTTTTAAGAAAAGAGTGCGAGAACACTACCTCTCCACTTTATCATAGAGTCTAATATTTTTATGCAGTTATTATATGTTTTATATACAATAATATGTATTTATTTAAGTATATATTTTTATTAGATAGTTATATGTAGTTTTTGTGATTTTTTTTACTGTTAACCTGCACACATATTATATTTTTTATTGGTTACATCTCCTATCTCAGGCCTACTGGAAGAGATTTCTATGGAAATAAGTAGTGCCTTTGTACTTTCTTCTCTCTCTGTAATTGCTTTTTCATGTTCTTGTTTGTGTGTACATAAATGCAATAAATAAAGTTACATTCCCCAGTTGTACCTATTGCCTATCTATACGAGTATTAATCTGAGGTAATAAGTAGATGGTGAATGGTGATTTCTTTCTTTCTTTCTTTATTTTCCCAAAAACATACAATACCTATTCTTAATTCATAGTGTGTTTTAACCATAGATTTAGTAGCGAAAAATCCTAAATCGATGCTTTAACTATGGTAGGTACTTATACATTTAATTCACAATAAACATTATTATTTTGAGACTGGTGTCTAAACTAGATAGGTACATATATCTGTATTTATAGAACACAGCGTCATCTGATCCCAAAGTAAGCTAGGATAACCTGCTTTTGTTATGGGTACCAGACAACGGATATTTATAAATAACAAACCAGTAGGTAAAACTAATGTCGTGCAAAAATAAAATAAAATGTTAAATCGTAAATTTTATATGTTTTAAACTTTTTTTATTGTTTTAAAATTTAAAATTAGATTGTTTTAAAAAAATCTTAGTAGGTACCTACACCCTATTAGCACAAAAAATAAATTGACTCCACCCCAATCAAAACGCGAAATGTATCAAATCAAACCTGCATTCTCACACACATCACCCTTCGACCATGAACTTACACCTCTGCGCACTTCCCATAAATCCAAGATCTAGAATGTTCATTTTACCATAAACGTAAATGTCAAAGGCATTATTGTCATTCGTCCTAATGAAGGGCGGGCAGCGTGACGTCAGAAGTCCTGCAGCGTTCGCGTGACTCTCAATCGTGTCACGCGGCGTCAGCGCAGCGTGAAGCCGACAATTGGCGAATTCATACGATCATGTGAAACCAAGTTGACTTGCGCAATGATTCTTTCGACCTACCTTGAGAACGTCTTTCGTAGTCGTCGGAGTGTAAAACAACAATTCGCCGTGAGATGGGAATATGATTGATTCAAAGAGAATACAATACTTTGGATTGATTTGCGAGTGACGGGGAGGTCAAGTGGCTATCCGCGAATTACTCATTCGATAGTTCAGTGAACGTGAATTAGTTCATTCTTCGAGTTCATGGATGTTGTCAAAATGCGTTATTGTTTTGTGGGGTACTGGTTTTCTTACGTGAGAATGTGATTGAAGGAAATATATTTTTTTGAAATAGGTTACAAGAATATAATTTACAACTTTACAGTTTTTATTCGGTCAAAAGCTACTACAAGTCATTGTGGTAACTCTTCCATTTGTAAATGAATGAATAAACAAAAAGTCAATGTTATTTATTATGAGGTGGTAAGCAAACAAACATCCTTCCGAAGACTTACCCGATGCTCCCACCCATAGGCAGTGGTAGGGCAACGTGTCCAGCATAGCATCCATGAAGGATTTCCACACGTAAAAAAAAAGAAGAAAAAAGATAAACAGTTCTTACCCACTGCTATTTTAATCTCACGTAGCGAATACGATAAATCTACGACTACCTACGAAAGCTACGTGATCATCTGTTGCTACGCTGTCTACGAGCTGTTCTACATCATCATAATTATCCTTCCAAGGGCTTACCCGGGGCTCCCAACCATAGGCTGTCCATCCTCCCAACCATATGTGTTGGGATACGTGTGGTTTTTAGTCGGCAGGAGTCCGGCATAGTATCCATGTAGGATTTTCCTCATGTTTAAAAAGTTCCAAATTTCTTTGGTTTTTGGCAGAGCCAAAGACTGCTCCTTTGGCAGCAGCAATTAAAAGGTAAAAAAAGCCCCTTCCAATGGCCATTCATAAGGGAATCCCAAGAAACGGGATAACTCCCGAGCCAACCCTCAAGACGCGGTATAATACCTACCTGAACCCCTAGAGGCCGTGGTGGTAGTCAAACTATGTCGGGATTTGATATTTCTAGGACATCCATAAGTAGGGAGGGTAGGTATGTGTGATATAGTCGGCAAAAGTCCGGTATAGTATCAGGTATTTTCTCCCGTGAAAAAAAAATATTGCCCAAATTATGGACATTATAATTAAGGGTGCTGTTGATCCGTGCGTGCCGTAAGTGGGTGCTAAGGGTCTCGTAGTAACACACAGGCGTAGCAGTCGGGCATAGCTTGTTGAATATAGAGATCGTAAGTTCATTCATTTAATCAAAACCGTTTTAGAGAATCAGTGTTGGTCCAATTTTTGCTGAACTAACAAAAACAATACAAACAAACTTAAGTCCCTAAATTTTACATTCGGAACACGTTCTACGCAACTATCTGATTGGTCAGATTTACACACCGCTGATTGGCCCACAATTTGACAGTAATGGCGTTAAATGAAGCCTTCTTAGATAAAAACGTCGTAAGTCAGTAATCTTGCTGATGGATTTTCCACTCTATTGCACCGTGTTATGGACTATATTTATCTGTGTTTGAGTATGCAGTTATGATACTTGTAGTACGTCATTCTCCCCTCTAGACAGATGTTGCTACATTTTAGTTACAAATTCGCCCACAACTGGTTTTGAAAAGCTATTGTACAATTTTTTTCTCTATTATTTCGCCTAATTCATTTGTCGTGCGGTTGGTTAGACATGGAGGGGAGTCCATAACTCATTTGGAGTTTTTGTTCGTGACTACCGGTTTTTAAATGTTGTTTCTGTAAAGATATCATGATTAATGATGTTTTAGGGTTTGGAGTATTTTGATTGGAAGAATTATTATAGGAGTTCTTATGAATAAAGTTGTGAAGTGCGGATAATAGATTGTCACATAGTTAATGATTACGTAATATTTTTAAAATGGGCACTTTCATTGCATCTACTTGTACAAATAAATAAAATTGAAGTGTTGACCTGTTTGTTCTCTAAAACTTCTATACTGAACCAATTTTGATGAGTCTTTAATTTACACGTAGTTTAAGAAGTAAACCAAGAAAATTACCCTAATTAGATAGATATAGGTACCTATATCGATCTAATTAAGGCAAGTTTGATGATTGGTTATAGGAACGAGCTATTATCATTTGATTTCTTTTGGCATTGTTGGCGACTGCCATTTGAACTCCTAACACATCTGAGCTATGTAGTGTAGGTGCATAATTATATTATGTTGAATTAGGTTTTATTTAAAATATAGGTATATTGTAAACCATAATCAGTAGATTTATATTTATTATAGGTTGAAGCGCTCGTGGCCCCGCGGACTCAGTGTTCTGTAAACGATCACTGCAGTAAGCAACATTTACTATGGCCGAATATGGATGGGTGACCACCACGTGGACCACTTTGTGACATTTATTTACGAGCGTTTCCGTGTACGATAAGCCGTTGGTCCCGGTTGTCAGTAAAAATGACAGTCGTTAAGCCAAGTTGAAGGCCTTACGGGCGGCTTGAAAAATTTCAATTGTGGGTCGTCACAACCTGCGCCCGGGTCGGCAGCGCGTGGGTAGCGCCTCTGGTGCTGCAAACGTCTACAGGCTACGGTTACCAACCTTCCGGTGGGCCGTAAGCTTGTCTGCCACCTAAGTAGTATAGAAAAAAAATCAGTTCAATGGCCAATTCTAAGAAATAAAGATGTCCATCTATCTATAGTTCTATACTATAACATTATGAAGAGGAAAGATTTGATTGTTTGCTTGCATCGAGTAGCCTCCGAAACTACTGAACCGATTAGAAAAAATCTTTCACTGTTGGGAAGCTACACTATCCCCGGGTGACATAGGCTATATTTTATTCCCGTATTCTCACGGGAACGGGAGCTACACGGGTGAATCCGAATATTGTCCGCTGGTTTGTAGAATAACTCTATTTATACTATGCTAGCTGATGCCCGCAGCTTCGCCCGCGTAAAATTTGTCCCAATTCCCGCTTCCCGTGGGAACTTATTCCCGGAATAAAAAGTGCCTATGTGTTATTCCAAACCATAATCTATCCCTGTATCAAGTTTCAGCCAGATTTATAATATTAAGTAAGATTACATACATAACGCCTTTATCCCCGACGGGGTAGGTAGGTTTTTGTCCCACGTAATAGTTGGCGAGCCTATAAACCTAGACACCTACTAAATTTGTCATCACGTCTAATAATTATCATAAATTTCGAATAGGTATAATTAATAATGCTATTCTCTACGAATAATGTATCCTATAGAAGTGTAATTCGGCTCAAAAAATGGCTCCACCAAATGGGGACCGCGGAAGGTGGGGCTTAAAAAGGGGACCGCGCGACACAGTTAGTCCGCGCTGTCACGCGTAACGTACGGTTGTGTCGCTGGAACCAATCAGTCAGTGATATTAATTGTGTTTTCGCGTTAAATATATCCCAAAAATGCCTTCGTGTGTTGTGAAGTGGTGCAGAAGCCATACGGATATGAAAAACTCTGGAATCACCTTCCATAAGTTAGTAAATATTCATTTTAAAAACACGTACTTGGGGAAGTTGAAAAGTGTTATGCAAGATGAACGCAATTCCAAAATTAAATTATTTTTATGCAGTGTTCATAGTATGTTAAGCGCTGAGGTAATATTGTTAGTAAGATATTATATTAGTAGGATGATATTATGCATAGAAATTAAATTATAATTTTTGTTTGTTTCGGAGTTTGCATGTCGTTGTCAAATATGCTGTATGTGAAACGTCAACTTCCAGAGACAGTTGAGCAAATTGTGGGCTATATTGCAGGGTTCGTAGCAAAAAAGTTACAAACCAAAATAGAATGTTTGTCCTGCATCAATTTATTACTGGCAACGGAAAAACTTTAGTTTCTCAAACTAATTTGTTTGAAAGATTTTGGAGGATTAGTTTATCCCTCATTCATTGTTTTCAAAATATGTCTTTGGTCTGAAAAATTACTCAGGCAGCTTGTCAACATAGAAGGAAAAGGGTTGTCTAGGGCACACAGTTTGAAAATAATGGTAAATAAGTGTTTTGCCAAAATAATAGAAAGAAATGACGTCACGAAACCCCTGAAAGACAGTCATCCTATAGAAAGCAATCACGATGTTATGTTGTTGAAGGCTATAATCGAACAATTTCTAATAATTCGTTTGCATTATATTGCTAAAAAAGAGTCCTTATTAAATTCCAACCGCCATAAATTAAATAAACTAATTATTTTTAGAGGTTCATAATTGTTAAAAAAAACGTATTTTAATTTGTATATACGCATACAAAGTAGTTCAATCAATAGAAAAATAATAACAATCCAGTTATTATTTTTCTGTTGATTAAACTTTGATTAAACTTATTCAATAAAAAATAAACACATAAACAAGCTTTCTTATTATTGCATAAAACCATCCACGCTTATCACGTTCGCCGCTTCGGGTGGGGCGACGAGCCGGCATGACCTTGGCGCGACCAATCGCATGCAAGTATTCAACGATGGATGTGTGAGTGTTATGTTTTATTGCTGTTTTTTAGTATGCGTAAGTTACTCCAAGATTTCAGCGGTAACTTTATAGGTGTTACATTTCTATAGAATACATTATTCGTAGGCTATTCTGTATAAAAAGAATGTAAAATTTTATTCATGATAATCGGATCGAACATAACGGAAACACGTCATCATTATTTGTCCATAGCTAAGCTAGCATGATATATTTTACAAGCGACCTCACACTCAAGGGTCATATATTTTTTTTATATTTTTACTTTTTAATAATTCGCGCGGCGCAGCGGTCGCGGCTCAAGCACTCCACTTGAGCACGGACCCAAAAAAATCTCAAAAATCCAGCCATGTGGTGTGGTAATTTTAATGCGCTTGATTGAGGTTCCGTAGGTAAATAATTAATATTACGGACGATATATTTTCTTGGCCTAATAAAAAAATAGAAGATATTTGGTTAAATTTTTGTAGGTACGTATATTTAATTTTTTACAACTTACCTACCTACATTTTATTTTTGTTTGCTTTTTGGTAGGCACATGTGCAAGAAGAATTAAAAATATAGTTTTGATAGTCGCGATATAATTATGTTCAATAATTGATGATTTTAATAAACAATCAAGTAAATGCCTACCTTCTATGTTAATATCTACACAAATACCTGTTAAGCCAAGGTACCTATACTATAGCTCTAATGAATTTGTGTCATTGTGGAACTGATTCTCTCAAATAGGACTAGTTATGTTTTTTTTGGTATTGTAAAAAATACAAAAAATAACTTTGGAGTTGTAAGAAAAGTGTTATTTGGTATAAAACACATGATTTACTGTAGTAAGTTTGGTAAAAAATACTTTCTTAATCTTAATACAATTTCAAAGTTTTCAGATTGAAGTAGCAATAGAAAAGCAATGGGCAAAAATGCAACATGTAGTTGGGGTGAAGCACTCTCGACCTAATTTTGAAAAGATCAATCCTCATAAATTCAAGCTTAGGTACTTGGAAAAATCTTAGTTTTTATTTGTCGCTAGTTTGCCATATTATTAATACAAGTTGAACCTTGAGCTGAATAAATTACGGAACCCTAATAACGAACAACAAGCTGCCTCATTTGGCGCTGTGAATTATTATGTATTTTGGAAAAAATCCATTGTTTCATAATCTCCCCCGTGCTTGTCTCAAGTGGTTGCCACGCTGCCATTCAGCGGACAAATGCGCCATGTGGAGGTGCCAGCCTATGTCGTTATGTAATGAGCTAGTAGCTGTAACACCGTTGCGTTTTTATTATGTGTTACATGTACTTTTGTGGGAAAATGAGAAGGGGGTCATAAGAGTCCATGTATATTGTTTAGAACGTTATAACTTAAAGGGACACGTGACAAATAGGGCTTAAAGTACAGGAAGACTAAGTTTGTGAGTGACGTGATGGTAGGGGAAAATATCTAATAGTATCTAATGGATGTAGAATAATCTAATCTAAGTGGGCTTTACCTACTTTACTCTGGAGTTAGGAGTATTTAGCTATGAATTATAAATAAATAAATAAATATTCACGGACATCTCACACAACGCTATCTGATCCCAAAGTAAGCTAGGAATAACCTGCTTGTGTTATGGGTATATACTTTTAAATACATACATATTAGGTATACATAGAAACACCCAGACTCTTGAGACAAACATTTATGGGTCACACAAATATTTGTCTCCGGTGGGAATCGAACCCACGACTTCCAGCGCCGCAGGCGGTATCACTACCGACTGCGCCACAGAGGCCGTCAATTCAACCAGAACTAAATGCTAAGATCAAATTGTAATTATATGCATAAAACCTTGTAATTAGCCTAAACCTTTGTTACAAAATCACGCAGAGATTGGTGGATGGATTTATTTTATTTGACTGTCTTAGTTGTCTAGATCCCATTGCACAAGCTTGATAATCTTAGTGTGGAGTAGGTATGTATGGAGATGTGCCAAAAAATAGTGACCGACCGAAGTTTCGGTTTCGGTTTCGGTTTCGGCCAGTTTCGGCCAAAAAATCGAGTTTCGGCCGCAGTTTCGGTTTCGGCCAAAATGGGCCGAAACTTTCGGCCGGGGAGAAACTCACGTGTTCATGAATTTTGAGTGCCTGGCTCTGCTTGTGACGTGGTTGGGGTCAGCCCAAACAGTTAATATGTTACTAACCGAAGATTTACAGATTTACATAGTTATAATAATACATTTTTTACGGAATCCTAAAACGATGATCTAGGACATTACATAACCCTACCCCTTTGTTGTCGGTTCCGTTCGTCTGTCTCTCAGCAGGCTGTAACTCATGCACCGTGATAGTTAGGCAGTTAAAATTTTTACCGATGATGTATTTCTGTTGCCGCTATAGCAACAAATAATAAAAATAGACAAATTAATAATATTAAAGGCGGCCTCCCATACAATATACGTGATTTTTTGCCGCTTTTCTTGTACGGAACCCTACGTGCGCTAGTCCGGCTCACTTTTGTCCAGTTTTAGTTATTATATTCTAGAAAAATAAAATAAAAAAAGAAACGTAAAAAAAATGAATGTAACCAAAACCAGCCAAGAGCTAGTAGCAGAGCACCGTGTGGTTTTAGTCGGTAGGAGTTCGCAATAGCATCTATGAGTAATTCCGCACGTAAAAGAAAGAAACTCTTCTTTAGGTGGCGATATTTCTAAAATGAACACTTAAGAAGATTTATACCGTTTATTGATGGCACTTGGTGGAACTTCCTGCTCCTATTGAAAAAATAACCGGCCAAGTGCGAGCCAAACTCTCGCACGGAGGGGTTAAAGCGGGACCCTATTAACGAGACATGAGGCCCAGTCTGTCTATTATTCACGAGGTTGTATCGCTGGAACCGTGCCAGATAGAGGTCTAAAATTTTCACTGTACAGTAGTCCTACCGACTAAAAACCACGCGTATCCTACTCCCTCGGAATGATGCATACTGCGGCCGCGTCTTGGGGGTTTGTTCAGTTGTTAAGGCCTGCTTCTGTAAGGACGGTGAGCAGCCCCGTCACCGTACTCAGGCCCCCAGTCATGGAGGCTGATAGTATGGGGCGCCGCCGCAGACTGTGGAACTCGGATGGGAGAGTTCTCTCCCGCTTCCTCCCCGCCGTCTCTTTCACGAGCATGACCTGCTCACAGTAAGAGGCCTATGGCCCCGCTCGGGCGCCTCCTTGCGCCATTTAAACAATGACACAAGGGCCCTCGCTGCCAGGTCTCATAGAGGGGTCCCGGCTAGAAGACCGCCTCAACTGAGATCGTGCGGTATCCCCTTATCACCCTGACAGCCGTCACTTTCTGTGGGCTAAACAATCTAGCCGCATTGCTGGCCATCAGGGTCTCCGCCCATACGGGGGCCCCGTATAGGGCCATGCTCCGAACTATCCCAAGGTACAGTCTCCTGCAGGGAGCGTTGGGTCTCCTGATATTGGGCAACAACCGCGAGAGTGCGGCTGATGCCCCCCTTCCTCAGCTATGAGACCAAACTTCGGAAGTGGTATCCGAAGTTCCACCGGCTATCGAGTAAGAGCCCCAGATACGTCATCGAGAGTTCGATGCCAATGCTGACGCCCCCTATATGTAAGCTGGATCCCGCAGGTGGCCTTTAGGGCTGCGTGTCTGTGCGTTGCTCCTCGCGCTGTAATGAGGGTGACGTCGTAACACTTTACGCACGTAACACGTTACGCCGACACCTCTGAGCAACAGATCACGCAGCACCCAATCGTAACCGATGTTCCGCAAAAGCGGTCCTAAGACCGATCCCTATGGAACACCAAACGACACAACTCGCCGACCCAGCCCTAGCCAGCTCGGGTAAGTTATGGAACACGTTACGCCGACACCTCTGAGCAACAGATCACGCAGCACCCAATCGTAACCGATGTTCCGCAAAAGCGGTCCTAAGACCGATCCCTATGGAACACCGAACGACACATCTCGCCGACCCAGCCCTAGCCAGCTTGGGTAAGTTATGGCCCTTTCGGAAAGATAGGCCCCGACAATTCGACGGAGGTCCACGCGGCAAACGCAGCTCCAGGGCAAGGTGTTGAAAGCGTTGGCGATTTCAAGAGATACTGCCACCACCACCTCACCCAGTTCTGTTGCTGCTATAACAAACGAAATTTTTGTGCTCAATTTATGTTTGGAAACCTCTATGCGGGAATCCGACTCGCACTTGATTGGTTTTTTTTGAAACTGACCCTGGGGCCGAAAGTTCGGTTTCGGTTTCGGTTTCGGCCGGAAAACCAGTTTCGGTCGGACACTACCAAAAAAGTTTATTTAAGAAATAAAGATAGTCATACGACGAAAGAATTGAATAGATTAAAGTGGGACATTTTCAAGTCGTTAAAGGATTGCCAGAACCCCTACAGTGACTACTGACTAACTTAGGCAGGGACAGAGGGTCAGGCTGACGTAGGGGGATTCGAGGATTACAGTCGCTACAACCATGTCAAATAAAATTGAAAATCATCATACCCACTGTGACTGACTTATCAAACACAGAATGGGGTTCTTCAAAATGGGTCTTAAAAGATTTTTACAGGGTCAGTAGCGCGAGTGTAGCGCCTCTGGTGTTGCAAACGTTCATTGGCTGCGGTGACCACCAGGCCTTCTGGTGGGCCGTGTGCTTGTCTGCCACCTTAGTGGTGTAAAAAAAAATCAAAGCTGGTCAAACAAAAGAAAAATCTTCAAAGTTCAAAGTACGTCGCGGGCAATGCCACGGGACATAAGTTACATATACATAGAATTAAACCCGTAAGCCAGTACTACACAACGCAATTCCACATCAAACGTAAATGTCCTTTGTGCTCAACGATTGTGACATTTCCCTATTGTTTCGCAGCGCACCATTAGTGGGCAACAATCGCACAAATGAAAGCGCGCCAAACCTCTTAGCTGTCAGATCGCGCGCCATTTTACTCAAGAGGATGAAAGTCGACGTGCCTTTGCCTTTACGAGTAAAAAGTAATCCTTTATGTCCGTACACGTTGTATTTGAGAGTCAAAGAATAAAATATAAATATACCTATTTACAAACCACTTATTTGTAATTTCGATGTAGAAACCATACTTATTTCGATATTTTTTAAGTTGGTGGTGGTTCTCCAAGTACAAGCAACTGCCGTGGTGGGTCATCCTTCTGTCTAATGTTAGATTGTGTAAAACTAAGCTTCCTGTTTCGATTTTCCCGGACATTATGAGGTTCTTCAAAGGGATTTTATAAGGTATTTGCAGGCAGAGTCGTCAGTAACGTGATAAGGTGTTGCAGACGCCCATAGACTCGCTGTAAAACTGTAACAACAATTGAAGAGGTGGTTTCTAATTTTTGAAGTGAAACTTCTTTATCGGCGTTGGAAAAAAAATTGCGTCACGTCACGATTTTTGGTTACGCGCCATCTTTGTTCTGTTCCCCACCACGGTGAATTCGAATTAAGAGTACTTTATCCAGGGATAGCATGTCATTTAAGGGGTTTTGGACTTTTGGACTTTTGGATGGGACCTTGGTACTTTGGGTCTTTGGGACTTTGGAACTTTGGGACATTGGGACTTTGGGACTTTGGGACTTTGGGACTTTGGGACTTTTGGACTTTTGGACTTTTGGACTTTTGGACTTTTGGACTTTTGGACTTTTGGACTTTTGGACTTTTGGACTTTTGGACTTTTGGACTTTTGGACTTTTGGACTTTTGGACTTTTGGACTTTTGGACTTTTGGACTTTTGGACTTTTGGACTTTTGGACTTTTGGACTTTTGAACTTTTGGACTTTTAGACTTTGGGACTTTTAGACTTTTAGACTTTGGGACTTTGGGACTTTGGGACTTTGGGACTTTGGGACTTTGGGACTTTGGGACTTTGGGACTTTGGGACTTTGGGACTTTGGGACTTTGGGACTTTGGGAATTTGGGACTTTGGGACTTTGGGACTTTGTGACTTTGGGACTTTGGGACTTTGGGACTTTGGGAGTTTGGGACTTTGGGACTTTGGGACTTTGGGACTTTGGGACTTTGGGACTTTGGGACTTTGGGACTTTGGGACTTTGGGACTTTGGGACTTTGGGACTTTGGGACTTTGGGACTTTGGGACTTTGGGACTTTGGGACTTTGGGACTTTGGGACTTTGGGACTTTGGGACTTTGGGACTTTGGGACTTTGGGACTTTGGGACTTTGGGACTTTGGTACTTTGGGACTTTTGGACTTTGGGACTTTGGGACTTTGGGAGTTTGGGAGTTTGGGACTTTGGGACTTTGGGACCTTGAGACCTTGGGACTTCTGACAGTGGTCCTCAAGTTGGGCAATCCTATGATGTGTCTGTTCAATGCTCCTCTTCAAGAATTCGGAGTTGTAAGAGGAGGAAACACGTGCGCGGGTAGGTCGTTCCAAGCTTTTCGATAGAGAAACGAGCTTTTGAATTAGTTCTGACAAAGATTCTCTCCACAATGGTGGAGTGGCACCTCTGGCCGGCAGGCGTAGTTCGAGATCGAAAGGAGAGGGTGGAATTAGGTAGGTTGAAGAGCTCTTAGGACACCCCGCGATAGATTCGGTTGAATGCAGCCAAAGACGCTATGATTCTTCGCTATGCTAACGACTCGAAGCTTTCCGTCCCCTCAGGACAATCAATAACATAAGTGATTTAGACGTGAAAGCGGCATTACTGACAGACAAAGTTACTTTCGCACGCAATATAGGTACCTAGTATAATGGTATAGTGGAATTCAACAGATTCAAACAATGTAGTAAACAAACAGACTGGATCTCGACTCTCCATAATTACTTACATTTAAATATCAAGCCTGATCATAATCGTTTCAAGGAACCATAGTTAGATTTATGCGGCCATTTCGACACTAATTTACCTTTAGAATATAGAATAATTTCATGAAAAATACTTCGATGATAAAAATTTCAACCTGTCATTCTTGCTTGTCATTAAATTATTTTTTCTCAATCTTATTTGTCTTTGGCATAGTGTTGTTTAACGGTTGTACTCGCTAATTGATTATGAAAAGAGGTTTAATTAAAATCAGTTTGAAGCAAAAGAAAATCACAAAAGAAATGTAGAGCTTGTTTTTTGCTTTTCAGTTGTATGTTTACTTGGCAGTCGGGTTATTTGTATTCTAAATAGGTAATTAAGTTTTTAGGTTTATTCGTTACCAGAAATACAAATCTTCCATCGGATATGAGTATAATTAATAATCGAATACTACACAAAAAGTCTGTAACTATAATGTTAAAATATAGGGCCAAATTGAATGAATAGCTTCATTATTGGATTAAAAAACTGCCTAGGTACTGATGAAGTAAATTAACGAAAAGGGAACTAGGTGTATCCCAATGATAATTCACTTACGTGGCATTAGTATAGTTACAACACTATGATCATAGACAACTTCTGTCAAGACATGACATGTTTACATGATTGCTGAGCTGTCCAGAAAAAGACTATAGTAATACTAGGAATTTACATGACTTTAAACCTATTCTCTGCCTGACGAAACATATAATAAAAAAAAGAATCATCTCATCCTCTTCCGGAGTTCCTAAAACAATTTTAATTAATCTAATTTAAAAAAATATATTTCCCGCCAATCTGCGTGTCAGAGTTGTATATAATTATAGAGTGCTCGATATTATTGAATAAAATCAAAACAAACGTCAATTCGTGGTGATATTAGACTCATTAAAACAACGCAACGATATGAACTGTTATAATGAGCGCTTCGAAATGTAAAGGCGAGTTCACCATTCACTTTACTCTTTAGCTTTACGGATAGGAAGACTATTGGAAATCATTGATTGGAAATCTTGAACTTGAACGTCGCAGTTTGAGTAACTGCCCTACACTATCGTGTAGTATAAGCCCCGCACGTTGATATTGCGCTTGGCGGCCATCTTGGTGACCACTTGGTGAAGTATGTCCGTCGAGCAGTCAGTACTAAAAAAAATACCGTACGCAGCTTCGCGAGGCTAGCGCGCGCTCGCGCTACGTCACGATGACGTCACTTAGCTGTCATTATGACAAGGTTCCAGCGCATTACCAACTTGCGGGGCTTATACACGATAGTGTAGGTGTGTAACTGCAAACGATATTTGAAGTCTGGGGCTCAAGTCTGTTATATCAACTCTGTTAGAACAGAATCCGTCCGCTACGACGCCTTTTGAGCTTTTTTTTATATTAAGCTCTCCAAATTGACGTCGCCACTGATGGAAAACCGTGGCTTATCTAGCGATTGGGGGCCACTCTCACAGTCCGTAACACTTCTGACAGTGGTCCTCAAGTTGGCGGCCCTGTGATGTGCCTCTTCACGCTCCGCTTGAAGAACCCGGGATTGTAAGATGAGAGCTAAATTAACGATTTTGTTAGGACGCAGTTGACGAACCCCCGGACTCCTTAGGCAGGGCCGTGTCGGGCATCGTGATCGTAGTCAGTAGGAGACTAAGAGTCGGGCGTAGCACAAGCATCCATAAGGATTTATCGATGCTAGTGCTACGTAAGATCACGTAAAGAAAAATCTCCATCGGGTAATTTTTTTGTGTTCTGAACATGACAAATTATTTCTTGGATTGTGATTGAAAATACAGCAGGTATCACGCTGATTAGACGGATATTGGTACAGAGGGTTTGTTTCGAGTTTTGTTAGACGACAGCTGCACCACTCTAAGTGAAACTATTTTTGCTCTGAATTAAGATCAACCGGATTTTTACAAATAATAGTTGCCATTTCCGCGATGGATCTTATCTAAATACACAGCAGTCGGTAACACTACCGACTAAGCCACCGAGGCAGTCATTGCCAATTGTGTCCTTAGACCATATATCACGGGACCTTTGCGAACCACCGCATACAAAAATATTCTGCTAGTTTTCATAGCGGGTGAAGGGGGAAACACAAAGACATATAAAATTTCTTTATATTTAAAAATGTATTAATCGACAAACGCGTAATGGCTGTTGTGTTAATTTTTATTGTACAGTCAACTACAATGAAATGTACTAGTTTAATCATATAAAATGATGTACTGATGTACAGTGCTTTTTATAAAGCCAAAAGACCAAATGGTCATGTGCAATGGCAGAAAACAATGCTTAAGTAAGGCGCATCCTGTGGTTAGATGATCTAAGATTGTGTCAGATAATCTAATCTTACGTCGTATAAAGCAAAGTGCACATTATGCATACGCCTTTACTAAACATATAACCGCAGCCTGTCATCGCTTGGAGGGTTGTCAAAATATCTCGCAACACAACGAACTAAAATAAAGAATGTCTTATTGAACACTACATATTTGCTGAATCACCACGACGCGTTCACGCTAGCCAGGGTTCCGCACATGTAAAATCCGTTTATGAAGCTGTAGCTACATATTTTTTTAGATAAATTAATCCACATAAATCCGCGGGCCACAGACACTATATTTTGCAAATTTTTGAATGTACTTCAGAACTAGTGTTATGGCTTTTTTTTACGTCAGGGAAAATCCTCATGGATGGATTTTCACAGATAATGCATTTCTGTTGCCGCTATAACAACAAATACTGAAAATGAGACAAAAAACCTATTTAAGTGGAGCCCCCCTTTTTTTTTTGTTTAACGTGAGGGAAATGTTGTTATGCCGAACTTCTACCGACTGAAAACCCTCACGTTACGCCCAACGGCCTATGGTTGGGAGTCCCGGGTAAGCCCTCGGAAGGATGTCCCAGCACTCCCTAAGGACCCACTGTCGCCACTGCGGCCTCGCTTAGGGGCCTCGTGTTATGGCTATAAAGCAACACGATCTCAATAGTGCATTATTAGGTAAGGTTACTATAACCGTTCCTTCCCGCCCCAAGGATCGATGTAGGTTCCAACTTAAAAAAAAAACTAAGACTTATGATTTCTATGTTGTTGAGTAGGTACTTATATTTTTTACCCTAATCTCCTAATTTGGTTATCATATTTTACTCTATTGAGTAACTAGCAACCATAGAAACTAATCAATCTATTAAACTGCGGAACCACACCATCAGACCGTGTCACACTTGATCAGGCCGGGGTGGTCGAACTGGGACGGACGCAACTAACGAGCCACTGTCACTACGAGTGACGTGTTGAAGGTCCAAATGGGACTACCTGGTTATACTGTGACCTGGTGGACACACCCCTGGGAATGTTCTCTGATCTTGTAGGTATGCGCAATTTTGGGCAGACGCTGTGTGGCCTTAGAGTACAATGGTCTAGGGTTAGCTTCCTGGTATAGAAGAGGATTTTAGGTACGGAATTGAGACCTAGATTTATGACATTTATAAAGCTACCACTCCGCTCCCTGAAACCCGTAACTAACGGGGCCTTTTAATGATGAAGGAATTTTTGAAACCTGTTCAATAATTTTAGCGTTTATCGATTATCCTGGGACATCCTTTCAAGGACTACAACTTCAAAAAGACGTTTTGTCTGGTTTGTAAAGTCTCACCAACCGCGGTGAATTGCACCATTTTGTAAATTTCGACTCAAATGGCGACGAGACGTGACGTGACGCTAAAAAGCTCACCCAGTCTTTTTAAATTCAAAAAGGAATAGGTAGTTACCAATGCAATCATTATAATAATACACTTCGAATAAATTATCTTCAAATATTAATTCTGAAAAATCCTAATATGAAAACGACGTTGCTTTCGCCAGAGTTTAATTTTATATATTATTTCTACTATGCTTTCGCTCTCTGTTCCCTTAGATCATTATTTTCCCCTAGATTATCTGTGATTGAAACCTATTTTTGAACCAACTGGTTTTAGTGCAGGTCTTAGTAACGGATAGAGTGATTCAATGGGAAGGTTATCATGCATAGTACTTATGGACCTACATTACATACCTATTATAATTCAAAACAGCATTAATCGTCTGTAGAATAAACAAAGTTAGTTAACTAGCTGAGTCAGCTAGTTAAGTATCTAGAAAGAAACAAACTTAAAACTAAATATTTAAATAATTAGGCATATAAGTTGGATGAGAAACAATGTACCTACCAGTCTACCAGAGTACCAGAATAATCCCTGGGCTTTTAGTCGATTTAGCTCGGGTTTTCTATTGCAATGGCTAAGGATTAGAGTCTGTGCGTTCTACCAGTCATGCGGTGCCGAGATAGACAGAAAGTTGCGCAAAGAGCATTGGAACGAGCTGTGCTTAGGGTTTTTTTTTTTACGTGAGGGAAAACCCTCCTGGATGTTATGCCGGACTCCTACCGACTTCACCGGTTTCGGGTGTGATCCCGCTTCTAAGGGGGGGCGTACGTGAGTTCCTCACGTCACGCTGCCGTCATGGGCCTGCTTCTGTAAGGACGGTGAGCGGCCCTCTCATCGTCCTCAGACCCCCGGTCATGGAGGCCGACAGTCCTCGGCGAAGACACGTCAGACAGCTGTGCTTAGGGTGTCTGAGGGATAAATTCGGAACGATTCTTCCTCAGAGAGCCAGAGTGGTCGACATAGCTAGCAGAGTATGTGTTTTGAGTGGCATGGCAGTGAGAAGAAGAACCGATGGCCATGGGATGGGGCAAACGAGTTCTGGAGTGGGGATCACGACGTGGTAAACGTGGGGTTGGACGATGCCCGTCAGGTGGTTCCACGACCCGTGGAAGGTCACCGGGAGTGCCGTATATTATGGCGTATTTTGGGAGAAGCCTACTTCCAGCAGTGGACGTAAGTAATTATCAAAACGATGTTGAAAAACAGCAAGCCCTATGCATCTATGCATGATATCAAAAGAGCGAAGCTCTAGGGCTCTTGGATTTCCGATGACTTCAGTTAGGTTTGACATAATAATAAAACAACACAAAAACCCTTCAAAATACTAGATTCTCTAATAAATTCATTACAACGCACGCCCGTGCTCTATCGATTGTGGCCTCTTTACCCGAAACGTGCCAGAGACAATCGACGCGATGGCGCTTCTGTACGCAGCCATAAACAATAATACACGCCGTACAAATCCTACTCTGTTGTTCAAATTTGGAGTTTATAATCTCCGTCAAAAGCTGCTTTTCCTTTGCCAGTATTAAACATATGCGCTGTTCTAAATTCAAAGTATTCAAAAAATAAATGTTCGGTCAATGTGCTGATGTTAAAATTAATTTCAACTCTAACTTCAGTTGCATAAAGTTTATCTTGCAGTGTATAAATCACAGAGCCATCAAACCTTTTTGTTGGAAAACTGCGCGCTCTTTGTCTCTGACTCACTGTCAAGCGTACTTGTGTTTCCCGCGTTTTTTGTTCTAATTAGTCAGCGCGACCCTCGACCTCTGCCGACGAAAACGTGGTCAATGTTTTGTCGACGTTACACAAAATTTATTGGATGCCTGAAAATGATGACTGGTTTTTGCCAAGAAATTAGATCTAGGACTAGGTCTATCTACATAATGATCGTAATAAATAGGTTTCTAAGCTTCGGATTTTGTACGAAGCTACGGAGTTGTAACTAAGGGGCCAGAACTTAGTAACAACGAATAAATCCTGCTTTTTGCTTTATTTTGCAAAATAATTATTAAGTGAAAGAAATCACGCTGTAACGGCTGGCCCGATTAGGCTGATTTTTTTTACAGGGATACCCAAAGACGTATCATAAGTATATAGACCAATGATATAAAAACTAAAGATACGTTATAGAGACTTGAAAATGGCAACACGTAAAGTAGGTAATTACCTGAAAATCTGTGACGCGGCTATAGGGTTAGCGAAAGTTCTATTAGCACTGTTTTAAATTCTGTAAGTAAAGAAAACTCGAAAAAAACATGCCTTCATGTATCTTCACATGATACACAAGCTACACAGCAACTGTTCAATATAAAAACGTGTCATTTCATGCGTAAGTACAATAGAAATAATAATATTATTTCATTTTCTCGGATCGATAAAATGGCGGCAAGCATAATAAGGAAATTGTACTCTATAATCTGTGGTTTGGCGCCCGCGACCCGTAAGGGGATGTCGGGGAGATTTTGTACTAATGTTTTATTTTACTATTTGAATATATTTTTTATTAAGGTAATTTTATTTCTTTAAAAAAATAATGAAACATAATAATAATATATTAAGATTATTAAAATGATTTAAATTACGTTAATAATTACTAATCCGATAAACAACATTAAAATTTTATAAATTTAAATATTACGTAATTACCCGTAAATACATTAATCATAATTATGTCTGAGTAAGTGAAATTCAAGTTTCCCTTTTTCCCCACATTCCTCTGATATTGACTTCATGCATGCTACCACAGATAATTTATAGAATTCTTTTTTTAAAATTTATAAAAGTTTAGCTGTTTTTGAAAGCTGCAATGTTCGTGTATAACGTGTCTATATATGATACGTCTTTGATATAGACACGTTATACACGAACATTGCGGCTTTCAAAAGCAGCTAAACTTTTATAAATTTGAAAAAAGAATTCATAAATTATGTGGTAGCATCAATGATATAAAAACTATAGATACGTTATAGACACTTGAAAATGGCAACACGTAAAGAAGGTAATTACCTGAAAATCTGTGACGCGACTGTAGGGTTAGCGAAAGTTCTATTAGCACTGTTTTAAATTCTGTAAGTAAAGAAAACTCGAAAAAAACATGCCTTCATGTATCTTCAGATGATGCACAAGCTACACAGCAACTGTTCAATCTAAAAACGTGTCATTTCATGCGTAAGTACAATAGAAATAATAATATTATTTCATTTTCTCGGATCGATAAAATGGCGGCAATCTTATTGAATGGAGAAGGGAAATGTACTCTATAGTCTGTGGTTTGGCGCCCGCGACCGATAAGGGGACATCGGGGAGATTTTGTACTAATATTTTATTTTGCTATTTGATTATTTTTTTTATTTCGGTAATTATATTTCTTTAAAAAAATAATGATACATAAAAATAATATAATAATATTAAGATTATTAAAATGATTTAAATTACAAATATTTGGATTACTTACTAGGTACTAAACTATTACTTATTAATAAATGTTTCTGTATGATATTGTTATATTTTTATTTTATGACTTAAATTACGTTAATAATTACTAATCCGATAAACTACAATTAACATTTTATAAATTTAAATATTACGTACTTTACCGTAAATACATTAACCATATTATGTCTCTGCTAGTGAAATTCAAGTTTCCATTTTTCCCTACATTCCTCTGATATTGACTTTATGCATGCTACCACAGATAATTTATAGAATTCTTTTTTCAAATTTATAAAAGTTTAGCTGTTTTTGAAAGCCGCAATGTTCGTGTATAACGTGTCTATATATGATACGTCTTTGGGTAGCATGCATGAAGTCAATATCAGAGGAATGTGGGGAAAAAGGGAAACTTGGATTTCACTTACGGAGAATTATTATGGTTAATGTATTTAAAGGTAAAGTACGTAATATTAAAATTTATAAAATGTTAATGTAGTTTATCGGATTAGTAATTATTAACGTAATTTAAGTCATAAAATAAAAATATAACAATATCATACAGAAACATTTATTTATTATGTAATAATTTAGTACCTAGTAAGTAATCCAAATATATTTGTAATTTAAATCATTTTAATAATACTAATATATTATTTTTTTAAAGAAATTATAATTACCTAAATTAAAAAAATATTCAAATAGCAAAAAATCTCCCCGACATCATCCCCTTACGGGCGCCAAACCACAGACTATAGAGTACATTTTCCTTGTGCATTCTGCATTTTATTATGCTTGCCGCCATTTTATCGACCCGAGAAAATGAAATAATATTATTATTTCTATTGTACTTACGCATGAAATGACACGTTTTTATATTGAACAGTTGCTGTGCATCATCTGAAGATACATGAATGCATGTTTTTTTGCGAGTTTTCTTTACTAACAGAATTTAAAACAGTGCTAATAGAACTTTCGCTAACCCTACAGCCGCGTCACAGATTTTCAGGTAGGTAATTACCTACTTTACGTGTTGCCATTTTCAAGTGTCTATAACGTATCTATAGTTTTTATATCATTGGGGATACCTATATTATAGTCTGAAATAACACAAACTTAGGCTACCAGGCTACGAATGAGCAAACCTTCCCATTGTAAGCAGGAACGGTAGCAGAATTCCTCTCGAGGGTATCTCCTAGTAGAACATACATTTCAGTCCAGTCCTTATTTTGTAGAGGTCATTAAATACATGATCCGTTAGAGTGGGTACTTATCGTGAAACAATCAACATCCTTAGCTGCATTTTATCGAGTGTTATGAAGAGCTCATGTAAGGAGCAGTTTGTCCCCTTCACACCTACCTACTTATTGTGGATAGATTCTTTCTCTTTTATAAACTGTAAACGATAATAAGGATATGTTTACAATCACGCCTTTATCCCTGACGGGGTAGGAATATGTGACCTACACAGAGATGTGATTTATTTGAAATACTTCTATTTAAAATGCAAATACAAAATGCAAAATACTTACCTATTTTGTATTTTGAATTTAAATGCCTTTTATTAAAAAGCATTTTGTATTTTATTTGAAACTAGCTGAGCCCGCAACTTCGTTTACGTCACATAAGGTGTATGAAAGGAAAGGTATTTCTTTATCAGAGTCATCAAGCAGCGTCTGAAACTGCCCTGTTTGCTTAATCATAAAAGAGCTTAATGATTAAGTCTATTTTAAAACAATTCAGTCCACGCCTTCGGCGCGGACTGAATTGTTTAAAAATAGTCTTAATCATTAAGCTCTTTTATGATTAAGCCAACACGCCAGTTTAGGTTCACTTACATTCAAAGAAACCCCTACAATTAAAATTTTCAAAATATCTGATTCTTAAAAGTGTTATAACTCTTTTATTTCTAAACCGATTTACATAAAACAAACGCTAAATGTTAACTGGAGCAAACCTCAACACAATAAAAAAAACCGCATTGCAATCGGTTGAGCGGTTACTGAGATTAGCGTGCACAACCGTACAGACAAACAGATATACAGACATACAGACATACAGACAAACAGACAAAAATTCTAAAAATCATTGTTTTGGGTTCTATTGCGTTCATAAAACCCCCCTATAATATTTTTTCTTATTTATCTTCCATGTACAGACAGCGACCTGTTACGATTTTATTATATGTATATTGATACCTTTCGAGATGTATTTTGCATTTTTAACATTCATTTCAAAATGCAAAATACTTTGCCAAGCCAAACAAAATGAAATGAACGAAATTTTTTGTACGGTGGGATGATTACTCTCTCGCTCGAGACCATGGGGCATGATCTCCAGCGGGAGTAAGTGGGACTGCGCCGCCTCTTTCTGCAAGCAGGTCATGCTCATGAAAGAGGCGGCGCCGCCGGCGGGGCGGGAACGCGAGAGAACTTTTCCACCCGAGTTGCGCAGTCAAGGCGGTGGCGGCATGGGCGCCGCCAACGTGTCTTCGCAGAAGACTGTCGGCCTTCATGACCGGGGGCCTGAGGACTGTGAGAGGGCTGCTCACCGTCCTTACAGAAGCAGGCCCATGACGGCAGCGTGACGTGAGAAATTCACGCACGCCCCCCTAAAAGCGGGATCACACCCGAAACCCACCAAAGACTCGAGATAGCATCCGAACTACACCCTAGGCCAGGGGTCGGCAAGGCGCGGCTCGCGAGCCGCATGCGGCTCTTTGGGTGTAGACCTGCGGCTCTTTGGTTGCATACATAATTATCATATTATTCATTTTCAAGAACATTATCACCCTTTCATTTTCAAAAATACCACAAAAGTCTTACTAGTAGTTAAACAAGCAAACTCGCCTAATGGTGGTGTGCTGCGCTTGAAAGCGTTATATGGAGCACCATTTTCTTTCAGATAGGATCCTGCTGCGATGTCCGCAGCGGGCCATAGCCCAGAGAATATAATATCATAAGAGACGGCATGTCAAATTCTGGCAGTCCGTCGCGGAACCTAGTGGCCGCAGTTCTGGCAGAAATCTACCGGCCCAATGCTTTGGTGCGTCAAAATGACAAACTTCTTCGGAAGAGATTGAAAGCTGGCGTGTTAGAGCGCGCAATGATCTCATTCATAAATGGCGCACCAGGCTGGAGCTCGGCGGTAAGCATTGAGCTCGTCTCTGTCATCTTATTTATTCAGAGGTCCTGGGTAGAAAACCGGCACTGACATACCTACCACCTCACACAGCTCCTCACGGGGCACGGATATTTTAGTAAATACCTGCATGATGTGGTAGGCATTGAGCCTGAGGCAACGTACCCACTGCGAGGACGGCGCCGTGGATATAGCGCTGCACTCCCTCGCTTTTTGTACGGAGTGGAGTGGCGAGCGTACCGCTCTAAGAGTCCTAAATTGGCCCGGTTGCGTCGATGTCTATTATAGTTTACGCTATGTTAGACAGCGAAGAAAATTGGTTCGGCTGTTGTTTTGACGTCAACGGCTATGAGAAAAGCGCTGCGGGTGCTGGCACCCTGGCGCTCTGGAGCGGGGTGGCCTAACACTTCCAGTATGCCAACCTCGCACGTGTGGCCGACGATGGAAGGTTTATGACAGCCGTGAGACTGACTAAGACGCACACTTCGTGTTCAGGCGTCGCGGCAGTGAAGTTTCGGTGGGTAATATTTAGACCCCCAGAGTCGAGACTGTTGCAGGTAGCTGTTGTACGCTTGCCTTCCCTGTGACCCAACAATAGTGACAAGAAGGAACATCCCAGGGTTTTAGTGGGAGAATCCCACATAATCACTCATATCTTTTTAATTGTGGAAATTCTCCAAAACCACCCTGTGACTTACCATCTGCCTATGACCGTAAGTCCTGGAGACGCCCTTCGAAGAATGTTCTCAGAGATTCCGACAGACTTGGTTTGTCTCTATAGCAGACTTTCCCCGCAGTCTAGTCTATCCCACTTCTAACGGGGTGGGGGGGGGGGGGGGGGTGATCGTGGGATCAAAAAAGATTTTGTAATTTAAAATCGTCATTTTTGGCTCTTCCGACTCAAAAGGTTGCCGACCACCGCCCTAGGCGAAGCCGCAATGGTGGCCGTGGGTCTGAAGACTCCAAGTCCTGGGACATCCTTCCGAGGGCTTACCCGTGGCTCCCAGCCATAGACTGTTGGGCGTTACGTGAGGTTTTTTAGTCGGTAGGAGTCCGGCATAGCATCCATGATGGCTTTTCCCTCACGTTAAAAAAAACGATCGAATGATTATGAAACCTCACAGAAGAAAAATGAGTGATGATGTATTCGAACAACCGGTATTGCTAAAAAGCATAATAAATAAATATTGATGTTTCTTTTTTTCACTTTTTAACAATACCAGTCCAGTTGTTATTACCTAATAAAAGAAAAGTATAATAATAATAAAATAAGAACTAGATACACAATCAACCGAAATAAATGACAACACAAGTCACAAAATGGAGCCATGGCTCAGCAGTGAATATTATTATTATTAATAACATAACAGAATTTATTGATACGCGTACTAATAAATATGACCAAATGGTCATGCTCATAAGGTGACATGATATTAGACGTTTTTATTCGGCTCGGCATTGTGTCTCTATTTCTCATGATAAATTCCTAAAATAAATAAAAATATGTGAAATTTGGTAAAAAAGTATTTTATTTTAAAAAAGTATTTTGAAAATACCTATTTTGCATTTAGCATTTGAAATACAAAACGCAAAACTATTTGGTATTTTGCATTTGAAATAGTAGATCTGAAAAGTATTTTGCATTTTGTATTTAAATGCTTTTTTAAAACCATTTTGTACATCTCTGGACCTACAGACCAACACAGTTGGCTGAAGTGGATATTTGAAAATTGATCAAAATTCAACATCTGTCAATATTATCTCATTATTGACAGATACGAGCAATCATACGTTTGGCTTTCATACACTAATAAATGTATGAACTGACAGACGTCAAATGTTACATGTATATACCCGCAGCCGACTTAGGCGAAGGTGCCCACTAGTTTTGTTCTTTCCTCGTAATAGGTAGGACGCGAGCCTATTTTCGTCGTCGTCTTGGAAATATTTTAATGGCGAGGAGCCAGACATTATAATATTTCCACTCACCGTTCTCAGGCGGCCGGTCATGGAGGTCGATAGTCTTGGGCGCAGACACGTCTGCGGCGCCTAAGCTGCCGACTGCGGGATTCGGGTGGGAGAGTTCACTACCGCTCCCTCACCGCGGTCTCTTTACCGAGCATGACCTGCTCGCAGAAAGAGGCAGCGGAGTTCCACTTACTCCCTCTGGAGAGAAAACACATAACATACATACATACATACATATACTCACGCCTCTATCCCCGAAGGGGTAGGCAGAGGCCTATACCGGCCCACATTTCACCGTGTACAATTCGGTCCCACGTAACAGGTGGTGAGCCCATCGCCGTGTTGAAATGGACCGCCGCCGTCAGAGCCTCGTCCGTTGTTCAGCAGGTGCACGAGCTTGCACGTGAGGTTGACTTGGGCCCGAAGGTGTTGGTAGGCCCCACTACACCCACAACACATAACATACCTCCTTTAAATAGTTCAGGTTCATCATCACGCCTTTATCCCCGAAGGGGTAGGCAGAGGCATATTATATGCCCACATTTCACCTTTTTTTTTATAATTTGTCCCACGTAATACGTTGTGAGCCGTATTGCCGTGTTTAAATGGACAGGCGCAGGTTGTGACTGCCTGCTGTTGAAATAAAGCCTTCAACTTGGCTTAACGACTGCCATTTTACTAGCAACCGGGACCAACGGCTTAACGTGCCTTCCGAAGCACGGAAACGCTCAAATAAATGTCACAAAGTTATCACATGGATGGTCACCCATCCATGGACCGGCCATAGTGAAAGTTGCTTACTGCACTGATCGTTTACAGAACACTGAGTCCGCGGGGCCACGAGCGCTTCCTCCTTTAAATAAACCACCTTTAAATAGCAATATGTACATATTTTAATTTTTAATCATTTTTATAAAATAAAAAAAAAATTACATTTAAATCCATGCAAAGAAATCAAGCACACTGAAGCAACTTCCATTCATGTTTGACGTGATTGACGGTTGCAGGGCATGGTCGTGTCGCCGGGACCGCTGCTTATTGTTTTTAAATTCTTTCGTTTTTTTTGTCGTATTATATTGTTTGTAGTAATCGTAAGGTCTGTCAATTGCATTTTGTGGGTGCAATGTTTATGGGTAAAAAGCTGTACTGAAGTTTTGCAATAAACATTTATTTATTTTTATTTTATTTTTATTTATTTAAATAGTCGTGGTACATAAGTAGGTACATGAATAGCTGAACTCTGAAAGACAATTACAACAATTTTCAACCCCTCAATATACCTACCCCATGCATTTAAAGTAAGACGGTTTTCTTAACCCTATGAATGGGAAATCTTAAGTCGTAATGGCGTCTCACCCCTTGCTTGCATTCATGGGCCCCCAACCCATAAATACGAATAATATTCACAAATTTGTTTACAGATCGTGTACTGCACAATAAGCGTAGTATTTCAGGAGGGGAGAGGAGGCTGTTTTTGTTGAGGGTTTTGTGGGTAGTAGGAAGTTTTTGTGCCGCCATGTTTTTAAAGGTTATGTTTCGTAATGTCACGTCGTAGTGGTATAAGGATTTTTGTTCAGTGAAATCTGTCAATGATTTGTACCATTTTTCAAGCAAATAAATAAATCATTGAAATAAATAAAAACCGGCCGCTACCTACCATTTGGTGTAAATCTTCAGTGGGAAAACTTTCATAGCTTTAGGTATTTCCGTATAAAATTATTTCTATATTTTTTCGCTTTGTGCGGTTCCTACTGCTGGCTTTCCAAAAATCTCTCCAAAGGCAAAGACGTATCAGAAATACTTAGACACGTTATACACGAACATCGCGGCTTTCAAAAATAGCTAAACTTTTATAAATTTGAAAAAAGTTTTCTGTAAATTATCTGTGGTAGCATGCATGAAGTCAATATCAGAGGAATGTGGGGGAAAAGGGAAACTTGAATTTCAGTTACTAAGACATAATATGATTAATGTATTTACGGGTTAAGTACGTAATATTTAAATTTATAAAATGTTAATGTAGTTTATCGGATTAGTAATTATAACTGTAATTTAAGTCATAAAATAAAAATATAACAATTTCATATTAAAACATTTATTTAATAAGTATCTAATAAAAAATAATTTAGTAAGTATAGTAAGTAATCCAAATATTTGTAATTTATATAATTTTAATTTCATATTATTAACAATAACATTCATTATTTTTTTTAAAGAAATATAGTTACCTAAATAAAAATAATATTCCAATAGCAAAATAAAACATTAGTACAAAATCTCCCCATCCCCTTACGGGTCGCGGGCGCCGAACCACAGACTATAGAGTACATTTTTCTTGTGCATTCATTAAATTTCATTATGCTAGGCGCCATTTTATCTATCCGAGAAAATGTAAATTATTATTTCTGTTGTACTTAAGCATGAAATGACATGTTTTTATATTGAACAGTTGCTGTGTAGCTTGTGCATCATCTGAAGATACATGAAGGCATGTTTTTTCGAGTTTTCTTTACTAACAGAATTTAAAACAGTGCTAAAAGAACTTTCGCTAAGCCTACAGTCGCGTCACTGATTTTCCGGTAATTACCTACTTTACGTGTTGCCATTTTCCAGTGTTATATCGTATCTATAGTTTTTATATCATTGTCCAAAGGGCCTTCGTTAAAAATATGTTACAACATCTTTGGGGGGCTGTAACTACAGTTACAGCCCCCCAAAGATCGATAAAGTAAGTTTTGAACTCGCTGGGGTACAAATGTTTTTTTTTAATTAGATAAATAGATTTGACAGCTTCGACCGTAGATAAATTAAAGAGGCGAAGATAAAGCAGTTTCTTGTCGTCGCACCAGTACCTATTGCTATTGTTTTCTTATTGCAATATGTCTTTCGCAAATCTCCATAGAAACATCATCCATCCTGCTATTCCTACTCAGTATATCTATAATTTAAGTAAAAAAAGTTTGTGAAGATGTTTGTCACTCAATCAGCTGTTACCCCGAAACCATTTTGGCAATAATTTAGTCTGCAGATACCCTGGATTAACCGTAGGCTATTTTTATCCGACACAAGCTTCTGTTGACTCTGGTGCGTGTAGGCTGGATCTACAACCAGTGATTAAGTAGGAAGTCTGGCTCCTCTTGTAAGGGTGAGAAACAGTGGCGTAACTATAGGATGGCAAGGGTGGCAAAATGCCATGGGCCCCCGACCTGAAGAGGCCCCGGCCCGAGAGCATATTTTAAAAAGAAATCTACCATTTCATAGTTTGTTTGGAGGTAAAGAAACTCTGCAAGCACTTCAGCTGCTTACTAACGGATGCACTAGTTCTGACGCGATTAGGTCTCCACGTGGTTGGTCCGAGGGGGCGGGGGTAGGTAGCGGTCAGGCTTTCAACTATCTGGAGCCTCGCACGCAATTTATTATACATAGAAAACACCTTGGTTTATTAGTAGGTATTAGGTATACATCTAACTTTACCACTATGAGGGGCAAAGAGATATTCGCCATCGTCTTGGCCTGCTTCTGTAAGAACGGCGAGCAGCCAGCCCACCGTTCTCAGGCCCCCGGTCATGGAGGTCGGTAGTCTTGGGCGTATAGACGCCTGCGACGACCTCGCCGCCGACAGCGGAACTTGGGAGGGAGATTTCTCTCCCGGCCCTTCCCTGCCAACTCTTTTTGAAGCAAAACCGACTCGCAAGGAGTGAGAGTTACCGTGAGTTTTTATTGCCAAGCTCCTTTCTCACAATCTGATCTGTCAGTATGTTGAACAACATAAAATTTACTTTTATAGGTATGCAAGTAGGTAATAATGATTTTCATGTGAAAAAAAACCACTCATTACATTTTTTCCTAAAACCCCTTACAAATACGTCGAACTCTATTAGTTGCCCATTTATTCTTACGAGAAAATACTCTACAATCTCAATCTACCCTTTCCGTCTCGCGGTACAATGACACGCTAACACGTGCCTTATCTGGGCATCGAACCAGCTACCACACAATAGACAGACAGCTTTGTCTATCACACGTATTACGCCAATAACGGAGTAACCAGCATACCTATCAAAGTACCCGACAGGAACTCAAAAATTATCCTTACGAGTATTCTTATACTAATCTATACTAATCATCAATACATATAATAAAATCGTAACAGGTCGCTGTCTGTACATGGAACATAAATAAGAAAAAATATTATAGGGGGGCTTTATGAACGCAATAGAACCCAAAACAATGATTTTTAGAATTTTTGTCTGTTTGTCTGTATGTCTGTATATCTGTTTGTCTGTACGGTTGTGCACGCTAATCTCAGTAACCGCTCAACCGATTGCAATGCGGTTTTTTTTATTGTGTTGAGGTTTGCTCCAGTTAACATTTAGCGTTTGTTTTATGTAAATCGGTTTAGAAATAAAAGAGTTATAACACTTTTAAGAATTAGATATTTTGAATATTTTAATTGTAGGGGTTTCTTTGAATGTGAGTAAACCTAAACTGGCGTGTTGGCTTAATCATAAAAGAGCTTAATGATTAAGACTATTTTTAGCAAACAGGGCAGTTTCAGACGCTGCTTGATGACTCTGATGAAGAAATACCTTTCCTTTCATACACCTTATGTAACGTAAACGAAGTTGCGGGCTCAGCTAGTCTTCTATATACTTATAATAAAACTGTTGAGGGTCGAGAGTCTGTACATGGAAGGTATTTTGAAAATTTTAATTGGAGGGCGTTCTCTAATCGATACTGAAGCCGAAAATGTAATTTAAACTTTTCATGTCTGTCTGTCTGTCTGTCTGTCTGTCTGTCTGTATCCCGAATAAGTATCACGCCGAAACTACTGAACCGATTTAAATGATACTTGGTACACTTGAAGCTTATAGTCCGAGGAAGGTTCTAGGATACTTTTGATCCCAAAGTTTTGCGCGGTTCCTGCGGGAGAGGGGATGAAAGATAAAATGGTTTTTCAGTTGTAATTTCTCAACGCGTGATGCGATCCCAAAAATTTTTTTAGTGTTATAAAGCGAGTACTTTAAGGAATGGTTTACACAAGTTTCAATGTTGAGGGTTTTGTAGTTCAGGAATTAAAGGCATCTCAACTTTCGCAAAACCTAGAATTCAAGGGTTTCTTTGAATTTGGGGGTAATTCTAAACGGGCGTGTTGGCTTAATCATAAAAGAGCTTAATGATTAAGACTATTGTAAAATAATTCAGTCCGCGCCGAAGGCGGGGACTGAATTGTTTTAGAATAGCCTTAATCTTTAAGCTCTTTTATGATTAAGCAAACAGGGCCGTTTCACACGCTGCTTGATGAGTCTGATGCAGAAGGACCTCTCCATTCACAAACCTTATGTGACGTAAACGAAGTTGCGAGGGTCAGCTAGTTAGGAATATAGAGGAAAGATTTGATTGTTTGTTTGTCGATTTGTTTGCATCGAATAGGCTCCGAAACTACTGAACCGATTTTACAAATTCTTTCACTGTTGGGAAGCTATACTATCCCCGGGTAATACTGGGTGTTTCTTTTAGGGTGCCAAGCCGCCACTAGCTGGTAGCAGGGTTCCATACCTATCGATTTAACCCCCATGTATGTTCTACGATTTTTTGTAGTTTTCGAGATATAATGTTCTGCATAATTCCCTATTTTTTTATTATCAATTAAAATTTTTAGGAAGGAGATTTTTTTGTCCATAATACTGCAATCAATAGGCATTATAATAATAAAAAAATATCCAAGAAAAGTCGAACCAAAAAGAAGTTGTAATTATTTAAAGCCACGTGGAAAAATACATACATACATACATAACATCACGCCTGTCTCCCAACGGGGTAGGCAGAGACCAGTAGAGTAGGTGGAAAAATAACGAAAAAAAATTATATCTCGAAAACTACAAAAAATCATAGAACATACATGGGGGGTTAGATCGATAGGTATGGAACCCTGCTACCAGCTAGTGGCGGCTTGACACCCTAAAAGAAACACCCAGTATTGACTACATTTTATTCCCGTATTCTCAAGGTAACGGGAACTACGCGGGTGAAACCGCGTGGCTTACGTCTACACTGATATTATAGAGAGGAAAGATTTGTTTGTTTGCATCGAATAGGCTCCGAAACTACTGGACCGATTTGAAAATTCTTTCACTGTTAGAAAGTTATAATTCGCGGTATAATATAGAAAGTTATAACTAATAGGCTATATTTTTTACCCATATTCCCGCGGGAACGGGAACAACGCGGGTTTTTTTTATATTTGTTGCTTAGATATCTACATGGGAGCTGCAAGCTCTTTGATTGTACCTACCTATTTGCGTATTCCTGCTGCTGCTAAAGCTGAATTTGGAGTCTGTGTGTCCGCTTATACTGGATGCTAAAATTGGCTGTGCCTATGCTTTAACTTTTTAATTACGGTATCGTTGGGAGTGACTGCTATATCTAACCTCCCGACCTTCAGCTGCGTTGCGTGGTTACCTCGTCCATTGATCGGCAGTTGCGCACTGCAACCCATCCTGAAGATCTCGGACTGGAACCCCTCTCTTAAGTTATTGATTAGAGATGGTAATTTTTTTAACGTGAGGAGAGTCTTACATGGGTGCTATGCCGGACTCCTACCGACTAAAAACCACACATCCTACCTAACAGCCTATACGGTTGGGAGCCCCGGGTAAGCCCTTGGAAGGATACCCCAGGACTGATTAGAATAGGTAATAAAATGACTTTTAAATAAATAAATGCCTTTATTCTTGCAGAATTCACGAAGACATTTCTAGTCTTCACAGGATTTCGGATTCGGAGCTCGTTTATACTTGGCATCATGCATTTTTTTCGTTAGCTTAAAGAATACCCTCCTAAACTTCTGTGTGTCTATGATCCTACCAAGAATTTTTATCACACCAATTACTGACACAAATCCCAAGCAATATAGTTACTCGACAATCGTTGAGAGGCCAATAATTTTCAATCTCAACCCTCAGCCCTCACCTGTCCGTTAGACTTAATCCACCATTTTATTAGCGTGGCGACGTAACGACCCGCACGTGTTCATCCTCCTCCTTTGTTCTACCAAAATTGCTGCTCGACGAAAAAAAAAACAAGTATAACTCCTTAAACAGTGAAAACTAAGCTCTATTTCCAAGCACTAAGGTACATAAATAAGGCAGAATAGGGTAAATCTCATGCCCTTTTAAAAGTGAATCCGCCATGTTATTATTTCGTTTTGGCGGGTTGTGACTGACGTTCAAAGTCGGTGTTGCCATGCGGAATAAACTGTAATACGAGTTATGAGAGATTATGGCGTAATCTGGGAATATTGAAGACAATAAGAATGAGCTTACGTTTAACAGGGGTTGTACATTCTAAATGTTTGTTACTTTATTGTTTGGGGGTGATTGACTTAGATTGGGAAGTTTTCGAATTTTGTAGTTTTGGGAATGATGATTAGGTACGTATTATGTGATTAATAGGTATAATAAGTCGAGGGCTTACTTTGTATGCATTACCATTTTTTAATAAAAAGCTCTGAGGTTTCGTGACAGCTAGGTAAGCTTGTCTGAGCAAAGTAGCGTAGCACTCAAAAGTCAAAAAAGCTAAACAATATCCTAAATAACCAGTAAAGTGTGTTAATATTTATGTAAGGTTACTCACATGTAGATAGGTAAATCTATGACGTACAAATAAGTACTACCAATGCTTACCTACAAAAAAAGATAGACGAATTGAGAACGTCCTCCTTTTTTGAAGTCGGTTAAAAATCACATCTTTTTAATTTACTCTTAATTTAGCAACCGTTTTAGTTATTAAATTAATTGGTTCTTAATTGGCAAGTTCCGATGCCGACTCTACCTTGGAGTGTGTCCTCTTTCATTTAATCATAATTCGCTTTCCTTTTCTGGAAAGTATGAAAGACTTTTAAAGGTCTTTTCCTAACTTTCTTCAGCTGAGTAGCTACTGACCAACTTTAGCCTTTGCTCGTAGACTCGTAGTGAAAACCTATATTTTTATCCGGCTTATGTCAATCTATTAGAAAATAGAATTCGCTTGTAAATAATCTTTATGAAACTCGTACTTTTCTTGCATGAACACATAAGTGGTCACAAATATAATCACTTTGATCGCAAATTTCTGAAACGCGTCGTCTCATCATCTCTTTGACACAAGTGCTTCACTTCAAGTGCTCTACCTAGATATAACTGTCTCTTTTCGCCGACCCCATGACTCTGAGGTACCCCACTCGAAGATCAAAGGCTCAATCTTCAAATGAAACCAAAAAATAAAACTCATTAATTTTATTAATTTTATAAATCGAAATTCATTACACCTGCCTTCTTCATTATAATTACAAATTCCTTCTCGTTATTACTATTATTTATAATTATTATTATAATAATATCAACTCCCCTAAACCTACAAATTATACAACGATCTAATTTCTCCGAACATATAAATTAATGTGAAAAACTTTAATTACAAATCCAATTTGTTACAACTGACGAATTTAATCTAATTTTATTATTCTTATTGCTATCGTTTCACTGTCTGGCCTTGCAGTCGCCATTTTAAATAAAAAAAGGTGTTTATTTACATACAGTTATTTCTATTTCCAAAATGAAAATCAATTTAAGTACATTGTTCATAATAAATAACCTGATTTACAAAATTATTATTATTATTTTAAAAATTATAAAAGGCGTTTGTAAATTATCAAATTAAGATTTTATATAAACATAATAGCAAACTGACACTGTCATTATAACTATAAATTCGTTGTTTTATGTCTAGGTACTGTAAAGAAAATAATAAATATAATTTTTATGCTGTATTAAATGTTGACTACCAACTTACAAAAAAGAAAAGAAGACATAAAAAAACACATCCATAGATTTTATTTAAGCCATAGGCATTTAAAAAAAAGAATAGAAATTGCACTTGACATGAGCACTAAAATATGTACAGTTGTATCTACACACGCAAACACTGACTCTTGTTAAATTATCGTCTATCCACACAACAATTATCTACTCATTATCAGTTATTTACAGTTATGTATGAACCTACAGAGATTTTCACCACCATTATTGTACATTTATGACGCTTTTCTAGTTTTTTTTACGATTCTTCAGTATGCAGTACTTACATAACATGAATGGTTACACATACCTTCGTACAAGCGCATTGCTAATTGCAAGGTTCTGCAAGACAAATGAAGCTTTTTAAAAAAATAATATAATTAACATTTTTAACTGAAAATGAAACAGCTTTATTTCTATCTTCTCTTATCCCAGGTGCAAAGCAAAGATCTGGCTAGAAAAAGAAAATATTATAATTAATCTCGACGCTACTATGTACTACTCTTCATTGAAGTTTAGCAATGCTGACAGGTCTCAATCGCATACCTATCTAATTTATTTACTTCGTTTTCTATTCTATTTCCATAACAAACAAAAAATAATATGGTTATAATTTAATTTATAGGATTTCCTCTCCTGGGACATCCTTCCGAGGGCTTCCCCGGGGCTCCCAACCATAGGCTTTTGGGCGTTACGTGAGGTTTTTTAGTCGGTAGGAGTCCGGCATAGCATTCATGAGGATTTTCCCTCACGTTAAACAAAAAAAAAGGATTTTAACCCCCCTTTATGGCAAAAATGATAATGGTGGTGAAGCACTTTCAAATACTAAGCAAAACAGTTTATGCTTTGTCGTTTAAAATTGAGATTTTATAAATTGCAAGTTTGGCACTTTTTACCTGAATGAAAACCAGTAAGTAACAAAAAAATTAAAAAATCAGAAATCTCTGATATTTGCTACGATTTCATTCTGAAGAGGTTCATAAACCATTGTCCAACTTCCGGACAAGATTATAAAATTAAAATAAATAGGTATTATTATTACACAAAATATAAAAGAAAATATTTTTTTCATGTTTATGTAGTAGTAGTAAAAGAAAATATCACAAAGAATCAATTCAAATCCTCACGTGTGCTTATCTAACGCTATAACTAATTATTTACACATTACCCTCTCCCCTACGACCTCCAAAATGTTCACTTTCACATACAACACTTTGAAATTCACTATTTTTTCTAAAAAAATGTTTTTTTGGGCAGTTGCAACCACCTATGCTTTACCCAAGACAGTGTTCATAAAGGAGTTATAAAATGTGGTTTGAGTTGTGATTATATTTTCAAATATTAGGAAATAAAATTTTTTGACGATGAAAATATAAATTTACCATTGATTTCGGGTATATTTTTTACTTGGCAATACTTTTGTAAAAAAGTAAAAACAAGGCACAGATAAATAAAACTAAAATAAAACAAATAAATCGTTTACACGGTAAAACAAACCACATTTTGTAAATTCTAATCGAAATACATTTCCTCTTTGAACATTGTCTCATGATAAAGCTGTGGAAACTTCTACCAGGCCCTGCCCTGTAAGGGTAGGTACCCTGAGCACTGTTGTTGGTATGCCGTCGGCTGGCGATACGACGATACCAGAGGGTTGCTGCAGGCCGCCTGTGAAGGCTGTGGCGCTGAGTACCCTGACGTGGGGGTGGCGCAATGACTATGCGCTGGGGATGACGACTCTCCGGAGCCGCATGGCTTCCCGTCCTTCACCAGGACGGGGACTGCGACTCGTCGGGGTGATGATGATGACTGGTGAAGAAATTATTTTATTAGTGTAATCTAACATAATGTTCGTTATGTTATAGTTATAGTGCTGTGCCTCTTCGCCTGTGAGATGCTACGAAGTCCGTAGCACCCATTTACCCAAACACCCCTGTACAATAATGTATTAAAAATTCTAAAATATTAATGATATTTTAATAATACTGCTGCGCAGTCCAGGGTACTAGCGTGATGATAATTATTATGCAATATGTCACTTCAAAAAAACTTTATTTTTTAAATTATACATAATGTAACTAGTTCATTATAATGTACCTATATTAAGGTTTCATTATTTCCAGCTAGTAAACTAGTCTTCAGCAAATAAAATTCGCGAAAACATCAACATGGGTGGGCACGTGGACACCCATGAAGCAACTTTTACGATCAAGTAGCGAAGTCTCCTCCCTTGAGCGCTGCGCACAAATTGAGCCAATACAGCACTTCCCTACATAGGGTTACCGCTGACTTTTCAACTTTTTCGTATAAAATTACGGACAGATATTACTTGTTTAATTGACATTAAAGCATAGATAATATAAAAGTATTACATAATTAAAGTTTAAATGAATTTACTTTGTTAAAAATGCTTATTTAATTCAATCAACTCATAAATATAATAAGCTTTCAAGTTTTTCATCCCTATGCAATATGTAGCGTCTGATATTCTACGAATTTAAAAGCTTACTATTAATTTTATCTAAGGCCTATGTAAACCTTCTAATATCGATCTATCTAGTAGTAGATTGATCTAGTTCTGCCAATTTACTTGAAGTTACATTTATTTTAAGTTATAAAAATGACACAAGAATACCAAGTAATTCCCATGAATGGACAAAAACTTTTCTTTTATAACAAAAGTCAAGCAAAAATACAAAAAGAAAAGATTTTTCAGATCACTGATTCCGCGACACAGCCCTACATTCCCGCGGAATAATTCTAATTGCCACGGGGTTGCCAGATTTGGAAAGTGCGGGTCCCGTATTTTGTTACCCATTGAGAGACGCAGCGGGAGATTCCTATCAAGTGGGCAAAGTCTATCGCCTCTGCAAACAGGGGACCGGGCAGATCGCTCTATACATCAGCAAAGATTTTTATCGCGTACGCTTTAATATTCATTATTCATTAGCATTGTGCAAATTTTTGAACAAAAAGGTGTTTTTAGAGGTGGTTATGATGGGAACATTTAATTTCAAAAAATAGTACTTTTACAGAATTATGTTGATTGATTTTTTTTTAGTTATGCTAAAAAATAATGCAAGTAAGTAATTCGTAGCTGTCGTAGTAGGCATCAAATCTGGAAAAATGATTTCACTTTTCCTTCTTTGTAATCAAAATCAGTGTTTTAGAATCGGACGCCTAAATTAGGATTCGTAGCCGTTCGTAGCAACATGCTACGAATAATTCTAGTTTTGAAAAGCATTATGATTGTAAGGAAAATTGTAGCTAATATCTATATTATTTGAATAATCTGGGATAGCTGAATATTATTCGACACAAATCACATATGACGGTAAGTGCTTACCATGGCATATGACTGATTACGGAGTTGAAACTTCCTAGCAATGAAGTAATTATTCAAATCGATGACGTAGTTTTATTTAAGTATCATTTAAATTTATACAGTGTTTTGAGCCTGATAATTATTCAGGATACAGACAGACAGAAAAACAGATAGACAGACGAAAGAAATTACATTTTCGGCTTCAGTAGCGATTAGGTATAGAATAGACTTGAATTAAAATTTTCTAAAAATCTTCCATGTACCTACAGATTTTCGACCCTCTACAGGTTAATGTTGTAAATTTTCAAGCCGCCGAAAATACATGTATAGACATTAAGTGCATAATGAACTTACCTGATTGTGTTGGTTCTGTTCCGCCATCGCCTTCTCCTTGGCCTGTCTCTTACACTTGTAGCGATGGTTCTGAAACCATATTTTGACCTGAAACAAAACATTATATTAGCGCTTTTCTCAATAATATCTCTTTTCGGAACAACTGGAAGATACAACACTCACAGGTAAAATTATTATTGAAATGCAATTAGTATGCTAACTGATCATTTTTTTTAAATATCTTCGATATCGGACTTAGATCATCTAACCACAGGATGCGCCTTACTTAAGCATTGTTTTCTGCCATTGCACATGACCATTTGGTCTTTTGGCTTTATGAAAAGCGCGTACATCAGTACATCATTTTATATGATTAAACTAGTACATTACATTGTAGTTGACTGTACAATAACAATTAAGACACAACAGCCATTACGCGTTTGTCGATAAATACATTTTTAAATGCAATGAAATTTTATATGTCTTTGTGTTTCCCCCTTCACTTGTATGAAAACTGGCAGAATATTTTTGTATGCGGTGGTTCGCAAAGGCTAGTCCCGTGTTATATGGTCTAAGATATCGGAGGATATCGAAACTTACTCGGTTAGCCGCCAAGTAGGTTTCGGTGACTAACTGGTTAAGCATCTTGCACGGACCGGTATGCGAGAAGATGCAGGTTCGAATCCTGCTCGAAACCAATTATTTTTTCATATTTAGAAAAAAACTCGCAGGTAAAGCCCGTTCGCTCTAAGTTCGCGGCTGGTGTAGAGGCTGCTGTAGCGGTGTAGTATGGGTACCGGAAAACTTAAAGCAAACGGGTAGTAGGTAGAAAAAATTCTAATAGTTTTGGTGCGATTCGGTTGCTCAGTGGTCAGATTGCTGCCCTTGTAAGCCAAATAAGGGTTCGAATCTCGCTACCAATTGAATTATCTTTTTTAACTTTGACTGCCTCTGTGGCGTAGTCCGGTAGTGATACCGCCTGCGGCGCTGGAGTTTCTGGGTTCGATTTCCAGATCGGTCCAAATATTTGTGTAATCCACAAATGTTTGTTTCGGAGTTTGGGTGTTTTCTATTTATAATATGCATGTATTTAGAAATATATAAGTATGTCTATCAGTCGTCTAGATCCCATAGCACAAGCTTATATTAGCTTAATTTGGGCTAGATGATGTTGTGTGTGGATGTCCGCAAATATTATTATTTTATTATTAACTTAAATCTTATTAATCTAAGTAATATTATAAAAGTCAAAGCTTATGTGTTTGAAAATGGGCATGGATGTGTAGCTGTTTGTTACTCTTTCACGCTCTAAACTGTTGAACCGATCTGATTAAAATTTGATACAGGGATTTTATTCGGGTATAACACAAAGGTTTCTTTTTTAACGTGAGGGAAAATCCATCATGGATGTCGGACTCCTACCGACTAAAAAACCTCACGTAACGCCCAACAGCCTACGGTTGGGAGCCTCGGATAAGCCTTTGGAAGGATACTCAGGGGACTCCCAACAGGACGTAACACATAGGCTAATTTTTATTTCTGATATAAGTTTCGGTATGTTTTTTTACTACTACTAGGTGGCAGACAAGCATTTGATGGAGAGTGGTCACCACCGTAGCCAATGGACATTTACAACAACATATTGCTGCTTGCTTGCTAATGATCGATTCACAGTACCTACACAAACCAAAGTCTATCTGGGAAGATAGCCTTGAAACCCAACAACTTAATGAACTTATTTTTGATGTTAGCTACATTGTCATAATGCATAAAATGTCATTTAATAAATGAAGTTAGTGCGTCTTTAAAAATATGTTCCATTACAAAAAAAAATACTATAGGTACTTCTTGCCGTATAAAGCATATTAGGATTACACAACGTCACGCTGTATATTATGAAACAACAAATTTTAATTCTAGCAATTAAAATTTGTTATGAACTACCGCGGTTTTTTTAAAATAATAGGAAGACATCTATAGACAAGAATAAGGACGTTAATCTCATTCTAAACAGCGTGACGCGTGAACTGGCGAAGTCAGTAAGACCTCCCTGAAATTAGCGCCAAGCACAGCCCAGTCAACACTCAGCCTTAATGACGGCAGAATAAACACTCCTTGTTTGCACCACCAAGCGGCCGGCCTTTGTCTACGTACGCTCCCGACGCAGAAATATACACTTTATTTAAGCTTTATTTATTATTTATACATCGAGAGCCTTCCGTCGTGTTTATTTATTGAAATGGATGTATGCTTCTCCGTACTGAGGTTCTCCTCACAATAATAATTATAAATAGGCGCCATTTTGTTGATAGATCCGTTAGAAAAATAAAAACATGATCATAGTATGTTACGAGTCTACAATCGCGCACTGGCCACTAGACTTATTGGTTTTTTTTATCTATTTACTCTATGGTGCTTCGTTGTGGGAATGTTGGCAGTAGTGACGCGCTCTTTTGTGCGTTCAGGAATGATGCTCGGTTATTTATGGAGGAAGTGAGAGTTAATGAAGGCCCCGTTGACTGGCGTCGCTTATTGCACTCGGCGAGGCTTGGACTCTCGTGTGGAGTACTTTCTTTCAATCTCCTTGTGCATAATACTCGGTGTTGGCTCGCACGCACTCCACTCTGAGTACCCTATTCAGTTATTTGTTTTACATCTAAACGCCTGTTGTTACTCGTCAAGTGCTGAGACATTTTGGGTGTGTCCGAAGGCTTTCGTGCTTGAGTTTACACCCACTTAGTAGTCGAGCGTAATGTTTTTCTATTATGTTATGTTAACTGCTACTGGAATTCGTATTGATTTTTTCTAAAACAATCATAGTGAACCTGTTTAAGTTTAAGACAGGCTTCTTTTTTATACATCAAATATTCACCTTCATTAAAATTGAATAAAATGCTGGCCACCCAGTTGGCTGTCATACTTGTCAATACAAGTCAATTTTGGCGCCAATGGCTTTCGTTGCTTAGAATAGGATCTTTGAATTATAATACTCTATTTAAATACGTTTAAGGTTTAAATTTGTGTGGCATTTTATGGATTGAGTGTGTTCGTAGGTAAGCGTAGGTGTTCCGTTTCTCTGAACCATGACTTGGAATATTGTACGACAATTATAATAAATAAAGCTGCCTCCTTGTTTGTTTAACTCTTCATTTGCTGCAGTGATTTTTACCAACGGAGTGTGACTATTAAAAATTGTAGAAAAATATGTTCTAAGTATTTGGGATTTGGATGTCAGACGTCATATTTTTTTTAACTGGTAGATACCGTTTGCTAAACAAAGCAACTAAATATGCAGGTCAACTTTATAATTTTGTCCTCTCTTCAATTAATAAAAAGAATACCATAGAATCTAATGGTAGCTTTGAAATTATGACTTAAAAAAAAGATAAATATTTAAGTATTTTTTTGAATTGGCCACGTTAATGGCCTCTATCTTCAGTTTAATTGTACTTAACGTACTTACACTTTATAGAAATCTACACTTCTATGCTAATTTTAAAGATAAAGACGAGTTTTTTTTGTATGAGACCAGAAGTTCCTTCCTGATATTAGCATTTAAATGATAGGGTATCAAGAACTACTAGTTTTTTTTAAAAATTGATTATAAATGATTAGCGATGGTTGTTTTGTTTGCATTTTGTTGTTTTGCTGACTGTCATACCAGGTAGACGATTCGCGTCAGGCCGCCTCTGAAAACCAGCGCCGCAGCGCTGGTTTTCAGAGGCGGCCTGACGCTGTCTGCATGTGGTTCATGCAGACAGCATTAAGCTGAGAGGCGGCCGTTATTCCACAGAGTGTGCGGTAATGAAATAGTGTTTTTTTTAGATTTAAGGATATATATTTTAGTTATTGTTATTGATATTTTTGTTTGAGTAGTGGAATAAACTATTTTTCTTTCTTTCTTTCTGTTTTATAAAATAATCTTTTACAGCTCGATAGTTGGTCGGAAATATTTAACATGACCTACGACAAAATAGAAGCGGAACGAAGGCACTGCCACGTTATATGGCAATGCTTGAACATTCGTGCGGAAAAGAAATCAATCTTCTGGTTACGCTAAGTCTCCTCATCTATAAGGAGATTCTCTCCATTTAAACGATTTGACGATAGAATTGTGAAACTTGTCAATGATTTGTCATTTCACTTCGATTACAGACACAATGGTCGATTGTCGTACAATGTTGTACCGAAGACCGTGCCCGGCGGAGCGCTGAGTAAACACAGATGCGTACCCTGACAGCACATCAATATGATTCATTTATATAATAACTTATAAAAATATTGAGAAAAAAACTTTTAACAGCGCTCAATTTGCCGTTGCTTGATAATTTTGAATCTTATTCCAAAGACGAATGACGATTTGTTACAGTGACAGCGATTTGACAGATGCAATAAATAAAATGGCGCGAACAGAAAATTCTACGTGAGTGAATGTTGGTTACGAAAATCAGGGAGACGTGTTGTTACAGGTGATTGTGAATTTTTTGATTACTAGGAATAGGAATATTGTACAGAAATTAAATATCTGCAGAAATATTAAATCTTGTAAAATAAAATTCTAACTGTATTACGATTTTGACGAATGGATACCTATAGAGCGGATCACATATGGGTGGAAACCCTAGCGGCCCGCAGTACAGCTAGATTGCATAGCCCGCTGAAGACGATGGCTGTCAGGGTGACAGTGGAGTCCGCACGTTGAGGTGGCATGTCTCCTTGCCAGGACCCCTCCATGGAACTCGTGTCTTTGTCTAAATAGCGCAAGGAGAAGTTGGAGCGGGGTTTGCGTTTCGAATTAATCGAAGCTCAGCGGTCCCAGCTTTGCCAGGAACTTATGTAGTCATTGAAGGTGCGACTTGAGCAACCAAGAAAACGCTACGCTCGGGGCGATCAGACGATTAACGAGTGACTGAAGAAGAGTCATGGCAACCTTCCTACAGGTTGTCACAGATAAAATTACCGGGTACAATGAATAAACGCAGCGAGGACACAGCGCTCCACGCATTGGTGGAGTTTTACGTGGTTTTAACGTGGACGCAGCAGTCACCTCTGTTTACCCTTTCGGGGACATTAGGCGTGATTGTATTGAATTATAGAATAGATCTGACTCAGGTCTGACTGGACTTTATCATAATTTAGCAATTTATCTAAGTACTCAGTTTTGTATTTAGGTAATGTAAATGTGGGGTACATTTTCCACTTAAATAAATAAAATAAGTAAATAAACATAAATAAAGTATAGTACCTACCAAGGTATGAAGATAATGATACCTTCAGGCGGTAAAAGGCAGAATAAATATGTATATTCAAGGCCGTCTCATATCAATAGTTATTTTCTAGAAAATCTTTCATTTATGTATATTTTAAGTGAAATTTGTTAGATTTATTTAACCGTAATAATTAATACGCCTAAGATTTTAATACACGTAATTGAGTAACCATAAAATTCCTCTTTAAAATATATTGATAAAAAAAAGCAGAAACAAAATCAATCCCTAAAGTGCGGCCCTGTAGGTACATCTACTTTTATAAGTATACAGGGCCGCACTTGAAAGATTTTGCGCAATGTACATTCTGAACCTCCAACAAAAAATATGATACAAAATATAGGTACTTAGTTTAAATTTATTTCAACCCCTGTCTCTCGACCGTGAACGTTAGTAGGAGGATAATGTTTACACACCAATTCAACAGATTAATATTTGTTAATCTTTGTTTATTAACGACTTTTTAAAACATTATTTGTGTCAGTCCGATGCGATCGTATTTAACCCTTAAATGCATGATTTTTTATTTTTCAATGAAAAAAATATACGTATTATCTCAAGAGTACAGAAATTACTGGAAAAATAATAAAAAAAATATCGAAGAAGGTTTAGTCCATTAAATCCCTCATTTTTTCTGTGTAGGATGTAGCCTACATTATGCACTCCAACTAAAAAGAGTATGTATGTAAGTAGGTGTATATGTCGCGTGGTTTTCTTCAAAATTAAAACAAATTAGATTACGTGTTTTAATATTTTATTATGGTATTTCCTAAATCAGGTTTTTCTCATAACGTAAGGTAGAGAAATATAAAAAAAATCATATATGGTTTGGGTAAAACCAGAACACAGGCATTTTACAACATGTAAAATGCCTGTGTTCTGGTTTTACCCACTTTACTTTTATCAAAAAAATGGCCAGAAAAGCAAAATCTTCATCTAAACTAATATTTTCTGATGGTGAAACCAGGGAAACACCGTTCTTAATTTTTTAGGAAAGCACCGTATTTCCTGTTCTAAAGAAGGACTGGGTCTACCTAGTTTTTTTTTCTCAAAAAGTATAAGGTTTCAGCTACTTCAAGACGAAAGGTATCCATCCAAGTTCTGGACGTGGACACTCTTGCGCTCGAGACCATAGTGCGAGCCATGATCTCCAGCGGGTGTAAGTGGGACTGCGCCGCCTCTTTCTGCGAGCAGGTCATGCTTGTGAAAGAGACGGCGGGAAGGGAGCGGGAGTGGACTCTCCCACCCGAGCTCCGCAGTCGGCGGTGGCGAGGCTGCCGCCGACGTGTCCTCGCCCAAGACTATCGGCCTCCATGACCGGGGGCCTAAGGACGGTGAGGGGGCTGCTCACCGTCCTTACAGAAGTAGGCCCATGACGGCAGCGTGACGTGAGGGATTCACGCATCGTTTTCGGGTTTCATCACGCTAAGAAGCGGGATGACACCCGAAATCCCCCAAAAACGCGGGATAGCACCCGAACCACCCACAGTGGTGGCGAGGCCGCAGTGGTAGCCGTAGGTCTGTTGGGAGTACTGGTACATCCTTCCGAGGGCTTGCCCGGGGCTCCCAACCGTAAACTGTTGGGCGTTACGTGAGGTTTCTTAATCGGTACGAGCATAGCATCCATGAAGGATTTTTCCTGACATTAAAAAAAAAGGTTACCCACTTAATTTTAGGTTTTAGTGACCACAATTTATTGTAAGCTACTCATGAATTTATCATAACTAGGTCTACAAGGCCATGGAACAATCGCGTGTACTACTTTCTACTCTTATGAATTTGTGATATTTTCCTATATAACTGCCCCATGAGATCTACGCCACTCAGGTGGGATCCTCTGCACTATGGTCTACATCAGTACCAAGAGATTCGGCTTCCAAAGGACCATCTACAGCCTCTTCAGATTCAAAACTCGACACTCAGTCCCTATAATAAACCTGCTCCTCTTCATCATTTCCCTCACTGAAATCTTTTTCAGCACCATCTTCTGATTCATTGTCATTGAAGACAGCTACGTAGGACCTTATTTGGCCATTAAAACCAGTCCATCTTCAATTAGACATCTGAAATATATAATTTCTTCCTCTATTACAAATATCTCATACAATATTCTACTTAGTACTGAATGCATAGTGTAGGATAAGTCCTACAGAACAAAATTTCCAAGATTTGTGGTCATTCCTAATACAATTGAAACTTTTACTAGTTACACTCAATATTGAATATTATGAAGGCTAAAAGTAAAAATTAAACAAGACAACTTACCTTGAAATTTTCGAAAAAAAATGTTCACTAAATAAATTGAATTGCAACTTTTGCAAATCGCGGTCCGCCAAAAAGTTTTAGCAATCAAATTCAAGTTCAAAATGAAAAACAGTACTGCAAACATAAAATATTTAAAAATAGACCTGTTTTCGATAGACAAGAGATAATAAAAATTCATTTTAAGACAAAAGCGGATGACATTCAGGCATCAGAATATTGTGTAGTCTAAATCCTACACTATGAATTTAAGGGTTAAATAGTTATTAGCTGTTAAACTAACAGTTTTGTTTATAAATAAATGTCCAAATTCTACACAGAATAATTAATAATTTAGTTCAATTGAATTCTTAATTTTCTGAATTCATAAAAAAATACTTTTATTTATGTGGGTTTTCATAAACTATTATATAGGTAAACGTAGCGCAATAGCTACGAAAGCTGCCAAATTGGACCGTAGCTGACGTGTCAACTTTTTATTTATTAACTTATGTACCCTACGATTTTGCTCTGGGCGGCGATTCTCTGTTCATGCGACAATTGACGCGGAAGCTGTCTAATTGCTACGAATTGCAGCGAATTGCGAATGCAGATAGAATTACCTACAACTCTATTCTGACACAATCAAAATACAGCAAATGCCCAAGCCAACCAGCAAACACAAAGCCCAAGCCTCCAGGCTTTGCGGTTGCAACCGCGGCACGCTCACTTCGATCGCTCCGCCCGTGTAGTTGGTGGTGAACTTCTCCAGCTACGCTTTGAGTATATGTAGGTACCTACTATCTCATTTAAACTTGAACTACAAAGTGGTGTAGTGTGTCTATAGTTTTTATGCAATGATGAATATTTAGTTTTGCTTAGTGTGTAATTAACTGATCCAATAAATATAATGTTGATTGAGAATTGATGGCCCTCATTCCTAGCATACTGAAGTTCCGCGTGTTATTTTTTGTTACACGCGGAACTCTCAAACGGTTTGTTTGTATTTTAATTATTCTATCAAAGATAATCAGCACATTATAGCAGTCCATTCATTTTGAGAAGCTTGGCGTTGGGATTCCTTTTGGATTAGGTATCATTTTCATAACTAAGCCTAGAAAATCAACATAAAATACTCCAATTTTCAATTTTAAGCATATTATACCTACATATTATCTACTTATTAACTAAATCTACCGTTCCTTTATCTCTAGCTTTCAATTTAAAAATCAAATTTCCCAACCTCACGTTCTGCTACCTACTACCTACTTTAGAATTCTATGTCCAAATAATATGTTTAATTATCTAAAAATAAATCGCAATATCCCTTACGATCCTACGCAAACACCGCAACATTCACAATGGAACATTACAATTCAAATAATGACCCTTACCTGTGCCACAAAGGGCTGTGTCAGGTGCATTATCCGCTTAAGATATCTACTATTTAATCCTTCACAATGGCTTGCAAAAACCTTGCCATTCATAAAAATTTAATCTCAAATATATTACTTTATGGTAGCAATTCAGGCGAAAGGCTAGGTTATAATTTTCGCGGTTATTAAATACGGAAAATGAATAGATACTTTTTGTGTTCCTAATTTGTTTTGACATGTTGGTAGCATTGAAACCGCGGTATTTTAGTGAAACGATCAGTGATGCCAACTTGGGGGTTTTCCCCCCAAATTTAGGGGGAAAAAAGTTGCCTAGGGGCTTTTTTAGGGGGTAAATTTATTTAGGGGGATTTTTAGGGGGTATATTTTCACAATGGGAGTACCAGTTCTTGAACATTTTCCATAAAAAAAAAATAGGAAAAAATAGGAAATAAGTTTTGATTTTGCTGTACCCATACTTAATTTTAAATTTATATTATTTTTTTCACAAAGCCATACCAATTTTTCATTCTATTATTATTATTACTACTTTCCTAACATGTATATATGTGAATAATAAAATAAATATGGTAGTATATGTTCTGTGCCATGTTTATTGTCGTTAATTAAAGAATACAACATTTATTTTACATAACTTGAATGCACAGAAAAAAATCCCTAGGCACACAATTAGCGTTAAGTTAAATACGAACAGTTTCAATGGGATATTTTTCAATTTAGGAAATTTTATAGCTTTTGTAATGAAACTATAATTATAATATAAATATTGCAATTATTCTAACATAAACAACTTTATCTACCTACGCAGAAATGCCGACGCTTTTGTTGAGCCCTAGCTTTGGTCGTGACTGTGCACCTTGGGATATTTGAATGTCAATGCTTGAACTTAAAAAAAAAATATATTTGAAAAAAAAAAGGAAGTTTAGGGGGTTTTCCAGATTATTAGGCAATATTTAGGGGTATTTTGACTCGGTTCTAGGGGAACCATTCTGTAGGAGTTGGCATCACTGGAAACGATACCGCGTATTAAAGTTATGTCGGTATCTTTTTTGTTATTTTATTCCGAAAAAAATCCCAAAATTCTTAGATAAAACAAATATACTATCTCAGAGCCTAAACTAAAAATGCCGGTTTTTAGTTTACGAAGTTCAAAATCACATTTTCACAACTTAGAAGTAGAATCTTTCACGTCCCTGAACATCTCTTCTGTAAAGTCACTGTCCAGCGTTTGTTTGTGACTCGCACTGTGCCTATCTAAGTTAGTGAGTCCAAGTCATCCCTTACTGGAAACAAACTGCCCTCACGTAAAAGGTAGGTAGGTACTTCTTACAGCTTTAAGCTATAAACGCACCTAAACAAGACCAAACCAACAACCAAGTAAGTAGGTATGAAACAAGCCAATCTTTTTTAAAAAGCTAAAATGAGGCAGATGATTTCGGCGGGTGTTTAACAGGAAGCTTATTGAAATCCCACGACGATTATAGGCTTATAAAAACCTCAAGTGGAATTATTGATCATGGCCACTGAGGGATGCGCCGTCGGCTTTCAATGGGTTAGCCAAAGTAATTATGATTTGAAGGTAAATATTATTTAATAGAATACTTCATACCGGGCTTGAAATGAAATGTGGAAAAAAATGGTTTGGGAAACCGCAATTGCGCTTTATCTAGAGTTCAATATTATTGTAAAATGTGGTCAATACATTTTTTTTTTGTGGAAGCGGCATCACCGCATCAGGCTGGCCAGACCGTGCTTCCAGCCTCGACCTGTAGTCAAGGAGTTGATCTCTGAGGTGAGGTGAAAGGTAGGTATGTTATATTGTCTTGTGTAGCAAAATTGTGGCAACAGAAACACGCCTTACATCCTAACTAACCCTCTGTCTAAATACCTACCTATTGTTTATTGATGCACATGGTGTACCTAATATCTTCGTCCTGAATTAAAACACCGTAGACATAATACAATAATACGTAAAAATTACAAGTGTTTCATTCAAGATATCCGCTATCGATAAAAATATGCAGAGCTAAAACAGTATTGAAACTTAAGTGATTGATACAAATGCAAAATGTCAATCACCCTGGACACGATTCATTCAACACTATTACATTCGTTATTTTCAACTCTAAAAAAGAAATTGCCATTAACCGCTTACTTCGTTGATGTGATGACAACTCATTGTCTCATGAAGAACCATTATCTCATTGCTCACATTATTGTGATACGAGCGCCCGCATGCTGTGGCATCCGCCGGAGACGCGGCAGAAAGTTCGTGACCATAGACAAAGATGATATAGCTTTTGTTTTAATTTTTTTTTCAGCAGTTCTCACGGTGTTTGATAATATGCACCCTTCGATTTTATAAATTGTTTAAATTGCTTTATTTAAAATGTTATTGATCAACAACCAAATTTATGAATTTTGCTGGTTAAACGACTTATAAAACGAATAATTGATTGATAAACTGCTAAAGTACTTGTATTTCTGTTGAAAGTAAGAATACGGATAACCAACATAGCAAAAAATAACCACTTCCATTATTAAATCAAGATTTATTCGAATTTCAAACTCGGGGCTCGGTGGTATGATGGTAGCAAGTCGCGAACATCGAAATTTACTTAAGTTAAATAACGAAGCGCGCCCTCTGTTTGCGCTTGAACATCAAACAGTCGGATATTGTGGCCGTCTCAGCTTTATTGCAGTGCTATTTAAGTTGTATGAATATGCACAGATTCAAAGTTTTCCTTTCTAAATGGGATTTTGATGTTGTTTGTATAGACATTGCAAATCCTAAAGGAATAGAAAAACATTTCAATAACTATTAAATGGCAAAAATAAATATTATCCCAATTTATTTCCATACACTGTAAAATATTCCAAATATTTACAATAAAAATTCGTCACCACTATTAATATAACTGTCAGAGGCACGCGCCCCATTTCCCACATTCGCGAAATTCAAATCCTTTACAACAATGCCTCTGTAATCTCTGGCCATGTCGATATAAATTTCATAAACTCGGTGCGACCCCGACAATAGGTTAGGTCCATGAATAATCTCCATTTTGACGCTGTCAGCACCAGTCGTTTGGCGCCAAAACAAACGTCAAACGCGAACAATGGCGGCGCGCGCTAATCCGTAGATAATGCGTTGTTATTATAATTGGGTCGTAGTTTGTGTATTGTTCGCTTGTGCAGGTTAATTAGGTTATTGATTTGAGTCTTGGGACTTGGAATAGAATAATATTGAGAGGATAATAGAATAGGTACTAAGGGTGGATTCAACCAAAATCGGAGTAAAACTATATCAGAGAATAACTTGTACTTATTCTAGAAGTGAAGTACCTAATTTTCCAATTTGTCAACAACTAATAAGCACAACGTAACTATGGCAACCATACTGAAGTAGATTACTTTAGTAAAAGTTATTTTCTAGCAAAAGTAAAATCGTTTCGCACAATTGTAAATCTTAACCAGTAGGTAGGCATCCTTGTCAACTATTAAACTACCTGGTGAATTTAGATACTTCAAAACTCGAAAACAACCAAAAATTTTAGATTTTTGAACAATATCTTAATAAATAATTAAAACAAAAGAAAAACAATTGCTTGGGAAGTTAATGATTTGATTGATTGATCAGTTGGAAGCATAATCTTTTTCCTGTACCTACAGACAATTCCAGCTTAACATTATAATGGCCACAAGTGAACTTGTCTGCTCATTCAATTGTCACAGCCTAGCCACCATAATGTTCCTGATTGTCACTGTATCTATGTTCTTCAAGGAAAGTGCAATATTGCTCAACACTAGGACTTCACTGACAGCTGTCAATTTGATTATAAAGTGACTGTTGATCGTTAGTGGAAAAGAAGAAATTAATAGAATGGCCGCTACTAGAAATCTATACGTTGACCATACGTTCAACAGTGGACTGCAATTTAGGCTGTTTAGATTAATTGACGTGCATTGGATGGTCTGGATGATCTTGTAGTTAAAAATTGTATTTGGGGTTCCGTACGCTTCGGGTACGAAGAGTGAAATACGGGACCCTCATACTCATACAGCGCTGCCTGTCCGTCTGTCTAATGAAAATTTTACAGACGACGTAGGTACATATTTCTGAAAATTTCTAATAGCAAAAAATAATCAAAACTGTTATTTTTTGCATTTTTTCGAAACCCTTAGTACGTCTGACTCGAACTTGTCGTTTTTTTTTCTTACTAGGCAACGACCCTTATAAAACAGTCTGTTGCAATCAGTTCCGTTTACACAATGATTACACGGACCACAATGTCGTCACGCCGGGGGCGTCACATGCCAACACCAAACGATCATAAATCACAAAGATGATCGCACGAACGCGATCACAACGCCTCCGGGCGATATGGAGTCAATTACAGAGAACGCCCACAAACGCGCGCCATGCCCTGAGGTTGGTAGCACTGATAGGGGAGCCTCTTTTTGATGTAATCAATTGAGGACAAATTAGATTGCTTTGTTGTGTTTAATGTTTGGCGAACGAAAATAATGTAGCTTAGAAACGATAAAAAAATTAGTAAAAAAAAGTAGGAGCTGTCAGAAATTTGAAAAATTTCTCAATCGAGATTGTTTTAAAATATTTTTTATCAAATCTAGATTGGCAAAATATTAAGATTAAATATTAAATATTAGATTATATGACAAAAGTAATGGATGAAATTGATTAATTTCATTCTTTACTTTTGTCAATATTTTCTTCAGACCCGATATGGAATATTTTTTTCGGAGACAAATTAGACACAGCAAGATTCAGTGCCGTATAGCAGAAGGCTTTTCTAAACTTAAATAACTCGTAAATAGTTAAACTTTTTCTTTGCAATATCTATAATTACCAATTACAGCAAAATTCCAACCCATGCTCGTATCTTTAGAGCACGATCGATCTATATGTACTACGTACTAGATGCGACAAAAATTTATTGTGGCATAGTGTTGTAAACGCAATGTACAGAGGTAAACACATTAAACTTAATGCTAAGTAATATAAGTACCTATCCAATGTTTAGACCGTATTATTCATATTAAAATATGTGTTTTATAGCACCCGTTGGGCGAGTCCATTAGTCTCGCTCTTGAACATATTCAATGTGTGGACGTTCCTGTCTATCGGTAGAAATGTAGAATATATATTATGTCAATGTAGAGCACCTTTATTGTATTGTACATTTGTACACAATGATGTTACGCTTTTATTGTAACGCTAATAAAATTGGAATTTCATACACACCTACCTAGATAGGTCAAATTTATCTGGAAAAAATTGACAAAATATTTTTTAACCCTTCAATAGTTTGACACAACTGCAGGCATAAGCTGCAAAGTTGGCAGCGCAAGTGTAGCATTAGATCTTTGGTTACGTTCAAGCTATAGTGACTTTCCATTAGTTACGCCGTAAGTTTGCCTGTCATTTGCATATTATAAAAGATATACCCAATACTTGTACCAACATTAAAATAATAACAGAGTACACTCTGCCTACCTGTGTTGGAGTGAGATGGATGAGCGACGCGAGGTGCTCTCTCTCCGGCGCTGACAGATACTTCTGCTGTTTGAACCGCCTCTCCAACTCGTACACCTGGAGAAAATACACACAATTAGAACCTTACTCTTTCATCTTAGCTTTCCGATGACTTAATATCAATCTTATCTTGTCTAAATTATAAATGCGGAAGTTTCCGAGTGTGGATGTTTGTTACTCTTTCACGTTCTAACGGCTGAACGGATCTTGCTGAAATTTGGTACAGGGGTAGATTTTATTCAGGAATCTATCCCGGGAATAACCGAATAAGTTTAACAATTGGCCACCTTATGGCACAAAGCAATCTCTTACAGGCAATCTTTGCTCAATCTTATTCCTCCAAAAATAAGGGAAACTCTTCCAACACTGTAATCCGTCCATGCCGTTGGGCCACTGCCCGAAAATACTCTCAAAGTGCGTTGCCGGATTTTTAAGTCTATCATAAGAATGACAAATTCTATAGCTTGATGCAGGACATTTTGTTTCGAAGTAGTTTTAGTGTTAGATCGCTCTTCAATATTTAGTTATGTTGGTACATCCTTGAACGATCAAACAAATCGGCCTATGGCAGCCTTTCCCAATTTACGCCACATAATACGCGGTGCCGATTTAAGTCCCAGCGGATACCTCTTAAATAAAAAATAGATCGACCTAGTGGTACATAAAATAGAGAGGTACATATTGTGCTCATTCCACTCGTTTATTGATTCCACATTACCAGCTGACCTATTGACCTGTTGAAACGGTTTTATTAAGGGTAAGTTGTGCCACTCGCAGTTGAAAATTTACAAGGTGGTTTACTGAGTTTTATGTTACTGGAAGCCGGGACCAATGACTGGAAGTGCCTTCCGCAGTTTAAAAACGCGTATTTCCATGAAATACCATTTCCATCAGCGTTGAAAAACGCTTTTATGATTAGAAAAGTGTTTTGGATCGTTCAAAAACGCCTATCTAATATATAAAATTCTCGTGTCACAGTTTTCGTTGCCATACTCCTCCGAAACGGCTTGACCGATTCTCATGAAATTTTGTGAGCATATTGAGTAGGTCTGAGAATCGGCCAACATCTATTTTTTATACCCCTGTGACCGGGAATAACATTCCACGCAGGCGGAGCCGCGGGCATCAGCTAGTCTATAATATAAAAATGAATGGCAAAATGTGTTGGTAAGCGCATAACTTCAGAACGGGTGGACCGATTTCACTAATTCTTTTTTGTTGTGTAAGGTATTGTCAGGAGAAGGTTTTTATGGAAGAAAAAAAATTGTATTCCCACGGGAACGGGAACTACGCGGGTGAAACCGCGTGACGTCCTCTAGTTTAAAAAAAAATGCGTTTTTGAGTTGCGGACGGAATTGGGAGAGGTCTACATGCCGTAACGAACTGGCTAAAGCTGATTTAATTTTAAAAACAAAAGTACATTGTAATATATCTACTTCCATCATATTTTAATTTTTAAAGCCAGTGAAAATATCTAGAAATTTACCATTTTAACATAATACCTACTTGTATAGAAACAATTTTATTACAACACACACACGAACAAATACTTTGTCAATTTACACTCACACACTAACAAGCCCAGTTTGTCCCACACACACATCAAAGTCGAAATCATACTGCCAGTCGGAAAATGCCGTGGAAATAGAATTAATTACACGGCGTGTTGGGCGGGAAGGCGGAGCTTTGGGCGGGCGCCGCCCTACGGTAGCGTAATTTGGCCTTAGTTAGCTTGTGTTCAAGGCCTGTGTTATTTGAAATTTTAATATTAGTTTTCGCACAGATTATATTTACGGACATTTTGAAGCGGATTTTTTTTTGTCTGTGGTTTTAAAGGAGGAGTTTAAAATGTTATGTTATGTATATCTACGGTTTATGTGGAGAGACTGGTGAGAGAGATATTCCTCCAACAAAGTGAGGATCCTCCGACCAGGTTAGGGGCCCAGCCTGGCGGGCCGAAACCTAACAGTTGGTATTGAACTGTTGTTATATGTCTAGTCATTAGCGGGCGCATTGTACAGTGGGCCAAAAAATTGGTGTACCATTTTGACTTACGACAAATGAATACTTATCAATAAGGTTTACGTCATTATTATGCATCTCTTTCAATGATATCTAGTATGAACCTTGTTGTAATTTTCAATGACTAGAAAACTAAATCAAAACTGATACACCACTTTCTTGGCCGACCGTACATTATCGCGATTCAGAATTGTTTGAATGTCAAACTTCAATTATTTTTCATCTTACTAATCTTTTTAGTCCCTCATTGCGTAAGTTTAAAGACAATACTGCGAGTCAGGCTCACGCACAGAGACTTCCGTATTCCGTAACAAAACACGGCAAAAAATCGTGTTTATGGTATGGGTAGGTATGGGAGGTCCCATACGGCCCCTGTTTCAAAAAATGACGATAAAGAGGTGCAGAAGTTGACATAGGTAGGAAAAAATTATGGTCAAAAATACATTTTTAATTTCCAAGATGTGCGTCAAAATTAATTATTGTGCAAAATGGTGAAAAATTATCATAGAATCAGCCCTAAATTGTTTAGATGTACTTACCTATGCATTTTGTGTCTTAAATTTTTATTGAATCATAAAAAAATTGTATGAATTATGACGAAAACATACACCTACTTAATTTCGTATTTTGAATAAATTGGGACGTTTTCACTACTTACCTACAACAAAAATAAACTATAAAAGACATTTCTTTTTTTGAAGGACGCGCGTCGGATATGGTCAAAGTCATTGGCAATAATTGCAATATACAAAACCATTTTTAAACACAGTATTTGTTGTAACAGTGGCCCCAGAATAATAAAAAAAGCGCTCGTGGCCCCGCGGTCTCAGTGTTCTGTAAACGATCACTGCAGTAAGCAACTTTCACTATGACTGGTCCATGGATGAGTGACCATCCATGTGATCACTTTGTGACATTTATTTGTGCGTTTCCGTGCTTCGGAAGGCACGTTAAGCCGTTGGTCCCGGTTGCCAGTAAAAAGGGCAGTCGTTAAGCTAAGTTGAAGGCTTTATTTCAACAGCAGGCAGTCACAACCTGCGCCTGTCCATTTAAACACGGCAATACGGCTCACCACCTATTACGTGGGACAAATTATACAAAGGTGAAATGTGGGCATATAATATGCCTCTGCCTACCCCTTCGGGGTTAAAGGCGTGACCATTATGTATGTATGTAATAATAAATATTTGTGGAAATTTCACACAACATCATCTAGGCCAAATTAATACAAGCTTGTGCTATAGGATCTAGACGACTGATAAACATATGTACTTACTTATATATTTCTAAATTCATATATGTTAAAAATAAATTACACCCAGACATAGAAAAAATCAATGTGCTCATCACACAAAGAGATTTGTCCTGCGTAGGAATCAAACCCACTACCTCCGAATCCGTCAGGACCACTAATCACTGGACCACGAGGCCAGTCAGATACATCATCTGTGAAAATTTCAGCTGTCTAGCTATCACCGTTTATGAGATACTGCCTGGTGTGGCAGACAGGCGGACAGACGGTACAGTCTCAGTAACAGGGCGCCGTTTAAACCTTTGGGTACGGAACCCTAATAAGAGTTACGATTTTGTGTAGGCTATAAAATTACAGGGCTTATTATTTGTACATTGTCAAAAATACTAAAATATCAAATTTTTTTACAGCTTACCCCTAAAACATGCAATTTTAGGTTACTCCTCAATGTTTTTAATTTAGGAACAAAATACTTTTGTATGTTATGTAAAAGTGAAAGCAAAATCGTATTCTGCAAAATTTGAATCAAATCTATTGAGTACTTTTCGAGATCCTTCCGGACAAAGTAAAGCAAACAGACAAACAGATAAACAGACAAACAGACAAACAGACAAACAGATAAACAGACAAACAGACAAAAATTTTTCTAACTATATTTTCGGCTTCGGTATCTTATGTTGAACACCCAGCAAGTATTTTTTTTTAAATATTTCCAATGTACAGTTTCGACTTTTCTATCATTTTATTATATGTATAGATACGATTTAAATTTTTTTAATTTTTCCTAAATTAAAAACAAGGTATTAACCTATTAGAATGGTTACTGCACAGTGTTTTTAATTAAGGAAAAATTTTCTTCTGTATGTTATCTCGTTTTAAAAAAGAAACTAAATCTTTCTTAATCCTCTGTCAGAACACCAATTACACAAAAACAGGCCAAGTTACAAAACTAATTCCCTTCTTCATTTTATTGACTCTACCTACCCTATAGGTAGACACAAAGTGCCTACCACGGTACGTTATCCACGCTGCATAAACTGGTATTTGCGAATTCCAGAGGGGAGCATTATTTGCCGATCATTTTACAAATAAACGCAGCCTAGGGGACCGTACCTGCCTTCGTTCGTGAAATAAAGCGGGCTGTTAATGTTGCTGACGACCTCTTGGTAGGTATTTAAATTTGAAAAAGAAATATTGGGACTTAAACTCATAGAGAGATGATAACTATTGTGATTTTGTGTTACGTTACCTTTCATTGGTACCAACGTGAATGATTAAATTCTTTTTCCATAATAATAAATTTTGAGATATTGTTACTATTAATTATTAAGCACTAGCGGACGTCACGCGGTTTCACCTGCGTAGTTCCCGTTCCCGTGGGAATACGGGAATGAAATATAGCCATTGTTCACCGCTAAGAGTGTAGCTTCCCAAAAGTGAAAGAATTTTTAAAACGGTCTGGTAGTTTCGGAGCCTATTCGATGCAAACAAACAAACAATCAAATCTTTCCTCTTTATAGTTTTAGTATAGATAATAGAACAAGTTGGCATCGATCGCGCAGACGGGTAATGCATGAAAAATTTCATAAAACCAGAAATATCTCATTAAACGTCCGAAAAAAAGGGAAATCACATTTTATTGTTAATGAAATATTGTTTTATAATTTGTTCTTAGGAAGGAAGAATAGAAGATCAATTAATTTGGTAAAATGACAAAAATAGTGCAGGTTTACAAGGTTGGCAAATAACTATGACATAGTAGGTACCAAAAGGGATTACAGCACAGCAAAATGTCCTTTACCTAAATGGCAAGTGTCTATGATTTTCTGCTGCAATCCATTGACAAATACTTAATAAACTTAAAATAAAAATAACACCCAACTTAAATACGATTATTTCTATGAAGTCTAGCCTTAGATCATCTAACCACAGGATGCGCCTTACTTAAGCATTGTTTTCTGCCAAGCCATGCCAGCCAGACCATTTGGTCTTTTGGCTTTATAAAAAGCACTGTACATCAGTACATCATTTTATATGATTAAACTAGTACATTTCATTGTAGTTGACTGTACAATAAAAATTAACACACAACAGCCATTACGCGTTTGTCGATTAATACATTTTTAAATATAATGAAATTTTATATGTCTTTGTGTTTCCCCCTTCACCCGCTATGAAAACTAGCAGAATATTTTTGTATGCGGTGGTTCGCAAAGGCTAGTCCCGTGATATATGGTCTAAGAGTCCAGCACATATTTTTTAACAGGTAAATTTATCGTACAGTGAACAGGCCGCCTTACTAGGGTGAATTGGAACTGTCCGGATGACTGCGATGGGTACCTATACGATATTATTCTCATAGGGAGGTGCCATGGTGACCGCGACCTATGGCGTTGGGATGAGGCTGAGCAGTATTTGTTACTTGAATTGAACTTAAAAGCATGAAAAAATTGTGTAATTTCTTCATATAGATGTATAGGTACCTAGATTTTGATGTTTTTAGAGAGTTACCTGAAGCGCCCTTGTGTCATAAATTTTCGTTTTAGCCCCTCTCTATAAAATAGATTGCAGAGGGGCTTATGGTCAGACTTGTGTCTGTAGTCTGTGACTCTGTTGCATTGAACTACGTCACTAGGTCACGTGGATCATCTGTTCAAAGTTTGAAATAAAATAAAAATGACAACGTCAATCGAATTAAACTCTTACACTCATAATAAACGTTTTAGAGAGTGGCAGTCGGGTGAGACCGTCTCACGGCTTCTTGTTTAAAATACAGTTTGCTCATGTAAACTTATTTTCTCGAATCTACACCATTCCTTCTACTGGTTTTTTCATTTTTCTATTTCGCATACCTATCTATACTTATGTTAATTATCTTTGAACCAACGACCTAAAGAAGGTAGCCGACTGGGACTGAATGCGTTTGGCGCAGGACCGTGTATTATGTTGTGGCGTAAATTGGGAAAAGCGTCGATTTATTTATAAAAAAAAAAGAATAAAATCAACATTATATCAACAAACTACCGGACGTCACGCGGTTTCACCCGCGTAGTTCCCGTTCTCGTGGGAATACGGGAATAAAATATAGCCTATGTTCACCGCAAAGAGTGTAGCTTCCCAACAGTGAAAGAATTTTACAAATCGGTCCAGTAGTTCCGGAGCCTATTCGTTACAAACAAACAAACAAACAAAAAAACAAATCTTTCCTCTTTATAATATTAGTATAGATAACATAGAAATCAACAACAAACTAACCTGTGCTTGTGTAAATAGTACTCTTCTCTTCCGCCTCTGTGCTAGAGGGAACTGCATGGGCTTGGCATCAGGACCCGCGCACGCAGCCAGGCCTCCCATGTTGTTCACGTGCCCCATGCCGCCGGAGGTCGACGTCATCAGCCTGGAAACTAAAGCAGCCGCTCAGAAACGCACACTTTTGAATACTAACTTACAGGCTATGCCTAGATCTGGGCTTAGGCATGTTAAGAGCCACTGTGACTAGTCTTGTGTACCTACTGTGGCTTTCCATCAGGTTGGGCGACGAGCTAAATATATATAAATATAAAAAAAACTACGAATTTTCCAACCGAATGATAAAGGGCATTACAGTTTCCGTGCTTCGAACGTCGTTGGTTTGGCTGTCGACTGCCAATAACATGGTAGGTAAGTGAGTCAATTTTGAAGTGGCTATATGGGCGACTTGAAACTTTCAGCAGCAAGTAGCTGTAAGCTGTCTTAATAACTTTCTACAAGGAAATAAACTAACCACCAACGTGTGACCAAAGACTGTAGATAAAGTGCGAGCAACTAAGTATTACCGCTTCGAGGAAATAGGCAGATATGTACATAAATTTAATGTAAGAAAAATATGCCCTATAACACAGTATAAATATATGCCTATAATCTCCTCAATTTTTATTTTTTTTATTTTACCCTTTGAAATTTTTAAAAAAAATATTTAGGTTTGTCAAAATTTTTGTGACTCTACCGGGGGTTCGAAAATACTACAGACTGAGAAGAACACCCCAAGAAACTCAGTCCGGTCCCTTCTCTTCTCTTCGAGACATCGACGCACCGATTCTTAGTGGTCCAGTGGATAGGGTGTCTGCCCCGGATTGGCAGAAGACGCAGGTTCGAGTCTTCTCAAGACCGATAGTTTTTGGCGAGGCCGCAGTAGCGTCAGTGAGTCTGTTGGGAGTCCTGGGACATCCTTCCGAGGCCTTACCCTGGGCTCCCAATCATAGGCTGTTGGGCGTTACGTGAGGTTTTTTAGTCGGTAGGAGTCCGGCATAGCATCCAGGATTTTCCCTCACGTTAAAAAAAAAGAAAAGAACAATATTTTTTTTACATTATATTTGTGATTGAGTCAGTCAAATTATCTCTAGAGTTATTACTCTACTTTGATTATATAACGTCTTTTTATCTATAGTTTTATAAATAGACTTTTCACTTCTTATGCTCGTAAAGTTCTTGTTTATGCTGGGTGTATGCGGACTAAAACAACATTTTATGCTCTAGTGCATAAAGTTCTTTTTCTTCTTCTAAAACAATATGGCCATACTAGACCGTAGAGACATTTTATGCTCTAGTGCATAAAGTTCTTTTTCTTCTTCTAAAACAATATGGCCATACTAGACCGTAGAGACGGTACCATGAAGATCGTGTTACTCTATGAACCAAACATAATAAAACGCTATTAAATAACTTGTTTTTTTTTTAATTAAAGACTTTTATTTACAATATCACTGTTTCATTTCCTTGCAATCGAAGTGAAAAGCAGAGTGTATAACTCGATCATAAAACCCATTTTATCCTCGACTTAATATCCACCCTCGCCTTTGGCTCGGGCGGATAAACGTCTCGTATAAAATGGCTTCTTTTATGCACTTGTAGTACAATCTACTATTATATCTATGTTACTCTACTACTTATACCAAATTTGATGAATTAAAATACCTCTAGAAGTCTAGAGGAATGAGATAGTTGAACTTTTAAAGGCGGTTAAGGTTGGTGTTCAATTAAAATAAAACTTAAAATAAGAAGTAAGTCTAGAAGATACATGAGTAAAATCGCAAGCAAAATATACTTTTTTAGACTGAACGTACTATAAAAAAAGTGTGTGCGTGTAACCTTTACGCGCGATTGAAGTAAAACTTCTTTGCCATTGACGGCATCAAATGTTATAATACTCATTCGAATTTTGAATAGCGGAAACGTAGTATTCAAAATTCAAATAGCGTTAGGTACTTCCGTCAGAAAAAAATCTGAGTTACTCCCTAGGTCGCGCCTAAAGAAGTTTTACTTCAAAAAATAAAATTCAAATAGCGTTAGGTACTTCCGTCAGAAAAAATCTGAGTTACTCCCTAGGTCGCGCTTAAAGAAGTTTTACTTCAAAAAATCATTAAACCTCTAAGAAGGAATTTTGTAATCAAAGTTACACTCGCTTTGAAACAGTATCTACCCCTTTATGACAAATTCATCCATCCCTGCGAATTATAAACGTAGACCGGTAGAGCACAGAGACAAATTAAAATTAATTCTTTCTCATGGTAGAAATTATTCTCTTAGTGCTGGCAAGTTTTAAGCGGTCCGCCATTTTCCTAATGACACTAGACGTGGCGGTTTCCCGCGCTACTTTGAAATGTATTTATAAAATTTTAGTCACTTTGTGATGTATTTCCATAATATTATATTTATGAAATAGTATCGTAATTACGCACGAAGACTGTGCGAGTTCATAGCAGTACTAAGGATACAATGTAAACACTATTTCTTAGTCGTAAGTTTACCTCAACACCTTCTACCAAAATACAGACGATTAAAACGATACTTATTCTAAAAGCTTTATTTCAATAGGCAAATTCTTAGTCCATACTAATATTATGCGAAAGTAACTCGGTATGTCTGTCACGCTTGCACGCCTAAACCGCTGAAGCGATTTAGATGAAATTTGGTGTAGAGAAAGTTTAAGACACTGGGAAGAACTAGGCTACATTTTAGCCGACTGTGCAAAAGGAGAAGAAGAAAATCTTCAACTCGGACGCAGCCGCGGGGAAAAGCTAGTAAACTACAAGGTAACGTATGTAACACAACAAAATATAAATGAACAATGACCTTATACCGTCGCCATCTTATTTGCATTGACATTTAATGTCCGTCTCGCAACTAGTTAGGAAAGGGCACTCTGCATGTGAGGCCTTTGCGAGAATAGGCTCATGGCCATCCTTCTTCTTTTATTTTTGATTATTAATTTATGATTGATTGAAAGTATTGATAGTGTGATATGTAAATGCCATGTACTATGTAGGTAAGTAATGTTATAGTTTGCATTCAAATGCGGCTGATTTGAATTTCATAGCCTACGGCAGTCAGTAGGAGTGTCTTTCATCACCATACATATTAAATTTGGCAATAGATAGTTATTATGACTTGCTTGTCATATAGGCATCGTGTGTTAAAATAAATAGGTACCTACTTATATTATAAGTACTAGCTTTTGTCCACGACTTCGTTCGCCAGGTGATTTTAACAAATAACCAATCGACTTTGACCTCTCCAACGCAAAGGGCGTCTAGTGAAACATAGTTCAAGCTGTATCACTTTCGCTGGTCCGATTTTGATGAAACAAGAAGTTTAATATACATACTCACAAAATCCTTACAGTAAAATTTTGATCAGGCTACTGGATGTTGCTCCAACCCCGAACAAATAAACAAACAAACAGACACGAAGAAAAAAAACATAGATTTAGACTCAGAAGCCCTAAATTAGTAGATTATAGTTAGTTTTTGAAATTTATCTTGAATACACCATCACAGCTATATTTACAATTTTATAATAGTAGAGAAGAGATATGGGGATATGTTTCTTTAAAACAAATGCCTAAATCTGGGTTAGTAAGTCTCGGTTACGGAGTAGTATTTCTGATTCAGAGCTTAGTGTACCACGGACCACTTTGTTAGCAGGGAACCTATGTTAGAGCATGAAAGCCTCAGACTAGCTAGTAAGGTCTATCTTTTCTACATCTACGAAATATCCAAATCAAGAAAAAAGCATCTCAGTACCTAATTTATTTTTTGAAAAAGCGCCTTGTGGAGTCAACTGACCCAAGGGCTGGCAGTTACGAATAGGCATTGCTATTCAAAGGGGGAATGCTGCTAGTCTTTTGGGCACAATGCCACGGGGGCCTTATTTAGGTTTAGTTTAGATAGTAATAATGTAAATATAGATATGTAATAATTATTTTTCTCTGTAATTTTTAACAATAAATGTATATATTTTTCTAAATAAATCGAGGTCAACGATCTAATAAGGATTCACCTAAACCTTATCTGTAAGGCTTTAAAATATTTCACTTCATTCATTTTTAAAACTGAAGTATCATAAAAGTTTTATGCATGCACACAAGCGTGTCAGCAAAAATCGTGGAAACAGTATTATTAAAATAATTTCAAGCAGAGTTGCTTCGAAATTCGGCAACAGCAGCAATATCCCGGCGCATTACACACGTCTGCCCGCTTCTATTTACACAACACTCGACCAAAAGGGTCTTTCAATAAAATATTACTCCCTATTCTGTCTTACTCCATTGTGCGTGTGGCTGTATTGTGCGATATCATTGCTTCATCAGAAAAAAAGTAAGTTTATAATATGGAAGTATGGGTTCCTGCTAAACATATTTTTTATAAATTTTTATTTTAAACAAATTAAAAATATAAACAATTTCATATGTTCTTAATATTTTTAGAGGCTCAACATCCTTACTACAAAATTATAAAAAAGTTCCAAACCTTTAAGATTATATCATATTTATCGTATCGTTTCAGTTCTTTTCTTTTTGAAAATTGAAAGGTACAGAATTGGATGAAAAAGAAAACCTATATGTTGATACTAAGACAAATAATAATGCGATATATCTCTTTACTATGCGCATTTCGAACTAGAAACAGATATAGCCATTCCTTTTTGCTTACTACAAATGTGTAAGTGCTTAACAGAAGCCTTCTTTATGAGTCGATGGGTGATAAGTATTATGATTTAGGTATTTTCAATAACTAGCTGTTGCCCGCGACTTCGTACGCGTGAAAATTACGTCATAATGCTAATTTGATTGTTCTCTGCTTAGCCTCTAGGTTACTTAGCTTTATAATATATAGCCTATTTGAAGACCCTACCCCTAGTGAATATTTGTGCAAAATTTGAATCAAATCTATTGAACTACTTTTCAAGATCCTTCTGGACAAAGCAAAGTAAACAGACAAACCGACAAACAGACAAACAAATTTCTAACTATATTTTCGGCCTTGGTATCTTATGTTGAACACCAAGCGAGTATTTTTTTTTTAACCGACTTCAAAAAAAGGAGGAGGTTCTCAATTCGTACGCTATGTTTTTTTTTTTTTTTTTTTTTTGTATGTATGTTACGCGATAGCGGCGCCAATTATGGATGGATTTTGAAAATTCTTTTTTTGTTTGAAAGAGGCTACTTCTGAGGTGGTCCCATATCCAGGGTATCAGGATCTGATGCTGGGATCCAGGAGAAATCGAGGGCAACCACCGAAAATTGTAGGGACAACTAGTGCGTTTGTTAACTTTTTGATTAAGTGCTTTAATGTACTAAAATTTAATGAAGGTCTGGAGTCGATCTGATGATGGAACCGAAAGACAGTCGAGGGAATTCCTTAACGATTTACAGCAGTTACCTTGTGTTTCGGCTTGATTGATTTGTGTTGATGAGAACTTTACACCTAGATAGAAATACTTTTCGGTCCACCCGTCACTTAAAATAAAAAAATAAAAATTTTAAATAAAAAATAGAACCGACTTCATACAAATCCTTAAAAATAAAATTTACCTAGCACATTGTAATTTGTATTTTGATTTATCCGATTTTATTCAATATAATATTGAAGTTGGTGCCATTAATAATACCTACCTAAACCTATGAGTTTACTTGGCACCGACTTCAATATGATGTTGAATAAAATCTGATAAATCAAAATACATATTACAATGTGCTAGGTAAATTTTATTTTTAAGGATTTGTATGAAGTCGGTTCTATTTTTTATTTAAAATTTTTATTAATACTTCCAATGTACAGTTTTGACTTTTCTATAATTTTATTATATGTTTAGATAATAATAATAATATACTCTTTATAGTGTAATATCATTACATAGTATAAAACAAAGTCGCTTTTTCTGTCCCTATGTCCCTTTGTATGCTTAAATCTTTAAAACTACGCAACGGATTTTGATACGGTTTTTTTTAATAGATAGAGTGATTCAAGAGGAAGGTTTATATGTATAATAACATCCATTAAATAGTGGAGTAATACTGTATACCCGTGCGAAGCCGGAGCGGGCCGCTAGTACATAATATAATAACAAATTAAAGGAGATATTCTAAGGTACAATGGGCGGCCTCATTGATAGAAACAAATTCCTCCAGGCAACCTTTAGATGGAGTGAACTGTGTTATATTTCAATAATGGGGTTTCAAGTTTGGTGTCACATTATTATTTTTAGCTTATTTACATAATATTTTTCCGTATTGTATTGAAGTGCTTATCTTAATGACTCTACATGTCTCTATAAAATGGGGTTTGTATATCGGATTTTACCTATATGATGTATAAAACAAAAATATGAATTGTTTATCAAAAATACTTACTTGCACTCTAAATTCTACAATCTAGTAACAGAATACGTTAGGTTATGATAAATTTGTTAATTCTAAACGCCAAGAAATCGAGATTATCGGTTCAACGGTGTTACGGTACCCTAAAAAACTGCTAACATATTCATTTTGAAATGCAAACGTTCTTTATATTGTCAATGGACCACCGGACATTTTGTTATCTATGCATCTCGAGTTCTCGATTTAATTTAAACGTAGAACGTAGCGCTATTCGACGATGGCGGCTCAACGGTTCAATGGAAAATGGAGGGCGTTTTAGATCTTATCGAATCGTTAAATGACACGTAAAGGGCTGTTTACAAACATTCAATAGATTTTAAATGATAGTTCGATCGGGGTTTGATTTTTATTATTTCTTTTACTGGATCTGTATTGATGTTTTATCTCTTTTTTTTTAACGAACTAATTGAGATCTTTACCTTTCTTTGACTTGAAAATTTTACTTTTAATAGTATTGGATTTTTTGATGGCAATGGTCTTTTTTTTATTTGGTTTATTTGTCAAAAAATACAACAGATTCAGTAAATAGGTACAAATATCTATCACACCAATCTGAATTGGTTTGATTTTATATACCTAAAGCGTTTACTAAAATCTCGCTGAAAACGCTAAGGAACTTTCTATTCAAAGCAACCTGTCTAGGTTGGTACTCCCCATCTGGAGTCATCCTACCGAGGGCTTACCTGGGGCTCCCAACCGTAGGCATTAGGTAAGAAAAGTGCGGTTTTTAGTCGGTAGGAGTCCGGTATAGCATCCATGTAGGATTTTCCTCACGTTAAAAAAGGTAGGTACTCCGATTTATATCAATTAAAATTATCCTTCATTCATTTAAATCTGTCAGTTATTTGTTTTAATTTTTTTGACTATTGGGTGTAAATTGACTAAATAAGTTCCTAGTAGGTAGGTACCTATTGATTTTGCCTCAATTCAAATATGTCACCTCCAAATGTCTACGCTCTATTGTAAGTAGATATGATGGAGACCTCACAATTTTATAAAAATACATACACTTATGCCCCCGTGACAAGGGTCCGGAGCCGCATATATTTTGACAACAAATACCGCTGTAATTGAACCGGGGTGGACGAAGGACGCCTGGCGTCAAAACACGTAGTGTAAATGAAACAATTTTCATGGTCGAGTTGCCACATTAAAATATTTCGTACCTATTTGGTAGAAATCTATTGGAGACTGATTTAATTTTGGAAGCACTCGTTGTAAAGAGGATTCGAGGATCGCAATACCACAGATTATGTATAATATTGTAATATAGAGGTTAAGGATGCCCCCTAGTCTGATGAAGCAGCCATCTATGAAAGAGGATAGCCTATGCAGCCTATGCACTATGCAGTGGATTGCGATAGAGCTTTACACGCGGTTGGAACCACGAGCCTTTGTTAATTAAAATTATAATTACCTATAGAATTTGACATGATACACTTTTTCGATTATGTATGACGCACAGACGCAGCCGTAATGACGACCTCCGAATTGGGTTCAAGTCTCGGGCTAGATTGGTTTTAGAATTCGGGACGTTTCATTTATAGTATAGTTAGATACTTATAAAATGTATGTATGAAAAATACGTAAACATGTTTATCAGATCTCTAGATCTTATAGCAGAAGCTTTTATTAGCTTTGATATGGCTACATGACGCTGTGTTAATAAAAATAATTAAACAGTATTTAAAAGAGAATTCAATGTCTTATCAACAGACTTTAAGTAAACCTCGCATAACCAATAGACAACATAGAAAAACCATTACAGCCAGAAATCCCTCCAATTATTTTAACCACAGACAATAAATAGTTGCACAACAAAACGGTCACTTAACACCAAGGCGTGCGTTTGATGACGCGATTGGCGTGAAATTGGCCAGGACTCGTCTGCCGAGGGGTCAGGGGGATGAATTAAGGGACTACTGTGTAGGCCGAGGGGTATGCGTGCATCTGACGGCTACTGACCGCCAGTAATTATCAACTTGACAATGTCAGTTGAAAATTCAAGAGAAGTTATACGAGTAGGTATTGACCTTAGGTTTTCCAGGACCGGGCGATTCAGAGTAAGTACTATTTATAATAGCTAGGTATATTCCATATTTTCGATAGACATTTCAATGCATTTCATGTATTTTTCTTGCCACCTACTCTCAAAAACTTCTATGTAGGTCCAACTGAGAGGAATATTAAGAAAAATCTCGTTTCATGTTCATGCATTTTCCCAAATTCTTTCTTCGTCAAGTACTGGAACGATTTTCTGTGACCAAGGCTCTCTGGCAGTATGATTTTTCGATTATTCCCAGTTGTTCCGTTGAAGTAGTTCCGTTGCGGAACTAGTGAGACTTTTTTTCCCAGTTGTCCCGCGGAACAAAGCATCAATAATTCAGTTCCCATTAGTTCCGCGAAACAAAGTAGAAATGAAATTCTAATAAATTCATTCCCAGTAGTTCCGCGGAACAAAGTAGAATTCGATCTTGGAACAAAAGAAAATTAAGAAAATTTAAAAAATTTCGAGTACCCAGACGTAGTAGCCTTGAAAGTAAACTTATGATCTCAGCCTATGCTAAAATTTATTCACAGTTTTATTCTTAAATTCAGACATAAAGGCACCCTTTGCAAAATCCATTAGTAGTTAGCAAATATTGACTAGACGCGTGACGCGGGCGCACACTCCAGTGCTCCGAGTACAGTCGACTTTAGCCGATATTTTCCGAACGCTCATTATGTACGCCGACTTGGGTTTTTAGTGCTTCGACAAATATCGAAATAATTATGATTCATTTTATAAATATTTATGCTTATTAGTTAACTGGCGTACTTATATGTTTTATTATGCGTTAATGACAGACAGTTTAGGCAATTGAAAACTTAATTGCGATTACAATTGTTTAATTTTATGCAACTTTGAATTATATCTTTTTTTGTTGGTGGAACTGTCAATAGGCGTAGGCACCTACGTTTTAAAATCCAGATCTTACGAACCTAACACATAATATGAGCGAGTTGTTCACCATACATTTATTGACGCCTAAAGCACTTCGGAGAAAAATCCTACAAAAGTTAGTTCCTCACAAATTAAAGTTCTCCTATCGACTCTATTACTTGAAAAATAAAAAAGTTGTCTGAAGAGTAGATTTATGGATGATAGATCATTTTACGTCGTTGTCTTAGCCTTTATGAAAACATTAACGTAATCGGCCAATGCATAGTAAGAGAGATGGACAAGTAGAACGCATAGGCTAATCGTGTCTTTCTATCGCTTGTTCCTTTCGCTCGCTTGCTCGCTTGGCTCAAACGGAACGTGACACTTATTCCTGCGTGCTTCTGTTCATCGATTTATTACGCGCTGTCACGTCAAATGTTACCTACTGGCAAACTAAACATACATTTATATAATTACGTGATTTTCAAACGACTACTGCTATTTATTCTCTAAACATTTTTCTTTATAAAGACACACAGTACTTGAAACTTGAAGGTAAGGCAGCGTAAATCAAACAGTATGTCATCTGTGCCAATACAGTAACTATTGAAGTGGCGGTTGCCTAATCTTAAAGGTCGATTTCTTAGATCCGGTATAGAATATAAACTTATGGATTTTTATAATGCATTTGCTGGGATGACGTTTAAAAATTAGGTGAACATCTTTTTAACGTTCTCTCTCTCTCTCTCTCTCTCTCTCTCTCTCTCTCTCTCTCCTTACTCTCTACTCCAAAGCAGGTCATAGGATCTACACAACGAATGTGTTATATGATATTTAAAAAAAAAATTGTTTGCTTCGATCAAATAATGATTATAAGTTTTTCGTACATATCTGCAATGCCTTTGGCTCGCTAGATCATATTTTCCTGTTTAACTCACAAAATTTAGTCTATTATAGATACATACTTCATACTTTATAACATCGAATAGAAAGCCTAAGGGATAGGCAGAGGCATATCATACGCAGCAATTTTTTTCCAGCTGTGTTTTGTCCCGGACTGTCGAGCCTATATTAAGTACTGATCGGATGATGGATTGACATTACATACATACGTATAGTCACGCCTATATCCCGAAAGGGGTAGGCAGAGGCATATTATAGGCCCACATTTCACCTTATAGTTTTATGTCCCACGTAATAGGTGGTGAGCCTATTGCGGTGTTGAAATGGACAGGCGCAGGTCACCGCAACCCGCAGTTCAAAATTTTCAAGCTATTTATTTTATTGAATTGATAATAATGTAAATAGTTGGACATCATCATACTTAATCAATAAAAAATGCGTTGTACTAAAAATAAATATTTTTTAAACAGAGGTTCCATATTATCCTAAAGAAGTAAACGACCCACATTACCGAAAAACAATAATTACTGTCATACAAAATTCAGATAATCCCTATGAGCTGTCTCTAACAGTTCATAATAATCGCATTAAAATTCAAACTACGTACGCCTTCGCCCGTCCCCTCGCGAATGTTGCCAGCGCTAAATAAACTCCAGCAAATTGTGCGTGAATAAACATTGACAATAATACTCCCATTGTTGCAACCCTAGCCTGGTGTGCTGTGAAAACATACGATCTTATTCGACGATCGGAAAACGAGATGAATTTTGTGTTACAAATTTTTTTCGCTTGATACGAGAAGGTTGGTTTTGAGTTTTGAGTTTGTATAATAATGGTCTTCATTTAGAGATATAAATTGTGAAAATAGCCGTGACAGACAATGCAGAAGAACTCTGAAATTTGTACTGAGAAGAATTTCTTTTTGAATTTTACTAGACGTCCAGTAAAAACCAAAAAAAAAACCCTTTCAATAAATCTGAAAAGGCCCTTCTCATCTAGAAGCTTATCAAAACAGACATTTAAAGACATAGGAGGTAGGTAAGTAAAGTGAATGAAAATACGTTATGAAATCATTCTGTGTAAGTATATAACTTTGTACAGAATTACTTTAACTATCTAAACATTAATAATAGTTGTGTCATTGTCCAATTATCGCTTTTGGAGGAACTGAATGAAATATGGTGTGTGCAAGCCACCATGGTGTAGGTAAGTAAATTAGTTACGCAAACAGTTTAAATTGGCTGACACATGAATAACTGATTTGTGAATTAGCAACGCTTGTCGGAAGGTGAAATTCCACAACAATAATTTCCATCTATTCAGTCATTGACAGCTCAAAGTAATACTTATTTAACTCCTAATCTCTCGTTATACCAAATGCCATGAAAGTGCATCAAAATATTTACTAACAATTAGGTAACTACTTATATCTTTACAATATCTACCGCTGGACATCAAAACAGATCTACAGCCATTTCTAAAAGTAAACAAACCAACAAAGATGGTACGAAATGAAATAGCAAACATTTCTGCGGCTATTTCAATATAGCCACACTAAAGGAAGATAAACTGCGGGCTGTGGGTGACGCGGCCACTCGCTCGCATTAGACGCGCCTGCTCGGAAACTAAGTGTGTCACACACTCTTATTTTTTCCCCGCGGCAATTTTAATTTACCGCTGACCGTGGGTACGTTTGACGTCGTAACATTGCAACACTTGAAAAATGTCATCTAGCCAATACAATTTTTTAAGTGTTTTAATTTGTTTAGATATTTTACAGTTTTTAGCGCTGTAGTAAGTATCACTGGAGTGGACATGAACTTTTTTGGACAAAGAAAGAAATAGCATAATTAGAGAACGATGTGGTATAACAGAAGATGTAGAGACTAAGATAGGAAAAGGGATGCTTGGATGGTTCGGACTCGTGGAGAGGACGGATGAAAATAGGCAGATTTACGAGGTGAGAGTGAATGGGCAAAATGGTAGGCGTCGACTTCGGCGTACGCATGGCGATGAAATCAAAATCCTGTTGGAAAATGGCCAAGAATGGTCAAGAGTACCCGTCACCAACGATCGTGTATGAAAACACTTATGAAAGTAGAAGAAGCGAAAGTTGTATGCTCGCATCGTAGCAAGTAAAAAGTCACAGTCTCTGCCTACCCCGATGAAAAACAAGCGTGATTACACGCACACTAAAAAAACTTTTCAAATACATACTAAAACTAGGTCTCTCAAATGTGACAAAGCCTTTTTTGAATTTTTTACTTTAAATACCTACCTATTGTTAAACTTATTGTTCCTAGTTCTACCTAGATATAACTAGCTAACTTACTTTTCCTGTGCTAACAATTTGTAAGTATACCTACCTATTTATAGTAATACACCTAACACCAATTACCATACACATTACCATAAACTCAAATAATTTCTCCTGAATCGACCAGAGCCTTCGAATGCATCGTCATGGCGTTATTTACGGACGTGAGGCCTAAGGTTTACACAGTCAAGTCTCTAGTGGTGGGCAAATATGGGCCCGATCAAATGGAATTGCTTATTTTGTCTGTCTACAGAGGCTCCCTAGTACAACAGGTATGGACGAACGAGCGTGCCTCAGGGCGCGCTCCTTGGGTCACTAACATTTTTTTTTTCTCAAATAATTCAGTGGGCATTTGAGATGTTTTTTGTGCATTGGACATCACTCGAAAGTTTACCGTTTTAATCTGTTCTCAGAGATACTCGTATGTGCGGAAGCGTAGTGTATTATTGTGTTAAATTATTTGTAAATTTTGTTCAACAAGCTCTTAGTTTTGTTTCGATAATATTCAGGTGTCTTTCATAAACTTAGGAGTTGATTGATTCATTGCTTTTAACATAATTCTTCCTACTTTAAAGCTATTGACTTTTATTTTAAAACTAAGGAGAATTTTGTGCTGCCCTTATTAAGAAGATTAGAATTAATTCGTCTCTGCTATGATGTTTAGAGAGTAAAAATCATCTAGTAACTTTATAATATAGGCTCGTTTAAGTATGTTGAGTTCAAAATTAGTACCTAAATAGAATTCGTTTCAGTGTGAGTATCAACAATTCTTTTTTGTTTTTAGTTAAAATTAATGTTCAAATGAATCTAGTGAGTGATGAGTCTAATTTAGTTAGGTACTAACTTTATACTCAACATACCACCAATTCAAAAACCAGGTAGGTATAATTTTAAGTTATTAGATGATTGAAGTTGTCATGTTGCCATAGTAAATTTTGTCATCTATGTCATCTCATTACCGTGCACCGAAACATGTAGTCTAATTTAATTCATTATTCTTCATCAATTAGCTGCTAATTTCATTATTTACATTTAATTTGTCAATAAAAAGACGCGTGCCTGTTTTTTCGCCATTGATATATAACTACTTCATTGTGCGATTGTGATTTGTATATATCTAATATCTAATTCGTGTTGACAGCAAATTCAGTATCTAGACCTTTTTCAGATTGTATGAGAAGCCTTGAAGATCCTAGCGCCTATAAGTCAACCAGAACACAGAAATCTTCATAAATCTTTAACTCATTTAAACTCGAAATCAACCCAACTCCAATTTTGTCAACAACCCAGTAGGTACTATTTATACTTTCTCTCGAACTACTGGGTTTCTTGGTAGTTTAAGATTGAATTACTGCTTGTATTTGCTTGATTGAATTACTCCGTATTGTCTATTTAAGTGAAGTTTGAAGTGACTTCTGATTGCGACTGACCGTTAGACTTGGAATTCTATTATTTAGGTATATTAATTATAGTTTGTCTATGTCTCTTGTTGCTGGTTGTTTAATATCATGTTCTCCTTTTTAATCTCTCTTACCTTTTTTTACCTTGTTACCTGAGAACTTCTTCAGCTGTTTCAGTTTCAAAAAATCGTACGAAGTGAGAAATGGCTGTCGCTTTTTATTTAATTTAGAGGTATAACACATAGGCTTTTTATCCTGTGCGAAAAGGGTAAGTACCGGAAATTCATGAAAATCCAATAACCATGAAATTCAAAACGTGTAGATTTTAATTACGTTGTTTATAATAAACTTTACAATAAAAATAAATCGAACGTTAACGACCCATCAATTGATTGGACATGACATTGAGGCGTTTGTGACAGTAAAATATTATTGACGTTAATAAAGTTCGTATCTTCTTCCTCTTAGCTTTTTCAGAGTAAGTGGCCATGAGTTTTATTTCTAGGTTCTATTTTCACGAACTAAGTATACCTACAATGAATTTGGCACCAAATGTAGAAGCAATAATATTGAAGTTTATAAGTGTAACTTTGTAACCGACATGAACAAGAAATGCATTGAAATAAATTTACAGAGATTATGGTATCTGCAGAAAATACAGATTGGACAAGAAAGACCATACACACAGAGATAACTGAAAAAATAAATGCCTGGATACAGGCTTCACCAGTTGTTTTAACTACCTGTCTAATAAATAAATACCTAATTATTTTATTTTATTACACTTCCGAACTATGTCTGGATCTTAGGATCCGCTTTTTTTGGGAACTCTAGTAGGTTTACCTTTTTACTTTGTTGCAGCAGATTTAAAACATCCACGACTGCAGTTCTAGGATCATAATATCCTATTTTTATCGCCCTAACGCGGTGCCATGGGTAGTCCCTAATACTTTTTTTGAGTCGCTACAAGAAGAAATGGTTTTTATTTTCTATGCTTTTCATACTACTTAGTTTTTTGAAAAGACAGACTTGGCTAAACTGGCATGCCTATGTAGTGAAGGGATAGAGTACATGTTTCACAACTCCAATTTTAATAATTTCATGAGTTGTCTATGGCTACTAAAAGAAATCTTGAAATTAATAAACTGGTGTCGCTTGCGTGGTACCACCAATAAATTCATTTTGGATCTTTGGAAGAGAACTTTTTGTGTTGTAAAACCTCAAACACAGGCTTGTATGTATAGTATAGCTTAGTTTGGCGCTGTGTAAACAAAATAATGTCTCACAAATAGGCATGCTAATTTAACTTAGAACAAAATAAGTAAAGTAAATAACTAGTACATCTTAAAATGAACATAATAATTGCATACATAATGAGGCAAATAGTGCACTCGTGCGCACTTGTAGTCTAATTTGTCATGGCCGCGTATAAACTTATTCATATTTATGTATGTGTATTGTACAGAAAACCCGTTAATACACATTACAAGTAAACTGGTGGATTCCCGAGAATAAGTTCTTTTCAACGAATAAGTAGACATATTAGTCTATGCACCTGCGTTAATAAAGCTCCCGTAGATATATTGGATTACCATTGCGTCAAAGATTGAAAAGCAGACGTGACTATTCTTTGAACTAATTTGATATTCTTATTTTCAACATTGTTCTGTGAAATCAATAAACCTATTCATTTATTCATACCTAAGCCCTAAACAGTAGTTGAATAAAGACAAGAAAAGCTCAATTTGAAATACCAATCATAGGTGTTAGGTAGATCATTGAAACGAACTTGTGCAGGCATACCTACCTAAGATTGATCTTGAATCTTTGTAAGCGTGATAAGTACCTAATTCTTTTTGTGTTTCGATGTTGGGTACACAACTACAGAATTAGAAATATAGGTAGGTACCTATATACATTTGAGAATCTGTGAAGTTGTCACAAATCTGATCAGGGAATGCTTTTGAATTAAAGCAAAATTGACTCAGTTGTTTGGTTTTTGATACGTGTCCATGTAATGAATGATAAAAATATTTTTAAACTAGCAGTTGCCCGCGACTTCGTACACGTGATTGCTGTCTGCTTAGCCCCTAGGATATGTAGCGTGATAATAGATAGCGTATTTGAAGACCCTACCTCTAGTTAATATTTGTGCAAAATTTGAATCAAATCTATTGAGTACTTTTCGAGATCCTTCCGGACAAAGAAAAGCAAACAGACAAACAGGCAAAAATTTTTCTAACTACATTTTCGGCTTCGGTATCTTAACTATTTTGTTGAACACCCAGCGAGTATTTTTTTTTAAATATTTCCAATGTACAGTTTTGACTTTTCTATCATTTTATTATATTACTAGCTGTTGCCCGCGACTTCGTACGCGTGAAAATTGTTACAATGCCAATTTGATTGCTCTCTGCTTAGCCCCTAGGATATGTAGCGTGATAATATATAGCCTATTTTAAGACCCTACCCCTAGGTAATATTTGTGCAAAATTTGAATCAAATCTATTGAGTACTTTTCGAGATCCTTCCGGACAAAGCAAAGCAAACAGACAAACAGACAAACAGACAAAAAAATTTCTAACTATATTTTCGGCTTCGGTATCTTATGCTACACACCCAGCGAGTATTTTTTTTTTAATATTTCCAATGTACAGTTTTGACTTTTCTATCATTTTATTATTTGTAAGATGTATTTAGAAGATTGTCCCAGTGGCGGGCGTAGTGTACAGACTACTGCCGTGGCTGAGATAGTATGCTCGATCGCGTCTTTCTTGTTATTTTTCTAGATCCATTTTAATCAAATGAAATTTCATATTTAGTAACTTTAACATCATTTAATATCTCACTTCTTACTAATATTATAAATAAGAAAATTTATGAGTGTGGATGTTTGATACTCTTTCACGCTCTAACGGCTGGACGGATCTGGCTGAAATTTGGTACAGGGATACATTATAGTCTGGAATAAGACAGCTACTTTTTATCCCGGGAATAAGTTCCTATTAGAAGCGGGATCGGGAACAAACTATTAGCGGGCGAAGCTGCGGGCATCAGCTAGTTTTGGTATAAATAATGAGTGAGATACCAAGAACTTTTTAGGGCGACAAAGAAATGTGATACCTATTTTATAGATCGGCACCTCTGTTAAATATAACACAAGTTAATCTTTGGCTAAGATGGTGGCTTGGTAGCGTAGCACGTATCTGGTTTTTTTGTGTTCGCCAGTTAATGGTGTTTGTTTTGTTGGGGAAGGTTCATGTTTGCAATATGAGACACTTCTGTTTTGGAAATGATCTGGCAAATGAGTTCTGGTTTAAGTGCTATGTTATAAAATTTGGTTGGCACTTATCATAAGTTCTTTTCCCTCGTTTATCGCACTTTTGTAGTTCATACGTTTCACATTTAGTAAAATTTAATACAAACAGGTGTTACTCTCAAGTACCTAGGTAGGTAGGACTCGTAATCTATACATCTATACATATAATAAAATGATAGAAAAGTCAAAACTGTACATTGGAAATATTAAAAAAAAAATACTCGCTGGGTGTGTAGCATAAGATACCGAAGCCGAAAATATAGTTAGAAAAATTTTTGTCTGTTTGTCTGTTTGTCTGTTTGCTTTGCTTTGTCCGGAAGGATCTCGAAAAGTACTCAATAGATTTGATTCAAATTTTGCACAAATATTACCTAGGGGTAGGGTCTTAAAATAGGCTATATATTATCACGCTACATATCCTAGGGGCTAAGCAGAGAGCAATCAAATTGGCATTGTAACAATTTTCACGCGTACGAAGTCGCGGGCAACAGCTAGTAATATAATAAAATGAAAGAAAAGTGAAAACTGTAAATTGAAAATATTTAATAAAATACTTGCTAGGTGTTCAACATAAGATACCGAAGCCGAAAATATAGTTAGAAATTTTTTTGTCTGTTTGTCTGTTTGCTTTGCTTTGTCCGGAAGGATCTCGAAAAGTACTCAATTGATTTGATTCAAATTTAGCGCAAATATTAACTAGGGTTAGGGTCTTCAAATAGGCTTCAAATATTATCACGCTACATATCCTAGGGGCTAAGCCGAGAGCAATCAAATTGGCATAATTTTCACGTGTACGAAGCCGCGGGCAACAGCTAGTAAAATAAATAAATAACCTACAGGGAGGTGGACAGAGATACAGAAGTAATGAAGGTCCGGGAGCCTATTGGATGCAGACGGCATAAGACCGAACGTTGTGGCGATCCTTGTGAAAGGCCTATGCCCAGCAGTGGGTGTTAAATCGATGTTGATGATCATTATAAAATACAATTCAACCCCTAGAGCGAATCTCAAAAGTTTAAAGGGACTACGCATGTTAGTCAATCAATTACTCTATGACACTCCACAGCTGTACAGCTTGGCAAAAAAGTCTAGACACGGAACTAATATTTTTCAAGCTGGCTACATTGTCAAAACGCTGTCAATAACGTCACATATGTCAGTCAGTCAATGACGTTGTACAATTTGATTGGTGGGTTTTATTGGCGGTTGTTGGCAACTGGATACTGATTGGTGGTTCTTTTTAACGGGTTGCCATATGTACAGCACAGTGGCTCCTCCATTATTTTCTTCTCTTTTTTTGCCAAGCTGTACTTTGTTACTGCTAAGAAGTAATGTTCCCCATTTTGGGAGAGTGATAGCTCGCTGCCTGACCAGGATGAGTTGACGCAGACAAGGTTTCTTTCTCTTCATCTTAAAAATAATTAATGTTAGCGAACAAGTTTTAAAATATGTAGGGCCTATTGATCTGTCAAATTATAACAATAGCTGGACTTGTAATTTTGTAATTCGGACAATTGACTTGCAAACGAGAGATGCGGGTTTGAATTTATTCAACTCATTCGACCTACTTCTAACTAAGTACCTAACTAAACTTTTTTTATATTACGTACGTAAAATAACACTCAGAAATACCTACGACTTTTAAAAAAACATTGAGCTTTAATATATTTCAATAGCTTTACGCAAAAATGTAAACAAACACACTTGATCCTATTATATCCATAGTTACTTGCAATTGAATATTTACCCTGATTATATTCCAGTATCCAAGAGTCATACAGTGTTCTTACAATCATTTCGAAACCAAATAACTTCTTTAAGACAGTTTATTTTCATTTAAAATACCTACTCAGGATAGTAAAAAATTCAATGATTTGTCATACTATATTTTTCCACTCATCTGTCAGACAACGATTGTCAAAACATGACATGTTTACATTATTGCCAGATCGGGTAGGATTGGACTATACCTATATTAGGTACCCCTTTGATATTCAAAGACCTTTGCATATGAATACTGAGTTCGCATTCCTACACATTCATGTAATTAATATCCCTATTTAAACCACCGACCGACACCTTTACGCAGAATAATAGTAGTAGTTATACCTACCCTCAGATCACTTTACCAATAAACCCGGAATTAGCAGCACTAAAGGCTGGCTCGCGTTACATTAAATTGGTGTATGTTACTCGATAACGCCTCCACGTGCGTGCGATGTTGGCACTGCGCATGCGTGGGGCACACCCGCCATCTTGTCGCCTTTGTTAGTTGAATAGCATTTTTTATTTTTTGTTGTGGTGTTTAATGATGTTAGCCAAGTTATTGCAAGGTCATTTTAAGTTTATTTTCATATTACAGATAGACAGGTACGTTTTTTTCGTAAGATCATTCACAACCCGTAGTTATTTTAGTCATAGGAAATAAGAGTCACTTTGGGTTACAATGCCATCATCTTCAGATTCTTCAGATACTATCATATTATTATGATATTATCATAAGATGCTATATTACATATCATAAGATACGTAGTTTGTAAACGTAATCATTTACTTTTAAGAATTTTTCAAAAGACAATAATGGCAATGGGGGCAAAGAATGAACCTTGAAGTAACCCGTTACGATGAAGAACGCTTTGTATATAAACTCATTGAAAATGTGAAATCATGTTTGTCATTTATTTATGTGTGAATTAATATTGAATAATGACCTTAAATCGTCATTCCTGAAACTGTCATAGAGTTAAAGCACTCTGTGTTCAATAGATGGAACGCTTTACTGAAGTCAGTTTAGGTATTTAAGATTATGATGTCAAGTTGGTGTGTCTAAAATATCATAATAAAATGCGTCGACGCGCTCATCACGTGAACAAACGATGTGATCATCGACAAAAAGGAACTCGGGCAGCTCAGTTAATTTAGGAATATAATTTATGTTCACCTGTTTTTAAAAGCAACCAAGAGTAATGTAAGTAAAGAATAACGAAAAAGGATAATAGAGAAATATCCATCTTGTCTACACCTAACTATGTTCATGATGAAAGCAACTTGGTTAACCCTTCAATCCTTGAAGCAAACTGTCAAAAAAATGGAAGCAAAAATACTTTCAGGAATCGAAATTTTTTATACTAGGTACATATCTGGCAGACAAACTTACGATGATAATATTTATTCATCCAATATACAGGGTGGAATTTAAAGACGATAGTTGGAGGAAAAGTACCCTTAATATTGATAATGGCAAGTTTTACTGAAAGGAAACATTCCTTTATTTTCAAAAGTAAGTAAAACTGCATTTAAAGATTTTTGGAAAATCACCTGCTTGAGCCGGGAATCGAACCCAGGAGATGTGAAAAATGTATTTTATGATACTAACCAAAAGAGTCTTTAATGAGGAACAATTTCTTTTAAACAACATAGTATCTTAAATTAAAGGAAGACCTAGTAAAATATGTTTTTATAGTAAAGCTAACTCACTATCTGAAGAAAAAAAAAACAGTGTTATTGAGATTCTTCTCCTTTTTTTTTGAAGTTAGTAAAAAAATGTTCTAGTTTCTGTGAATGGGAATATTCTTTCTGGTCACTTAACCAACCAACTTAAAAAAATAGGAGTTTGTCAATTAGACTGTTCTTTTTTCTTCAGATAGTGAGTAAGCTTCACAATAAAAACATATTTTACATGATCTTCCTTTATTTTAAGATACTATGTTGCTTAAAAGAAATTGATCCTTATTAAAGACTGTTGCGGTTGGTATCATAAAATACAGGATGTTTTTTTCTTCTTAACTCCCAGGTTCGATTTCCGGCTCAAGCAGGTGATTTTTCAAAAATCTTTGAATGCAGTTTTACTTACTTTTGAAAATAAAGGAATGTTTCCTTTCAGCAAAACTTGCCATTATCAATATTAAGGGTACTTTCCCTCCAACTACCGTCTTTAAATTCCACCCTGTATATGTTCTGACGAGTAACATGTTACTGGAACCAGGGACCAATGGTTTGGCATAATTTTCGAAGCACGAAAATCCTCGTTAATAGAAATGCGACTAACGGTCATTCATCTCAAGATTGACCATCGTAAAACGCTTACGCCATGGTCAACAATTTCAGTTAAATGCCTAATCTAAGTCTGATCTAATCGAAGGCAGTCATAAAGTATCTGATCTACTTTTATCTGACTACTAGCTGACCCGCGCAACTTCGTTTGCGTCACATGGGATGGGAGTGAGAAAGAGAGAAGTGTGGTATAAATATTTAGTGATATAATGTTTCCCGTCGCATTTACTCCGTCGCTTATGTTCATTAGAGCTGACCCGCACAACTTCGTTTGCCTCACATGAGAGTGAGAAGGAGAGAGGCGTGGTATTAATATGTAAAGTGATATGAGGTTTCCCGTCGCATTTACTTCCGCACGTCCTTTTTTGGTACGGATCCGACTCGCACTTGACCGGTTTTTTATCGTTCACTTGACTGGCTACCACTGCCGATCACGATTACTGCCGTAGTCGCCTTACTCATATTTTAAAACTTATCAGAAGGGTTATTGTAAGCGAACCGTAAAAGATAGGCAGATGCCGTTCAGAACTTTTTTTTATAACTTTTTAAGAGGAACGATTTTGTACTAGTTACATTATTTTTAAGTAACTTTAACCATTTACGCAGTGTACGCAATGGAAGCTCCGAAAACAAAGAAATTTTCCCCGTTCTCAAAACATTATTCATGGCTGCTCCGCCCCTATTCGTCTTGGCGTGATGCTATATTGTCATTAACCATCCTTAATAAATTGACTATTAAACTGTAAAATAATTTTTAAAATGCATTCAGTAGTTTCTGAGATCCTAGCACAAACAAACTCTTCAGTTTTAAATATTGTGAGCGGACTTTAAGATATAGACAAATTAAGTTATTGTGAGTGAACCTTAAAAGATAGACATATGCTGTCGCGGACTTTTATTTAGAACTTTTTCAGAGAAACAATTTTGTAATACACAATTTTTACGTAACTTTAACCATTTACGCAGCGTACCTACGCTTCGGAAGCTTTCAGACGGTAAAAAATATTCCCCGTTTTCGAAACATTCTTTATTGCTGCTCCGCTCTTGTTCGCCTTAGCGTGATGTTACATAGCCTATAGCCATCCTCAATAGATGGACTATCAAACTGTGAAAGAATTTCCGAAATCCAACCAGTAGTTCCTGAGATCCTAGCGTTCAAACAAACAAACAAACAAACAAACTCTTGAGCTTTATAATATTAGTATGGATAAGTAAGTAATCATTTACATAGGCCTACATCTATAACTCTTTAGATTATAGTAGTTTGATGCCTTCACGATTAAGGTTTTGCACATTTCGGACGTCATGTTCAACTCGCAAAAAGTTGAGTTTATTCCTAATACTTTTAGTGTCTATAGTATAAAGTTTAGACAGTTGAGGGTTCGACTTTCAGAATACCAAATCCTCAATTTTAAACACAACACACAATGTGAAGCACAATAAATTACAAAAAAGGAAGGTAAATAAAAATAACCGACTCACTGGCAAACCTGGGGTCGTTGGAGGCGGGGTACCACCCAGCGCCTCTCATGTCTCCATAGTGCGGCAGGTCCGCGGGCGCACAGCCGTAGCCCTGGACCGGGCCTCCACCGTACAGCGGGACAGCGTACGGATTCGCCGCCATCCCGCAGGACGGGCCCAACGGGGAATTAATGCTGCTGCCGGATGAGTTCGATCTGAAAGGAATGACCTGGTTAGATGGTGGAATTTCGAGAGCAAAGGGAAGAAGGAGTTACAGGTGTCTAAACTCTTAGTAAGAGACATGGCTATGGTCAATCTTTTCAGAGTCATATACAGACCTATGTAAGTAGTTACTCATATTGTCAAATCAGAGAAAACCCCAAAAGATTTTCTCAACTAATCTAAACGTCAAGTAAGCTTAAAGTCTCATTTTTTCTACTCAGTCTTACTACATTAGATCAGTTTCGGACTCACTGATATAAGGTACAGAAATTCGGTGTGGTTTTAGTCGAGATACGAGGCTGACATACACATCCCCATCCATCAACAGCACTAACAATCAACACACTATTGCATTGGATGTACACTTAGTGTACATACCTATAATTTTATTATACTGTAGGGAAAAATAAAATAAAATTAATAACTCTTTTTTTTTTTAACGCGAGGGAAAATCCTCGTAGGATGCTATCCCGGACTCTTACCGACTAAAAAACCTCACGTAACGTTCAACAGCCTATGGTTGAGAGCCCTGGGTAAGCCCTCAGGAAGGATGTCCCGTGACTCCCAACAGAAATCCCGTGACTCCCAACAGTGACGGGGTGTGCTTGTAGAAAGATTTCCATACGGTCATCAAAAAGTCTCAGTTTAGCATTCAATCTCGGTTGCATCCAAAGTCCACCGCGATCTTATGAGCCCATGCCAACCTCAACAATACGTGATGGTGCACCGACTGATCAACGAACGAGATCTGACACAAGCATCTATAAGGAGTTATTCTGTCGTTACAAGATTGCCGATAAGCTTAATTAGGTAGTACCTATAGCTGCTCTTAGAAAAAAACAATAAAAGGACCTAGGAATACACTAAGCTGAAGAAGAAGACTCATCTGTCCATTCAGTACCTAAACAGGGAAGAAAGTACATGAGACCAGGTTTTAAAACCATCATCGCATCAAATAATAGCCAGTACAATATAGTTCTGTGGACGTTTTTTCCTACGAACCTCTTTTTTACTATAACATCATTGCCTACGAAGATGAAAATGTAAATACATATTTGTTGCTTGAACCCTGTGCCCAGCTATGTTTCTTTGTTATTTCTGGTTTTTTCTGTCCCAGAATTGCAGTTAAGTATATACAACTCTTTCAATTATTAACACAACATGACAAGGTACGATAACGCTGGAAATACTTTAAAGTAACCCTTTAACGAGATCACTACTACTTTCATTCATTTAACTCATCATGACTCTCATTTTTTTTCTGGACACGCGCAGCTTTTTGCCTTTCACATTATCTCTATATCTACTTAAATTCTCACTTAAATTGAACCCAAATCCGCCACACACAGTTCTGTGACCGTTACCCGAAGAGGCGCCAACACGTCATTCTCAAACAATACCGAGCTTATCTGCCTAATCCCTATTTACACAATTTAATCTCCCTACCGAACCATCCCTGCGTGTCGAAAATCCTTTTTGCAGCGATTTTAAACCTTAATTCAACAAAATAACGAGTCTACAGTTCATTTTAATCTGTATAGATATCTTTGTCTATGGGTACATCCCCAGAGCCGCCATTACGATATTTGGTTTGACAAATTGAGTTTTGACAGGGCGGGAAACGATGGCGGGAACCGTTTTAGTTGGTAGCAATATAATTGGAGTAATTTTAATTTAATTTTAAGATTGTTATCATTAAATTTGAGTTCCTAAAGTTATTAATTGGTTTTACTATAGGTAGGTAACTTAATTTTACAATTTAATTTTGTAGAGAAGGCAAATTGGATAAATAAAATTTGAAAAGTTTTACGGAAGCTACGAGTGCTACGAATAATTAAACTAATTTAACGTTACAAGTATCTATTCAATGAAAACTAAACCGAACTGTTTGTTTGTAATTTTACAATCATGGTAAAGTCTAAGATTATGAGACGTTAAATTTTAACGTAGAAGTAACTTCTTTAACCTCATTGTTTATGAGTTTATAATAACCTAAACAGTGTGCCAAAGACCTTGGACTAGGTCATAAATTATTTTATTTGCTTCGAAGTTAGTTTTGTATGTATTTAGAAGCATATAGTACGGTCGAGTTCCCATATTATTATCACAAATTTATAAAACCTTAATTAGCGCTAGATTGCTCTATATAAATATATTCCTCAAACATTGACGTGAGTTTTATTGCCAGGTTCTTTTCTCTCCGGCTCTACCGGGTTGCGAATCTGGCAGTAAATGTAGAAGCAATCATTTTAACGCTCATAAGTGTTATTTGTGACCTATGATATGATAAAATTTTCATTTTCATTTATTTTGATTTAAATTACTAATATGAACTTTAGCTAAGTGATTTTAAATCGAAACGTTCTCAAGTCAAATAAATAACATTGATAATTTTCGGGTATCGTCATACAAGTACCTACCTCTATTGATTTAAAAACTTGCACCGGAAATGTCCCGTGGTGTCAAAACACACTACTTGTCTATAGTTCAACCGAAGACTTGCTCTTGCAATATTTATTTTAAGAACACGTAAAAATGAACGCTTTGGTAAGCACCTATGCAGCCTCTTGAAATTACACAATCGCCTTCGTGTTTCATGTACTGTAACATACTAGGTATATTTTGCCGTGGAAATTAGGCCTCTTTTATGTAATAGTTACACACATTTTTACAAATATTATTGCACTAAAAATCAGAAATAAACTTCAATGGTTATAACCACACACCACAGATTACTTCATTGAGTAACTATTGCAGTTATGTTTGTGTCAGTGTATTCTATAGATACGTAATTATGTTTTTTCATTTTTTTTTTTCAATTTATAACCATGTTTCATTGTATGTACATTCCATAGCTCATGTTAGCTTAATTTGTTCCAGATTGATGTGTTAATTAAGTAGCTGTTTTATTGGTCAAGCCCAAACTGAAATAGTTCATCAAAAAGACGAGTTCTAACTTTAAATCTGAAAAAAAGCTTTATGACCTACCTAATTTGTATGATTTTAGTATATAGCGTATTATATGTATGAGTTTAGTATATAGCGGCAACAGACATAGATACCTACATTATCTGTGAAAATTTCAGCTCTCTGGCTATCACGGTTTTGAGATAAAGCCTCGTGACGGACAGACAAACAAACAGACAGATAGATGGATAACGAAGTCTTATGAATAGGATAATCCTAAAATAAACTGGATTCAATATGAAGTTCTACGCCAAAGCTTTACCTCAGATTACTGGTATCTCGACCTATGCAAAGAATAAAGTTATATGTGACTAAAACAGCAAAAGTGTTTTTTTGTGTAAATAGTGTTAGATTATCCTATTTTATGCACTAGTAAAATCAAAAGTTTAAAAACTTGACTAGTTACGAAGATATCAATTGAATAAGGTTACATGTAATTTATTGTTCCAACGTGTAAGGACTTATACGCACAGGTACCATTGTTTACCGTCGGGAGCTCCGCGTCCGCCACCCTCTCACCAGGTCACATCAACACACGTGCTAATATTCTTCGTAAGGTCGTTCGCTCGAGCGTACAACGCCGTAGTAATTATAAATAAGTCTAGTTTATAAAATTATTAGTAATTTAGGTGGCCATTATGAAAAACACTCGGTCTAAACATATGTTAAATCTTTTTACTAAGCAGAAAGTGCTAAATCATACAACAGCAAAAAAATATATCGTGATAAATAATGAAGAATCAATGAATATTACTTCAGATGAGTAAATGTTTTATATTTATTTTGCCATTTATGATAAATTAAATAATTTTGTTAACTTTAATTGGCAATTTTATAATGAAATAATATTTTAAATGCAAATAACTTGAATAAACGCAGCTCTTCCATAGAATACAGGTGTATATAGGTTTAGAACACCTATATATACCCATATTCTATGGAAGATCAGCTTCATTGAAAATATGTCAAGTAATGAGTGCAATATCTATTTTTTATCGTATAAACCATTAAATCAAATATTATATAACTCCTGAAAATTCATTCATATCATCCTATACTACTTTATTGTTTGTAGATTACGTAAAAATATCCGGTAATATATGCACAAGTAACTTAATTCGGTGGAATTCACATCTAAAATATGAGTTCTTATGTAGATGCTACTTTATTCTTGGATCAATATTAAGATATAACCTTTTGGCAACTAAAATTTAGTATGAAAAATGAGACAAAATTATTTAATTTCAATATTAGCCACTTATAAACAGCTATTAATAACCATTGACACCATTATTTTTTGTTTAAAGTTTAATGCACCTAGGTACTTAATAAAATTTTCATGCCAGTGTTTGTAGCCAAAGTTCTCCGAGTATTTGCCCGGTTAGCTAGTAATGCATTTTTTTTTTTCTGATTTCTATTTTCAGAGAATATCGTTAAAAACCAAAATGCGTTAATGGAGTCACCGTTACCACAAGGAGCTGAAAACATTTTTCAAGAGATGCCCGACGTACGGGAAGCTATTTGTAAAAATATCAGCCTATGGCAGTCCACTCCTGGACGTAGGCCTCTCCCAATCTACGCCACAACACACGGTCCTGTGCCTTACGAATCCAGTCTCAGCCTGCGACCAATTCCAGATCGTCGGTCCATCTGGCGGGTGGACGTTCTACCCAACGTTTGCCAAGTCGCGGTCTCCACTTCAGAACTCGTCGGTAGTTCTGCTGATGTGGCCTGCCCACTGCCACTTTAAAGTGCTTATCCTGCGAGCTATGTCGACCACTCTAGTTCTCTGTCGAATAACCTCATTCCGAAGATTATCCCTCAGAGACACTCCAAGCATAGGTCGTTCCATAGCTCGCTGCGCGACCTTAAGGGCATGTACCAACCCCACCGTAAGTGTCCACATCTCGGCACCGTAAGTCATAACCGGTAGAACGCACTGGTTGTAGACTATCGTCTTCAGGCATTGCGGTATAGGCGAAACGAAAACTCGACGCAGTTTACTGAATGCTTGTGCAGAATTCCGCCTAATTGTTCCAGCGTCTCCACTACTATAACGATGTCGTCAGCAAACCGAAGTTGCGAGATGCGCCCGCCGTTGATGTTGACACCCAACCCATCCCAATCCAGCGGCAGCGTCTTGAATATGTCCTCAATCGCGTTGGTGAAGAGCTTAGGCGATATAACATCACCTTGTCTTACACCTCGACGCAGTTCTATGGAGTTGGTTTTAAAGTTTTCAGCTGGATGGTCATTGTTGCGGTGTCGTACACACATCTAAGTACCTCGCTATATCGCCAGTCGACGCGACATCGCTGCAGAGTTCAGGGACTGCCCAGGTTTCGACTGAGTCGACAGCCTTCTCGTAGTCCACAAAAGCCATACACAGCGGCTGATTGTACTCATTTGTCTTCTGAACAATCTGCCGAACAGTATGTATGTGGTCAACGGTAAACCCGGAAACCCGGCTTGCTCCTTTGGCTGAAAATCGTTGAGCTTTCCGGCGAGGCGGTTTGTGACTACTCTCTCGAACGACTTGTAAACATGGCTCAGGAGTGAGATGGGTCTTTAGTCTTATTACCTTTCTTGAAAAACGGAGTCACCGTACTCCCGCTTCATGCTTTAGGTGTTTGTCCCTGTTGGAGGACGGAATTAGACCTGGCACTGTTGCGCCCACGCCCGCGCCGTGCACTCCACCAGCGTGTGGAGCGCTGTGTCATTGCTGCGGTCCTCGCAGTGCTGACACTCGGCCGTGGTTTCCCGGTGTCTTCGCCACAGATACTTACCGAGAAAACCGTGTCCGGTAATTATCTGTGACAACCGGTAGGAGAGAGCACCGTGTCTCCCCTCCAGCCACTCGTCCATGACCGGTCTGACGGCCGCGATTGTGGCGAATCCCCCCTTTGGTTGCTCAAGTCGTACCTCCATATCTCCACGGTTTCCTGGTGGAGCTGGGACCGCTGGGCCTCAATTTCTCGAGACGCAGGCTTTTGACCCCGCTCCAGCGCCTCCTTGCGCCATTTAAATAGAGACGCAAGGGCTCTCGCTTCCAGGTCCCACGGAGGGGTCCCGGCTAGGAGACATGCCGCCTCAACTGAGATCGTGCGGTATCCCCTTATCACCCTGACGGCCATCGCCCTCTGCGTGCTCAGCAATCTATTCACATTGATGACCGTCAGGGTCTCCGCCCATACGGGGGCCCCGTATAGGGCCATACTTCACACGATCCCCAGGTACAGTCTCCTGTTTAATAATGATATTTTATTTATCTATGCTAAAGATTTATTGGTATTTAACCACTGTTAAGTACCAATGTTGACTTTTTTAGACAATAATTATAACAACTATGGTACTGTATTATATACTGTTATATACTGTGTTATAAATAATAATTAGACTCAAGGGGTGATATTAAATAATTAATCGACCATAAACAGATAGTTTTATTAATGAGTTGCAAACCTTTACTACACATGTAACTGCAGAAAAAACTAAATTTAAAAAAAATAAAGTTATATTTACACATGACACTTGCACTTTTCCCTAAAATAAAGTAATAAATGCATGTATAACCTTGAGACCTCCACAGTAAAACGTCACATGTACGCTTATATACTGCTAAGTTCAGAAATATTAGTTTAAAATTATCTATTTATATAGAAAATATTACCTTATGTAGTCCCATGTATATCTTAAAAGATTCAGTACTCTAGGTTAATAGATAAAAAAGTTAAACTGAATTTTGTCCACGACAAACTTCGAATCGCTCTCCTGGAAAGTCGTGATTTTGCACATATAACTTTATTCTTTGCATAGGTCGATCTATAGCCTCTATTCCTATTCTATAGGTAGGTATACATTTTATTTTATTGTCTTACATAGCAATTCATTATTTTCATTTAAGCGGTTTTAGGTCGTATACTTTACGTGACCTCTGTACCCCAAAAATGCTATGTGTTTGGGTTTTAAAATTTAACTTATTAGGCCTACATCATCTAAGTAGGTACCTTAGTATGTAACGAATAGCAACAATTTCTACCACTTTTGTCCCATGATTTATTATAATTTTGTAATTTTAATGAAGAATCATAATTCATTATTGTTTGAATATAATAAACTGAAGATTTGGAATTAGAGTTAAAAAACGGCTGACCTACTATACTCGTAATTAGTAATTTAATTTGTCATCGTCATCAAATGAAGCCACTTTTACAAAAATCTCACTCATCACCATCACATAAAATATTCAAACTGCAAATTGTCAGACTACAGAATAAATACATACCTATTTATGTCTAATTATTACAAAAAGGACAATACCTTCAATAAGAAATCTGCAAGTATTAGAATAATTATATCGAATGACGCATCAGCATTTTTAAAAGCCCGCTTGTTATTTAGAAGTCGAGAGTAGATTCCTGACACTGTTTCCAACTTATTATCATGTCAAGATATTTCGAAGCAATAAGAACTGCTTTTTAGGGTTCCGTACCCCGTTCTTCTTTTCTTACTTTCTTCTCAGGGTAAAAACGGAACCTTATTTCTAAGATTCCTCTGTTTGTCTGTCACTAAGTTGTGTCTCATGCACAGTTAGACAGTTGAAAATTTCACAAATGATGTATTTTTTGTTGCTGCTATAATGTAACAACAAATATGAAAGCCTACCAGACGCCTAATTGTTAAAAGAAGATAGAAGATATACATTTAAGCGTGCAAGAAAGAGAGAGATGCGATTGGTTTTTGTGCGCTTTTAACGAGATAAATTAATAAAAAAAAACTATAACCAATATGAAAAAAATGCTCAAGTGCAAATGAAGATTTTACTATTGTATTTCTTATAAATATTTTTTATTATAAAAACAACTTATAACATACGAGATCTAGCTTAAAATTTCACGAAATGAGGTATTTTTAACACAAAAATCTATCAAGGATTTTATCAGTAATCGTGTTTCGAGCCTAGAGCGTTTTTAGTTCATGAACTGAAGTTCTCTGTGTTCAAAGTTTTATTCAGCAGACCTTACGAGTCCTGAGATCTAGATCAAAGTAATAATTTGGCGTCATATGGACTCTTTATCTAAGGGGGCTCCCATATGACCAAAGTAATTAGTTTAATGTTTTTCGTGGCTTTTTCTAAAATTTATGTCCTAATTATTCTATGTACTACTGTACCTAGGACCTACAGTCAATTTTCCGTCGGAATGAAATAAATTTGGTGTGCCTTGCCAATTCTAAAGTAGGTAGTACTTTGTGAATTATTTCACTTGAGTCAATGATAAGTTTTAGTCACTGATAAGTATTAGTGGTATTAGATTAGGTATTTTGACTCTACATGTATGTACTACTAGTATGTACCTACCTACTATTAGGTTCATTAGGTACTTGGAAAAGTGCAGCAGATTATCGCAAACTACGAGTAGGTACCTACATATTACGTCTGCAGAATATTCCCACAGTATAAGAGAACTACACATATTATGACATGTCGGCTGTGATATTCCTGTGTATGTACCTATACATTGTACACAAAGTAGGTACCTATCTATTCCTTAAAATATATTTATTTTTTCTTAATTACTCCTTAGCTCCGTACCAGTTTCTAGAGAATAGGCCTCAAAAACTCCACAACTCTGAGCAGCAATGTAAACGAAGTGAATTTCATGTAAAATATAGAAAATTCTACAGAACCATTTAGAGAGAGATAAGAGCTAGGACAAAATAAGTTTTTCACAGTCCTATGCACTACAATGAATTAATCAGTCTATAATTTGTCTAAGGCTGTAGCCAATAGAGCACTAAAATAAAAAGAATAACCCGCGAAGTCTCTTGCCAGTTCTTCTGGGTCGCGTTGTGAACTGGTGGTACCTACTTCCTTGGTTTATATTATGGACGTTTTACAAGTGCATCTGTATATGCCTAAGTGAAATGTATCTATATTTTTTGGTTTTGTTTGTTTGCTTGTATGAAGCAGGCCTACATTCAGCAACGGACTGCGAAGGTCATATTGGAAGGGTAAATAGCCGTTACTGTACCTACCACGCCGACCAGCAGGTTGGTACAATCTTTGCAAAGTTACACGGAATTTTCTGCGCTCACCCTAACACCACGGCTCTGACGGCGGCGGTCCATCTCAACACGGCGATGGGCTCACCACCTGTCACGTGGGACCGAATTGTACACGGTGAAATGTGGGCCGTTATAGGCCTCTGCCTACCCCTTCGGGGATAAAGGCGTGAGTATATGTATGTACCCTAACACCTTCGTCACTACATAAGTACATTGTACCCCTTCTCTCTGAGTTTGCCAGTAGCCTCTCCTACTACGCCTCTACGCCAGCGTCTACGCCAGCGGCAAACTTAGAGCGAACAGGCTATACCCAACGACGTAGGTATTAGAATTAGTATCATAATTAGGTTGACTGGTAGAAAATGCCTTTGGCATTAAGTCCGCCTTTGTACAAATTGATTTGTGCAGAAAGTTTAAATAAAAAAATTAGACACGTCATGCACGAACCTCACGGCTTTCAAAAACTGCAGATATTTTACAGGTACATTTAAAAAAATAATTTATTTAAATGAAATTATCTATGGTAGCATTTTTTTCTCTTAAAGTGAGGGAAATATTCATGAATGCTATGCCGGACTAAAAAACCTCACGTTACGCCCAACAGCCTACGGTTGCCCCGGGTAAGCCCTCGGAAGGATGTCCCAGGACATCTATGGGAGCATGTATGAAAAGTAAGGCAATTGCCTGACTTTTATGTTGCCATTTTTCAGTGTTAGTAACGTATCTATAGTTTTTATATTATCATTGGCTATACTTACATAGGTCTATAACTACGACTGTACAAAAAAATCTCATTTTTTTAAAAGTTAAACCAAGACAAGGTATATCGGACAAATCCTATTCATATTAAAAGATGACGTCAATCATTCTGTAGAACCGCGACGAGCGAAGCAAAATAAACATTTTTGTAGTTTTTGTCTACGCAGTGTGAGAACAATTTTGATTTCTCTTTTTATAAAAGTGTGAATTGATTTTCGAACGATCACACTGTTGATATAACTACCTATTTATTTCAATTTTAAGTAAACAAGAAAATTCCGGCCGTGAAAAATCGACTTTAATTATAAAATAGCTTCTCGATTATTATTAACTTTAACCTTAAAATAAGTGGAACTTAGCGTTCACCACTGGCTCAATTTTCTGTAAAAGGTGTACCGAAGGTTTTTCTTCGCGTAAATATTTATAAAATCTAGAAACCTATTAACCGTAGAAAATCGACAGTAGTTATTTATCAAAAAATACCTTTTGCACTTTTCTTTGTTTACATATAAACTTAATCAATTTTCTAACTCATCTGTTCCCGCCGTTTTCTTAAAATGGGGGGTAAAAAGTTTTCACTTCACAAAATTATTATAGACTACTTGAGGGCCAGGCCACGCGTTGCTGTGGCTAAGATTTTTGTAACCCGCTACTTCCGGTCGTAGATTAGGCATTCCAAAAAAAAAAACTATCCCATTTCTTAAGTTGGATCAAACTGCACACGGTGTGCAAATGTCATCAAAATCGATTCAATAGTTTAGGAGTCCATAGCGGACAAACATCGTGACAGGGCGACTTAGTACGCTACATTATACAGGGTGAATTTTTCAAAAGGGATTGGATGGCCAAATCCGAAACTATAAGGAATAGCGAAAAATGCTCAAAGGAGTCACGAGCCCGATTTTGATGAAACTTAAAACCTCATCATTAGATTTTTGAAAAATCAATAATCCTAGCTGGGAATCGAACCCATTGATTTTGAAAAAAAATACACACCCTATATTATTACACCATTCGATAGTGTTGCTATTAAGGATCATATTCTGGGAAGTAATTACATACGGCAAACTAAGGGAAAGTGCTCATCTTTCGTATTTTTCTTACGTTATCTGATGAATTGTTCAAAATGTAGACCATTGTTTTTAATACATAGCTGGATGATTCGAGACCTCAACAATCAAACTGCATTCAATATAATTGATTCCGTTTAGAATATTCTCCAAAAAATCATTCTGAGCATGATTTAAAACACGGAATAGTTACGAACTATTCTGGAAATTCGAACGAAATAAATTAAGATACAAAATTTGGGTACAAGAAATATGAATTCCATCAAAATTCTAAACTTTCCTTAAATTTGCCGTATATCATTACTTCGCAGAATTTGATCCTTATCAGCGACACTATCATATGGTGTAATATAAAGGGTGTGTTTTTTTTTCAAAATCAATAGGTTCGATTCCCAGCTAGGATTATTGGTTTTTCAAAAATCTAATGATGACGTTTTAAGTTTTATCAAAATCGGGCTCGTGACTCCTTTGAGCATTTTTAGCTATTCCTTATAGTTTAGGATTTGGCCATCCAAGCCCTTTTCAAAAATTCACCCTGTATATGTGATGGTTTAGATTAGATTGATATAACTTTTTTATTTATCAACCGATGGACATGAAACAAACACTAAATCTTAAGTCAAACAAACCGCAACACATTAAAAAACGATATTGCAATCGGTTAAGCGGTTGCTGAGATTAGCGTGCACAAACGTATTAGAAAAACAGACAAAAATTCTAAAAATCATTGTTTTGGGTCCCATTGCATTCATAAACCCCCCCTATAATATTGATTGATTGATGATGATAAGATATCTAGATACCTACGTAACATACTGAATCATTTCTCAGCGAATGTTAATCTCCAGTTGAGTATTTAAGTGTGCAGTATCATTTTGTTATCCAATAAGGTAGGTACCCAATTTTAAATATCTCTCGCAGGCGCATAATAAATTTCAACTCACTTTTAAATATCTTGTAAGTAGTTAGGTACTTATCCTTTCTAATATTATAAGTGCGAAAGTAACTCTGTCTGTCTGTGTGTATGTCTGTTACGCTTTCACGCCTAAACGGCTGGAGCGATTGGGATGAAATTTGGTATAGAGATGAGATACTTCGAGGCCCTGAGAAGCACATTAGGCTACTTTTTATGATTTTACGCGATAACGACTTCTACGCAGGCGAAGCTGCGGGCATCAGCTAGTATAATATACATGTAAAAAAATATATTTACCGTGTTTTTAGCACGTAGCGTCCTCTTTCCTTTAAATACTTAATCTTTATTCATTTAAAATCTTTAAGTCCTCAAATAGGTTATAATAAGGTAACACTTATGAAGTTATGAACATGAAAATGATTGCTTCTACATTTACTGCCAGATTCGCAACGCAATAGGTAGCTAGAGCAAGAGAGAAAAGAACCTGACAATAAAACTCACGGCCACTTTTTTTCTTTCTTTTTAACTTTCAGTAGGTCATTAGTCGTTACAAATCATTTGACAATTGCAGTCCTGTAGTTTTTTAAACAAGTAACTTTTCAATAGTTAGGTTTAGATAGAATCACTATTGTAGAGGTTGGTATTGGTCAGGTTATTACATTGAAGTTTTACCCTGCGTGCTTTATAACCTAGATTTCTTAGCGCGCTCCGTCCCTATTATTATGCGGTTATTCAGGCACTTAAGTGTTTTACTAACCTACTTAGGTATTTCATTTGTTACTTTTTGCGCAAGAACCTTTACAGTTTTTTGAACGACAAAAATAGTTTTAAAAAAAATTATCATTCTTTTTTGTTTACTTTGCACCTTTGATTATTATGTTCACTTTGTATATACCTACTTTAATACTGTTATGTTATGCTTAAGTATAATAATTAATATTAATGTATAATGTACCTAAAGGTAAATAGTAAAAGTTTATTAAATTAACTTTGAGTTGCCGTAAGTTTTTATGGCCAGATATTCAACTCTCTGGCTCTATCTATTTATTGCTTTGCGAATCTGGCAGTAAATGTAAATGTAGAAGCTTCCCTATCTTGATGTTCAACAATTCTACAAGAATAAATACTACGATTTTGAGTTATTAACGGAGAGGAAACTTGACAGCGGTTTACCTATTTAAATCCTTATTTAATTTGTGATTCACTTTTATTAAACGCTTGGAACGATTAAAATATTTAAAATATTACGTGTGACGTGAGAAAAACGCGTGGAATCTACATTCACAAGTGCAAATGTTCAAATTGCAAAATGTAACAAAATTTGCAAAAGTTTATTACTAAATGCGTTGTGAAATTGAAGTCCAATATTGGATAAATCTTTTTTTTTAAATCACAAATACCTAGTTAATTTTACAAATAGAGTTAAAATTATTTCAAAAAAATATTTTAAGAACGAATTCAAAAACAATCATATAAAATTCAACGACTTATTATAATAAAATTCAGATTAAAGTCAAGTACCTACTACTACTAGTATACTAAACTAGTAAAAAGTATACTAAACTAGGCCTAATTAAACGGAAAGTTGACTACAGTGATTACAGAGATTGATGATGATGAACCAATTATTAATTATTTTTTGTTCATAAAATTGTCAAGACAATTGATTGCTTGTCAAATTTTCTTGATAATTGGTATTTATTATGTTTTCAATAACCGCAGCCATAAGTTAAGCCAACTTCATAAATGTACCTACATATAGTACTGATCTTCCACCGGCATGGTTGCAAACCGCGATGTTGAACCGAGGCGTTCCTCAGGGCGCGATAATAAGTCCACTATCATTCAAGCGCGGCATTGTTAAAGTATCGATTGTGACGACAACCGGCGGACGTCCCGACATACCGCGCCTATCCACGTCGTTGACCGCGCACACACCACCACTTGACCGCTAATCACAACATACCTGCACAAACAAACGGCACAGAACTATATCCTTCGACTACGAATGACGCTCAAGCACTCTCCTCGGGACCTTCGCCACTCGAAAAATGAGCGGGTGGAGGGCGGCCCCCCCTCCCGGCGATCGATCCACGCACCTGTACGGCGACGGCGGGTTGTTGGCGAGCTCCAGCTTGCGGTACTCCTCGATGGGCGACAGGATATCGGTCACGGAGAAGGGCGTAGAATGCTGCAGCTGCAGTTGCGAGAGGTTCTGCTGCAGCAGGGCCGACTTGGGCGATAGGCTCATCGCCAGCTCGGCGGCGCTCAGTTCCGGCAGCGCCTCCGCCGGACACGGCGAGTAGTCGCCGCCCTCCGCGGACATCCGACCGGCCGGCACTCAACGACACTCGACGGCTCAGTCTGTAGTGGCTCTCGGGGCGAGAGTGGCGGCCGGAGCCCCCGGCGCCCGTCGCGGCCCGACCGAAGCCCCGCCTATGGGTCGACGCAGGCCTATCGCGCAAGCCGGGGCTCGCGATTGGCGGAGCTCGGCGCAGGGTGGCGAAGGCCGAGTCGCGAGGAGCGCTAGTCGGGCGCTCGCGGGGGGCGCGCCCGTGCGCTGCCTTGTGCCACATCAGTTACATGTGACAACTGTGCTATGTATTCGCTTTGTTTATTATGACTGTACCATTGTGTTAGGTACGGCTCGTTGTGGCTTCAATCTAACGTTCGATAACATTTTGTTGTTAGTTAACTTAGAATTGTTAGTTCTACTTTTAACTTTGATAAGTATTCGACAGTGAAATTTCTTAATTATAAATTTTGAAGTGTAATTTATAACGAACTAAATAAGTTTAACGAGTTAAATAAGTATAGATACTTACCTAATGTCTCTTAGGTACCTATCGAAGTCGGTCGAAGTACCGATCTAAGTAGAAATTGTTAGGTACCTAGTAGGTATTTTAACATTTAGGTAAGTAGGTATCAGTGTAATAGTAGGTTACTTATCCATGTTGAATATCTAAGTAGTCTTAGAATTAAAGGATTCTGGGTGCTACTACCAAGTAGTAAAACGAGAGAGATATATTATATTATAGTGTACCCAAGACTAAAGATATAATACCTAAGTGGATTACCTATTTTCTCTACTTTTTAAACCTACGAGTTTATTTAATTAAATAGGTGTTAATTGTGACATGACATAGTGATATGGGTATGGGACACATTGCACCATATAAAGTGAACTAAGTAGCCTACTTTGTTAATAGCAACGTTTTATTTACCTTTGTTGTGTTAAAGTTAATTAAGAGCAAGGTATTTTATTGATAGTCACTTACTTCTGCGGCAAAGATACACGCTGGACTTAATTGTTATCCACCTTACCAAGTTACCACTTTAGGCAGAACACAAAAGTAGCCCAGGAACCAATGGTCGGTTAGGTGCTTATTTAATTAAGGTTCGGATTCGAGCAAAATCGGAGTAAGACTCGAGTTAAGCTACGGGCAATAGCTAGTTGATAATAAAATATCTTGAATTAATTGTTAAGGAACTAACAATAAAAATAACTTTTGAGTTTAACTTACTTCCAACCGGAAAAGGTTTCACCCGCGTAGCTCCCGTTCCCGTGGGAATATGGAGCCTATGCTCACCGCGAAAAGACTAGCTTCCCAACATTGAAAGAATTTTTCAAATCGGTACAGTAGTTTCGGAGCCCATTCGATGCAAACAACAGTCAAATCTTTCCTCTTAATAAAATTAGTATAGAGTACCTATAGATGAAAATGAAAAACTTAAAAATCTTTATTTATACCTATGTATAGGTATAGGTCACAAAGTAACGCTTAAAATGTCCCAATGATTGCTTCTACATTTACATTTACTGCCAGATTCGCAAGGTAATATTTAGAGCTGGAGAAAAAAGAACCTGGCAATAAAACTCACGGCTACTTACTCTTTTTCTTTTTTTTAACCTCCTGTAGGTAATTACAAATCATTCAACAATTACAGTGGAGTAGTTTTTAAACACATTTTCAATAAATAACCTCCTTTTTTAACCGACTTCGAAAAGGAGGAGGTTATCAATTCCTCTGTATGTTTTTTTATGTATGTTCACCGATATTTCCGTCAATTATAGACAGATTTCTATTTTTTTTTTTCTTTTGTTGAATAGGGTTTACTTCCGAGGTGGTCCTATTTTACCAGGTCAGGATCTGATGATGGAATCTAGGAGAAACCGAGGGCAATCACCGAAAATTGTTGGTGCAACTAGTGCACTTGTTAACTTTTAATTAAGTGCTTTAATGTACTTACTGCAATTTCATGAAGTTCTGGAGTCGATCTCTAATGGAACCGAAAGACAGTCGAGGGAATTCCTTCACGATTTACAGCAGTTAACTTGTGTTTAGGCTTGGTTGATTTGTATTGATGAGAACTTTACACCTAGATAGATATAATTATTTTTATACTTAAAATAATGAAAAAAAAAACTAACTGACATCAAACAAATCCTAGAAAATAAAATTTACTTAGCAGTAAGTACTTACCTAATTACCTAGGTATGTATTTTTTTTTATCAGATTTTTTTCAATACTAGCTGGCCCCGCAACTTCGTTTACGTCACGTAAGGTGTATGAAAGGAAAGGTATTTCTTCATCAGACTCATTAAGCCTCGTGTAAAACTGCCCTTTTTGCTTAATCATAAAAGAGCTTAAAGATTAAGTCTATTCTAAAACAATTCAGTCCACGCCTTCGACGCGAACTGAATTATTTTAAAATACTTAGTCTTAATCAGTCTTAATCATTAAGCTCTTTTATGATGAAGCCAATACGCCAGTTTAGATTTACCCATTTTTAGTTTCATATGTCTATGTATGATTCTTTAAAGTGATATAACTTAGATATTATTAATTATTCTTTACAGCGGTAAAGCCGCCCTTTGTACAATATTCTGTTAAAATTATTGTGTTGTTTTCAACTAGGTGTACAAATAAACTTATTATTATTATTTATAAACCGATTGACATGAAATAATCACTAAATGTAAGTGGAGCAAACCTCAACACAATAAAGAACTGCGAGGTAATGCACCTGGGACTTAAATCTGCTACTTCCAATATGTCAGAATAGAATACAGAATCGCCAAAATCGAAAAGGCTACGACAATACTCTATTCTGTTGCGAGTCCTGGGGTATCCTTCCGACGGCTTATCCGGGGCTTGTAACCGTAGGCTTTTAGGCAGGATACGTGTGGTTTTAGTCGGTAGGAGTCCGGCATAGCATCCATGTAGGATTTTCCTAACGTTAAAAAAGAAAACGTTACACAGCATAGTGCCGTCGGATACGACATAATTTATCGGGCGATACCGTTCGGACACAGTTGAAATAACAGACTCTGTCCCCCTGTACAAACTCGTAGTATCAGAGTTTAGTTTTATAAATTTCTACTATGTATGGTAGTATCAGAGTTTAATTTCTACCATGGCAGTATAGTGCAATGCTAAAGTGCAGTTCAGACCATTTTGTTTGGACAAAGTCGATGTTTGGTAGTGCCCTATTTCATACGTAAATATTTTTTTTTATAAAAGAAAGAGCCTATCCAAATTTACATTACATTTTGGGGTTCTGTACCCATAGGTAAAAAACGGGACCCTATTCATGAGACTTCGCTGTCCGCCTGTCTGTCTGTCTTTCTGTCCGTCAAGAGGCTGTATCTCAGGAACCGTGACAGCTAGAGAGCTGAAATTCTCACAGATTATGTATTTCTGTTGCCGCTATTACAATAAGTACTTACTAAAATCAGAAAATAATAATAATTTGGGCGGGCTCTAATACAATAACATATTGAAAAATTACACTTGTACTGTTCTACAGTTAATCAATTGTAAACAGTATCTACAAGTGTAATTTTTCAATATGTGCAGCAAGTTCCACCATGTGCCATCGATCAACAGCATATATAATGTAATAAGTACAATAAACTTGTTTATTTTCCATTTTTAAATTGCATAGCGGGTTCAATACCTCACATTCAGGACTCTAGTTGACTCTTTTCAAAGGAAAGTCCGTGTACAAGCAGTGACATTCGGAGCGGGCAGTATGGGCATGTCTGTAAATATAGGACATAGTTACATAATTACTAGCTAATGCCCGCGGCTCCGCCCGCGTGGAATGTTATTCCCTGGTCACTTAGGGGTATGACAAATAGATGTTGGCCGATTCTCAGACCTACTCAATATGCTCACAAAATTTCATGAGAATCGGTCAAGCCGTTTCGGAGGAGTCCGGGAACGAACATTGTGACACGAGAATTTTATACCTATACTAGCTGTTGCCCGCGACTTCGTACGCGTGAAAATTGTTACAATGCCGATTTGATTGCTCTCTGCTTAGCCCCTAGGATATGAAGCGTTATAATATATAGCCTATTTTAACACCCTACCCCTAGGTAATATTTGTGCAAAATTTGAATTAAATCTATTGAGTACTTTTCGAGATCCTTCCGGACAAAGCAAAGCAAACAGACAAACAGACAAACAGACAAACAGACAAAAAAAATTCTAACTATATTTTCGGCTTCGGTATATTATGTTGAACACCCAGCGAGTATTTTTTTTTAAATATTTCCAATGTACAGTTTTGACTTTTCTATCATTTTATTATATGTATAGATAAGATTTACTCAGGAACCATATGATCGATTTTAGAGAAAAGTAGATTCTATGTCAGCAGGTACATAGATTTTAAAAAAGCTCTAGCACAGTTCGGGAATCGAACCCGGTCGTTTTGAGAAATAAAACGTACATTACTTCTATTAGAATATCGATTGTGTACTTAGGTCATAAGCAGTTTACTGCCCTAAAAAAGATAAAATTAAAGGCTGCGTCAATTTTAAATTGTCAGACTAAGAAATTGGAGCAGGGGTAGGTACCTATTCAGTGTACCCTCTATACCTATTAATATCAATCAATATCTACATTTAATACAATCGTAACAGGTCGCTGTCTGTACATGGAAGATAAATAAAAAAAGATATTATAGGGGGCTTTATGAACGCAATAGAACCCAAAACAATGATTTTTAGAATTTTTGTCTGTTTGTCTGTATATCTTTTTGTCTGTACGTCTGCACGCTAGTCTCAGTAACCGCCTAACCGATTGCAATGTTGTTTTCTTTATTATGTTGAGATTTGCTTCACTTAGCATTTAGTGTTTATTTCATGTCAATCGGTTTATAAATAAAAAAGTTATATCACTTTAAAGAACCATACATAGACATATGAATCTAAAAATGGGTAAATCTAAACTGGCGTGTTGGCTTAATCATAAAAGAGCTTTAATGATTGAGGCTATTTTAAAACAATTCAGTCCGCGTAGAAGGCGTGGACTGAATTGTTTATTACTGAGATTAGAGTGCACAAACGTACAGACAAACAGATATACAGACTAGAGACAAACAGACAAAAATTCTAAAAATCATTGTTTTGGGTTCCATTGCGTTCATAAAGCCCCCCTATAATATTTTTTTCTTATTTATCTTCCATGTACAGACAGCGACTTGTTACGATTTTATTATATACCTATGTATCTATTGATTGATATTGATTATTATAATTTAAGTACCTACCTTTTTTTTTTTGATGTGAGGGAAAATCCTCGTAGGATGCTATGCCGGACTCTTACCGACTAAAAAACCTCACGTAACGCCCAACAGCCTATGGTTGAGAGCCCCGGGTAAGCCCTCAGGAAGATGTCCCGTGACTCCCAACAGACCTACGGCCGCCAATGCGGCCTCGCCCAGGGGGTGGTTCGGGTGCAATCCCGCGTCTATGGGGGGTTTCGGGTGTGACCCCGCTTCTAAGGGGGGGCGTGCATGAGTTGCTCACGTCACGTTGCCGTCATGGGGCTGCTTCTGTTAGGACGGTGAGCAGCCCTCTCACCGTCCTCAGACCCCCGGTCATGGAGGCCGATAGTCCTCGGCGAAGACACGTCGGCGGCGCCCAGGGCGCCGACTGCGGAACTCGGGTGGGAGAGTTCTCTCCCGCACCCGGCCCGCCGCCTCCTTCGCGAGCATGACCTGCTCGCAGAAAGAGGCGGCGCAGTCCCACTTGCTCCCGCTGGAGAGCATGGCTCGCACCATGGCCTCGAGCGAGAGAGTGTCCACGTCCAGACCCACTACGAGGACCTGACGCTGTTGTGCCCACGCCGTGCACTCCACCAGCGTGTGGAGCGCCGTGTCATCGCTGCGGTCCTCGCAGTGCTGACACTCGGCCGTGGTTTCCCGGTGTTTTCGCCACAGATACCTGCCGAAGCTACCGTGCCCGGCAAGCATCTGTGTCAACCGGTAGGAGAGAGCACCGTGTCTTCTCTCCAGCCACTCGTCCATGACTAGAGATGAAAATGACCAAAGTGACTGAATGTGACTGACTGTCATTTACGGTCAAATTGGTCAAAAACGGTCATTTTGCTGTCAAAAAGGGTCATAAACAGTCACTTTGATCTTGAGTGCTTTTTGATATTTATTTTGAACTAGCTGACCCTCGAAACTTCGCTTACGCCACATAATGTGCACGAAAGGAGAGGTACCTAATTCTTCATCAGACTTGTCAAGCACCGTGTGAAACAGCCCTGTTTGCTTAATCGTAAAAGAGCTTAAAGATGAAGAGAAGATATTCTAAAACCATTCAAACCCCAAAAAACCTTATTAGAATTATTTTACAATAGCCTTAATCATTAAGCTCTTTTATGATTAAACCAACACGCCCGTTTAGACCTACCCTCTCATTCAAAGGAACCCTTGAATTCTAGGTTCGGCGAAAGTTGAGATGCCTCTAATTTCTGAACTACAAACCCCTCAATCTTGAAACTTGGGTCGAAAAATCCTTAAAGTACCTACTCCCTTTTCAATACTAAAAAAATATTTGAAATCGCATCACGTGTTGAGAAATTACAACTGAAAAACCATTTTATCTTTAATCCCCTCTCGCGCAGGAACCGCGCAATACAAGGTTCTAGGATACTTTTGATCCCGAATCAAAAGTATCCTAGAACCTTTCTCGGGATATAAGCTCGAAATGTACTAAGTATCATTCAAATCGGTTCAGTAGTTTCAGCGTGATACTTATTCGGGATGCAGACAGACAGACAGACATGAAACGTTTAAATTACATTTTTGGCTTAAGTATCGATTAGAGAACGCCCTCCAATTAAAATTTACAAAACATCTTCCATGTACAGACTCCCGACCCTCTACAGTTTTATGCTCGCAATAATATAGTATATTTGATAAGTCTACATTAGTTCATAAGATCATAATCATAATTTTCAAATTTTTTTAAATTTTTAATTTTTATTTTAATTTTTAAAGTTTTAAATTGGAGTATTATAATATTTAATTTATTATAATATGTAATATGTGTAGTTATTTATTATTATTAGGTATGTAAAGTAATTAGTTGTATTGCAAGTCTTGTGGCAACCACTGTTTTCTAAAATTTGTATTAATCGGTGGATAATGCAGTGGGCAGCATTATACAATGTTAGGATTGTTTATTTAATATCTTAACATTATTTTCGAATAATATGTAATGCATGTAATGTTTATACTGTAGCCGTTTGTTATCCCTTAAATAAATAAAATAAAATACAAGGTTCTAGGATACTTTTGATCCCGAATCAAAAGTATCCTAGAACCTTTCTCGGGATATAAGCTCAAAATGTACTAAGTATCATTCAAATCGATTCAGTAGTTTCGGCGTGATACTTATTCGGGATACAGACAGACAGACAGACAGACATGAAAAGTTTAAATTACATTTTCGGCTTTAATATCGATTAGAGAATGCCTTACAATTAAAATTTTCAAAATATCTTCCATGTACAGACTCTTGACCCTCAACAGTTTTAAATGTATAGATTATACTGAAATGGTGCCCCCTGTCGGGAAAAATTGGCATAATTAGTCACTTTAATAGTTAGAATTAATAGTAAGTATAAGTCAAATTGATTGAATTTGACAATAAATGACCGGTCAAATACGGTTTTTGACAATCGTGACTGGTCAGATTCAGTCATTTTACATCTCTATCCATGACCCTTTGGTTGCTCAAGTCGCACCTTCCATGTCTCCACGGTTTCCTGGTGGAGCAGGGTCCGCTGGGCCTCGATTTCTCGAGACGCAGGCCTTTAGCCCCGCTCCAGCGCCTACTTGCGCCATCTGAACAGTGACGCAAGGGCTCTCGCTTCCAGGTCCCATGGAGGGGTCCCGGCTAGGAGACATGCCGCCTCACCGGAGATCGTGCGGTATCCTCTTATCACCCTGACGACCATCACTCTCCTTCCTGGCCGAAAGTAAGTACCTACCTATCTATGTCATGTCATACTCGATGGTATATTAAGTGGAATAGCGCCTCCACCCAGACCTGCAGTACCCAAGTCAGGCTCACCAGGAAGTGGTGCTGACGCTAACGAACGAGGCCTTGGCGATAACAGGAAAACTGAAAACAAATCTTTTTAACAACCCAACAGATATGCGTGGCATCATGGTTACATGACCATTTATTTTATACCACTAAGGTTGCAGACAAGCATACGGCCCACCAGATGTACCGGTGGGCACCGCAGCCTATGAACGTTTGCAACACCAGAGGCGCCGCACTCGCGCTGCCGACCCTGTAAAAACCTTCTAAGACCCCTTTTGAAGAACCCCAAACTGTAGGCGTTTGGGAAAACCGAGGCAGGCAGATCATTCCACAACCTAAGCGTGCGCAGAAGAAAACCCCTATCGAATCTAACAATTTATCATTTTTTTGAACTGACTTTATAGAAGGAGGAGGTAGGTAGATACTGTAATTATAGACTGATTTTCTATTAAACACTTATTAAAATATTGGTCCTTGTTTTATTTGCACCTTCTTTTCGTGTGGAAATCCTCATGGATGCTATGCCGGACTCCTACCGACTAAAAACCTCATCTATCCTACCTAACAGCCTACGGTTGGGAGCCCCGGGTAAGACCTCGGAAGGATACCCCGGGACTTCTTGCCATCTGTCTACGGAGTCCCAGGTACGCCCACAGAAGAATAACCATAAGATTTCCGACTTTCTGTACTTGGGCACCATCGTGTTTCCTTATAGGCACTAGATAAATCTTACTAATCTATACTTCTATACTAATATTATAAAGAGGAAAGATTTGTTTTTTTTTGTTTGTTTGTTTGTCACGAATAGGCTCCGGAACTACTAGACCGATTTGAAACATTCTTTCACTGTTGGAAAGCTACACACTTTGCAGTGAACATAGGCTATATTTTATTCCCGTATTCCCACGGGAATGGGAACTACGCGGGTGAAACCGCGTGACGTCCGCTAGTAATATTACAAAGGCGAAAGTTTGTGAGTGTGGATGTTTGTTACTCCTTCACGCTCTAACGGCTGAACGGATCTGGCAGAAACTTGGTACAGGGATACATTATAGTCTGGAATAACACATAGGCTACTTTTATCCCGGGAATAAGTTCCCACGGGAAGTGGGTACGGGAAAAAATTTACACGGGCGAAGCTGCGGGCATCAACTAGTAAATAAATAAGGAACTTCGTTCCAATATTTGTGGACATTCACACACAACGTCATCTAATCTAGCCAAATTAAGCTTATAAGCTTGTGCTATGGGATCTAGATGACTAATAGACATACTTTATCTACAGTAGACCCGCGGTAATCGAACAAACGTTTTGCAGGGCAGTGTCGGATCATCCAATTTGTCGGATTATGAAGTGCTGCCCAAGACCCTCTTTAAAGCGAAATTTTTTGCAAAAAAGTACCTCGTAATCCGATAAATTACAGATCCAAAAATGAGATTCCATGTATATCTCTGAAGTACCTACAAATCATACAGATGTGAAATTTAGTTAAATTAAACAACACCAAAATATTTAATAACTTTTACATTATGAAATAATTGCTATTGAAGCGATCTAAAATATATATTTTTTAATTGTAGCTCGCTCAATAAGACAGTGTTTACATTAGCGACAGTGTGCGATCGTCAAAAAATAGGTAGGTAGGTTACCTACTATTATATCCTGTCGGATTACAAGGGGTGCCGGATTAGCGAGGGCCGGATAGATAGATAGATAGATAGATATATTGATAGATAGATAGATACTCTTTATTGTACAGCATAACACAAAATAGACAGCGAAATAGTCAAAAATAGCGGATTACCGCGGGTCTACTGTATTTGTAAATACATACGTATCAGGGTCGGCAGCGCGAGTGTAGGGCCTCTGGTGTAGCAAACGTTCATAGGCTACGGTGACCACCAGTCCGCCTGTTGAGCCGTATGCTTGTCTACCCTGCCACCCCAGTGATATATTAAAAAAATACCTATAGTAATATACTAGCGGATGTCACGCGGTTTCACCGGCTTAGTTACCGTTCCCGTGGGAATACGGGAATAAAATATAGCCTATGTTCACCGCGATGAGTGTAGCTTCCCAACAGTGAAAAAAAAATACAAATCGGTCCAGTATTCACGGATGATGTAAAGTATATCCGTGTCCTATCTCTGTACCAAATTGCAGCCCAATCCAATAAGCCATTGGAGCGTGATTGAGTAACAAACATCTAACTAAACATCTAAACATCCAAACATCTTTACAAACTTTCAAATTTATAAAATTAAGTAAGATAACCCATTTCAATAAATGAACTATCGATTTGTAAAGGATTTTTTTGAATGCCAACCGGTAATATTCCTGAGATCCCAGGCGCAGCGTTCATACAATTAAATATTAGGATTAGTCCTCTAGACCACCAGCGACATCTATTAGCAAAACTTAATGTAGCTTTGTCCGCCATCTAGCGACCAGTAGAAATAACAGTTGCACTTAAAGTTCTACAGAAACCATCACAAGTCACAACTCATAAGCGGTTGTTTCATGACCAACCCATATAGATGTCGCTACTTTACCTACCGTCGTCGACTATACACATCCCTGGATACAAATGTACTCTGTGTCCCTGGTCACTGGCGATACTCCATAATCGTACCACCAATTCTATGTTGTCGTAGGAACAAATTGATGCGACTCAAAATATGAGCAGAAAATAATACATTTATTAGGTACCTATAATAAAGAGATAGAGTAAATTGTAATAAAAATGTTACAACGTGTTTTAATTTTTAAGAACCAACAAGAAGGTTGGTTGTCCAAGGGCTGGTTAGTAATGGTGCGAAGAGTTGTTCTGTGGTAATATTGAAATATTGAGGGCCAGGAATCTCTAAGTAGTAAAATCTTGATCCTAGATAGAGTAATTACCTAAAAACATAAATACAAAATGTAAATTTCACGATTCTTCTAAGTAGTCTGTGGTAGTAATAGTAGAAATTGAATTTATTCGACGGACACACCTGCGTGCTGCTGGCGACATTCTACTGTCCTCCGATTTCAGCAAGTATGTAAATGTCATTCATTATTTTACAAAAATTTTACGATAACAACGGCTCGCGTTGTATTTTTTTGCGTTCAGCTGTTCGTTTTGTATCGATAATTGTGACGTAAACGAAACAATGTGGAGGGCGGAGAGTTATAACCTCCGCGCGAACCGCGTTCTCTGCATCACGTAACGACGGGAGTGCCCTGATGGTGAGACGAACCGCGATGGTGCTGAGTACCGAGTGGGCTCAAGTCGAAGTCGTTGAGCTAACAAACGATGGCAACGGCCTCGGGTTTAATCTAGTGGGCGGACGGAGCACCGGTGTTGTGATAAAGTACGTGTTACCCGGAGGTGTTGCTGACAAAGACGGAAGGCTACAAAGTGGCGACCACGTCCTGCAGGTTGGCTCTGTCAATCTGCGTGGCTTCACATCGGAACAGGTGGCCTCTGTACTGCGTCAGTCAGGACCTGCCGTGCGCCTTTTAGTCGCTAGACCCGCCGATCCGGCTGCTGCACTGCGGGCTCCGTTACCGGGCACCGCTCTCGTACCAACTAAAATCCTCGCAGACCCCGAACTCCTCGATCGACATCTAATCGAGACTGGTTATGGTGCTGTGTATGATCTCTCTCAGTGCTTCACGGATTATGTAAACGGTCAGAACGGTGTTGATGGAACAAATTATGTGGCAGCGGCTGTGAATGTGATTGGTGACAACCCCCAGCAAATACCAGACCACCCCATCATATCTAGCGCTATATCACCCACTATTACAATATCAGTTCCTGTAGAACTGCCTATCCCACCTGAGGTGGAGACTATTCATGTGGATTTAAATAAAAACGTTTATGGTTTGGGCATCACAGTTGCAGGCTATGTTTGTGAAAAAGAAGAATTATCTGGAATATTTGTAAAGAGTATTATTGAAGGCAGTAGTGCTGAACAAAGTGGTAGAATTAAGATTAATGATAGAATAATAGAAGTAGACGGTGTGTCTTTAGTAGATAAAACCAATCCTCAGGCTGTTGAAGTATTAAGAAATACAGGCATATCTGTGCACTTAGTATTAGAGAGATATTTACGTGGTCCAAAGTATGAGCATCTTCAGCTGGCTATATTCAATGAAGAACGTCCTGCGTCCCCATCACCTTCAGCTACGACATTGTCCTGGTTCCCAGTGCCTTCCCAAGCAGAGAATAGTACAGTAGAAATAGATCCTGAACCAGAATCTAACACAACCATAGACTCTGGAGTTTTAGAAGTTGGTGATAAGGAAGATGAACCTACCCAAGAAGAATTAGACAGAAGATTTGATGAGATATTGGCAATTAATCCTGAAGATTTAAAGAAAAAGTGGGAGGAAGAAGTAGGACCTGACAAAGAAGTTATTGTTGCCGAAGTCCATAAACTCGATGGTTTAGGCATCAGTCTTGAAGGTACTGTAGATGTAGAAGGTGGTCAGGAAGTCAGACCTCATCATTATATCAGATCTGTCCTCCCAGAAGGTCCAGTTGGTCAAGAAGGAATATTATCTGCTGGTGACGAACTTCTAGAAGCAAACGAGTACAGGCTTCACGGTTTAACTCATACAGAAGTAGTGAATATCTTGAAGAGTCTACCTAATAGAGTAAGGTTAGTGTGTGCCCGTAGCAGTATTGATAGTGGTCCTCGACCTTTGATAAACTTGGCACCAGATCGAGAAGGATTTGAAGCTCGTAAGATAATATCTGGCAGCTTGAATAACTTAACTACGCTGGTGAAAGCTCAGTCTGATACTTCAATAAACACGTCTAGTACAGCAACACTAACAAACCACTCAGGTCATTCAAAGAAGTCGAGGTCTTTAGAGTGTGTATCTGGTTTAGCAATGTGGCAGAGCAAAGAAGATATTGTGGAGCTTGTGAAGGGTGATCAGGGCTTGGGCTTCTCAATATTGGACTACCAGGATCCCGTTGATCCTCAAGGAACTGTGATAGTGGTTAGGAGCTTAGTGCCCGGCGGAGTGGCAGAAAAAATTGGTGATATATCTCCTGGAGATAGAGTGATGTCTGTGAATGGGGTCAGTATTAAAAATGCAACGCTTGATCAGGCTGTGCAAGCTTTAAAAGGTGCTCCGAGAGGTGTTGTGAAAGTTGGTATTTCGAGGCCTTTGCCGCCTCACGATACTAAATCTAAAAGTACCACAAATCTGAGTACTAAGACAAGTTAATTGTCAATTGTGATTTAATAACTTTACTAGTCAGTTTGAGTCATATCTTTATGTTAAGTCTACATATCGAGGAGTGAGGAAAGAGGGACCGTTGCATGGTGCTGATTTTTTACACTGTTCTAATGTATAACTGTATTTTTTGTACTTATCATCATGGCCTGTGACCATAACCCGTGAAACAGGGCTACATCAGGCAGTTGAAAGATATATACATAACCACCATGATTCCTGTCTCCTTTGTGTAACCATAGATTTAAATTCTATGACACTTCATTAAAAAAATTTCATCCACAATATTTAAAAACAAATTCAAATATTGTTTCAGTTCCTAACTTTACTCTCGGTTGTCAGTTTTTTAAGTCCATAGACTAAAAAGTAAACAGATGATGAGGAAAGAGCTCAAAACTCCTATGATACAATAATAAATTAACGCTTTACTAGTTTTGTAATATGTTACGTACATAAGACACAGATGTCATTATAAATGCACAATATAGATACATTAGATTGACCTGAGATCTGTGTAAAAATAAAGCAAATTCTTTTTTTTATAGTAGAATTTCCTATTTTGATTTTTGCAACACTGCCTTTTCTTGCCAGCTTTTTTTATACACAGATCTCAAATCATTAAAAGTAGTTGTAAAGAAAAATTTTACACAAAATTCATGTTCCCTGTAAGGAATTTCTTGTACTCTAGATTATATCACAAAATCTTGTAGATACCTAAAGGGAGCAATTATATAAAAGTAAAAATTTATTGTAAATACATAAATATATTTGAATCTCACTACTCTTTGCATTGGATAGAGTAAATATACATACCTTTCCGATATATGTAATTGAGGATTTGACAGTGAATTGAGTTCCTTTTTATATTTTACTCACAAAATAATATCATTTATTATTCTGTAAGTACTTATATACTGTGGGTAGTTTGCAAAACATTGCAGATGTAGGGTGGCTATTAAAAAAAATGCTACCAAATGAGAATTAAAATTGCTATTTACATAGTTTGCAAAATCTGAATACCACCCATTTACCCATTAAGTTTTTAACAACCATGGCCTTACCCTGTTTGGGATTTCAGGATACTTCACCCAAACAAGGTTTTAATATACCCATGATATATTTGTGAACTTATTATGTACAAGTACTGTATTATGTATAATTATACATCTCGTCGTTGTCAAACCAAAATCTGCTATGTGCATTTTTTATGATTTTAACATTTTGACAATAACGACTGGTAAATGAACCAATCTATCGTATGAAAGAACTGCTATGTGCGTATAAGTACTATACGACGCACTATGACAATTTAATAAAATGTGCTATGTGGAGCCAGCTAGAATATTGTCAAATAAAATCTGCTAAGTGACCTGATTTCACATAGCATATTTTTTTTGACCTTGGGCAATTAACAAACTAGTAAATCGAATGCACATAGCATAATTTTATTCAAAACACGCCGCCAATCTCACATTGTAAAATAGAGGGTAAACGTAAATAAACCATAAAGATGTCATAACAATGTCTTTGTATTTTGCTATTTGTTTATGTTAACCCTCAAATTTCATTTGACATCTTGATACGTTATTATAATATAATGTAACTTCTTTGGAAATAAACTTTTAGTTACTCATGAGCAGTCAGTTCATAAACTGTGTAAGGTGTGATTCATCAAGTTATAAAGTATAGTGCTTAAGTACTGTGGTTTTGTGTATTTGCAAAATAAACAGGGGATAGAAATTAGTCAGTTTAGTTTTAACAGCGATTGATGATAAATGCTTCTTCAAACATCTCCCAAAGAACCATACGTACATACATACATACCATATGTATGTATGTATGTACGTATGATTCGTCACGCCTTTATCCCCGAAGGGGTAGGCAGAGGCATATTATATCAAAGAATCAGTGTCTCTAAATCCAGATCCGTTGAATTCAATTGATCTCAATCAGCCCTCTACATCTTCTACCGTATAGGCAACCAACTAATCAATAAATTCATCCCCTGAAAGAAGCAATAGCTCACCGTTTCCTTCAACGACCAAACGGAGGTGTTACGTTATTTACAGCAGTGGTAATGATGACAGAGCATCTGATGAAACCCCTGTACAGGAATTGAGAGTGACCAGGAATATGCAAAGCAGCTCTCAAGAAGATGTAGTAGAGGGCGGACTGAGATCAGTTGAATTCAACTATTTCGAGACACAGATTCTCTAGGAGATGTTTAAAGTTTATGAAGAAACATTTATCATCGATCGAACTTAAAGCTAAACTGACTAATTTTTTTCTCCCCTTCATGTCCCACACCTCTACACAGTTCAATGATGTTGGTTTTATAGTTTTCCAGCTGGATGGTCATGGTAGCGATGTCATACAAACATCTCAATACCTCGATATATCGCCAGTCGATACGACATCGGTGCAAAGCGTCCATGACTGCCCTGGTTTCGATAGAGTCGAAGTAATCCACAAAAGCCATCTCGTAATCTACAGCGGCTGATTGTACTCATTGCTCTTTAGTCTGCGGAACAGTATGGATGTGGTCAACGGTACTGAAGCCTTTTTGAAACCCGGCTTGCTCCTTTGGCTGAAACTCGTCAAGCTTTCCGGTGAGGCAGTTTGTGACTACTCTCGAGAACAACTTGTAAACATGGCTCAGGAGTGAGATGGGTCTGTAGTTCTTAAGTAAGGTCTTATCACCTTTTCTTGAAAAACAGAGCCACCGCACTGCCGCTCCATGCTTTAGGTGTTTGTCCCTGTTGGAGGACAGAATTAAAGAGACTCGCTAGCTCTTTAAGGACCGGAGTCTCCCTGCCTTTAGGAGTTAAGTCGTAATTCCGTTCTCCCCAAGGGGACTTGTTGTTCCTTAGTTGCTCAAGAGCCGCCCTTATCTCGTCCTGGTCGATGTCCGGAATGTCCTCGGTATAGTGGCGCGTAAGTGGGACTCGGTGGCCACAATCAGTACGACCTGTCGGTCTTTTTGTCCGTGATGCATACAGATCTTTGTAAAAACTCTCAATTTTCACCGAACCTTGAGGTCACGGTATTGCCACCCGCTGTCTTTAATTTCGCCAGACGGGGTCTTCCAAGCTCTTGGGCAAAGACCTTGGCACCCTGTTCTTCTCAACCGTAGCCTCGGCGACGCTTGTGTTGTGTCGTCTGAGGTCACGTCGTATCAGCTTGTGAATTCTTTTCTTGCGGTTCAAATCTCTCTTGTCTGACGAAAATGTGTCATCCTCATAAGTTCAGATGGGGGAGCTTTTTCGTGAATGTTACCAGTGGTTTCCAGCAGATCAAAAAGATTTTGAAGTTCCAATTGAAACCTATCAGCACCCGAGTCTATTTAGGCCATGATAGTTAGGAGAGTAGGCTTCATCATCCAGGCCCTTTCGGCGCGAAAGTCTAAATTTAAAAATGTTTGGACAAGTCTGTGATCACTGCCAATATTAAACCTGTGATCACAGAAACATCTCTTAAGATACACTCTCTCTCTCTCACTCCTCTCCGTCATGATGAAGTCCATCTCGTTCCTTGTGACCTTTTTGGGGCATCGCCTAGTCCACTTTCTATAGAGCTCCTTCTTAAAGAATGAGTTTATCAAGAAGAGCCTCTGAGACTCAAGAAAGTTTTCTTAAGAATCATCAATCAATCACATAGTTTAAGTCTGATTAAAACTTGTTCTTTTTGTTTATCAATAGTAAAAATATAAAATAAATATAAATATATACTTATTTAAAACCTGTTATGTGAATGTTTATTGACAATTTAAAATCTGCTATGTGCAAAAAATACTTTAAAATAAAAATATAAAATAAGTTGTTCCAATTTATTATCATATAATCTTATAACATGAAGTGTATCATTGGTGCCTTGAAACCTAAATAGTTTTAAAAATTTCCTTTCATATAAAATTTTACAGGATCACTTTTTTTTCCAATATCTCAAAATCATATTTTTGCACATAGCAGAAATTGGTTTGACAACGACGATCTGTATAATTGAGTCATTCTCATTACGGAGAGGACACGCATAGTTTGGCTGTATATTGGGTACAAAAATCTAATTTCCTCACATGAAAATAAATAATCTCTTCACAAATTATTGTGTTAAGTATATTTTTACATTTTAAACACTTCCAAAAAATATATACTCATATACATTTAATTTACAACAAGTCTATATAAATGACATGTATACTTATAAAGGGTTAAGTAGACACCGTCGTACAGACGCCTCAGAACCTCTATAATAACATAAGATTGTTTTCTAAAAGTAATAATGTATGGAATATGTTTCTATTTAAACTTTCATGGTGACTAACCTTGGTATTAAAGTTGAACGGTAACTTTACAATATATTATTGAGTGTTTCCGATTTGCGCATACATAATTTTAGCTGTTTTAAACGGTTTTAGACTAATAGAACCGTGAAAAAACCGTTTACCATACTTTTTTTTAAAAGTAGGTACTTCTTATCTGTAATTACGTTGTAATAGAGATAGCTGAACAAACTTGACTTGTGACTTATTGCACAAAATAATAATGTACACAAGGAAATCTAAATACAAAGCGCGCTCGGGCTACACACACACACATAGGCGGGGCGGAAACGAGAGAGAACTCTCCCACCCGAGTTCCGCAGTCGGCGGCTTGGGCGCCACCGACCGTGTCTTCGCCGAAGTCTATCGGCCTACATGACCGGGGGTCTGAGACCGGTGAGAGGGCTGCTCATCGTCCTTACAGAAGCAGGCCCATGACTGCAGCGTGACGTGATGGATTCACGTACGGCCCCCTTAGAAGCGGGACCACACCCGAAACCCCCCAAAGACGCGGGATAGCAGCCGTACCACCCGTAGGCAAGGCCGCAGTGGCGGCCGTGGGTCTGTTGGGAGTCCTGGGACATCCTTCCGAGGGCTTACCTGGAGCTCCCAACCATAGGCTGTTGGGCGTTACGTGAGGTTTTTTATTCGGTAGGAGTCCGGCATAGCATCCATGAGGATTTGCACTCACGTTAAAAAAAACACACACACACCGTTCACATAGTTAACGGAAACGAGATCAAATGATTTTTATAGTAATTTTCGTTACTGGATTGTGCGCGAGTGTGCGAAGCCGAGGGTAGGTTTAAAAACAAAGCTACGCACATGAGATTGCGTTCTGTACCTTATTATTTTGTGCTTTCATTTAGCGGAACATGCCATTTCTATAGACTTGTTATTTAAATTTCTTCCTCTAAGAAAGGTTAAAAAGTGCATTTTAACAGCCGTAGACTGTATAACCAGAAAGCATTTCTGTATATAATTTGTGTGATACTGATAGCACCTAATCTAGGCGGCACATGTGATATAAGTGTAAACTATAAGTTCACTGTACAAAAATCTGCTATAAGACAGTTTGTATTAAACTCAGCTTTAAGAAATGTGTCGTTTTTCTTGCTGTAAAATTTACCTACACACACATGAACCACATACACCACAACACACACGCATGCACATACATCACAAACACGCACACACATACACCTCACCACACTCGCATACATATACACCACAAACACGCACACATATACACAGCAAACACGCACACACATGCACACACACGCCCACACATACACCACACACTCACACACATACCCCACACACACACATACACCGCTCACACATACACCACCACACATGCCACCGGTCCTTCTGGTGGGCCGTATGCTTGTCTGCCACCTGAGTGGTATAAAAAAAAAGTCTGGCGATGCCATAGAATACTATAGATTTAAACAAACAATCATCATGCATGGCAGCCGCAAAACAATATACGAATAGAAAAAGAGTAAAAGAGAAGGCGTATGGACTCCGATTGCAAGTCGAGTACCTACTCTCGAAGTTTTGACTCACAACAGTGCGAGCAACGCTGCTAATTGGCGCAGTTTGTAGGTTTCAAAAATCGGTGCGTTGGGCATGTCTACCTCAGTTTATATAGAAGTCTTTGCCGCAAAAGTGCTTTTGCGATCTATTTTAAAAAATGATGAGGGTCACCGACTGTATTTACTTTGGTATCTTACAAAAATATTTCCTTACCTACCTTATCACCGACGATGTTTCGACTCTAGATTCGAACCCGCTACGTCTGTAAATGACAATCGAATACACTACCGCTAGAGTCAGTCATTCAATCTATGCTCTGTGGTCGACTCGTCTAACCTGCGCAACTCTGTTTGCTTCAGTATGTTTCCCGTCGCGTGTTTAGCTCTTAAAAAGCATACGTACATTTTCACCGTTCTTCGTTCCTTAGATCCTAGCTTCAAAACAAACTGCAGCTTTGTACTTGATATTAGAAGATTTATAGTAATAGATCCTTGTATAGGTATAGATTACCATGCGTGGCCCAGTTGCCGTTTGGTATGTTTTGTTTAATAAGTTGACAAAGGTCACACATTCGATTCATTTTACGACATTCGGGTTATAAAAACATCCTTGTCGATACAGTTTTTATAGAAGGTACGACGAAAGGCACATATTTCTTGTGTGGTTATTTTAAGACTTGTTCAATAGTGACTCCCAAACTGAATTTCGACAAATCCTTCTACGACAAGATTTTACTACTAAAATATTGTCAAAATTGAGTCTTACCGGAGTTTCATGTTGACGAAGTAAAATCTTGTCGTAGAAGTTTTTGAAGAATTTGTCGAAATTCAGTTTCACTTCAATAGTAGATAGATATTGCTTCAAGAATAAATTGTAAAGTAGGTGGCCACTATTGATAGGAAGTTTTCAATGTTATTATATTATGTAACAATCGGGTTAAAAATAAAGTTGGTCTAACGAAGCGATGTAGGTTGGTATTCTATATTCTACTAAAGTTTTCAGACATTTTATCGATTCCGACTCGACTGCGCGACGGATAGATTGATTCAGTCTATGTTTGTGGGTACTTTAATGTCTCTGTAAATACTAAACGCATATGCCCATTTTGATGATTCTTACCTACTTTGTTGGATTTGTTTTAACCTATCGGATACCTTGAAGAAGACATTTGAGTTTCTTCGATTGATTCATTTATATTGTTTCTTAGCTGATACGTTTAAGCAGCCGGATTCGAATTTGTAGGTGAGCAGGTATGCCTGTTGGATTTATCTAGCTACTTACTTCCAAATATCTATTAACATACATACATACATACATATACTCACGCCTTTATCCCCGAAGGGGTAGGCAGAGGCCTATACCGGCCCACATTTCACCGTGTACAATAAAAAGAATAATAATAATAATAATATCTATTAACAATCAATAAAAATTTGATCCCAGCAATTTCAATCATAATCCCGCGTCCTCACTCGAAATAAACTAGTGTCTAGGGACCAAAAAGTGCCTTACTCAAAATGTATATTTTACGCAAATCAGTTCCGTAATTATTTCTTTGAATTACTCACGAACACGAAGCTCCCAAACATCGCATCGTACAAATACGAGCATCGCGTGTTTAACTCTTTATAAATATGTATATTACTATAAAACTCACATTAGGGTGAACACTCGAAATGGCGGAGCGTGAACGTTTATACTGCTCGTTCGCTCTAACTTTGCCGCTCGGCTCCATACTAAAGTCGATTTTTTAATAAGACGAAGTAAATTAACAGCAACTATTGTCACTTCTTCATACAATGTTGCGTATTTTCTATGACGAAGTGACATCAGCTACTGTCAATTTACTTCGTCTAATTAACTATTCGGGTATACGTCTTTAAGTCAGCGGCAAAGTTAGAGCGAACGGGTAGTAATTAGCGAAGCGACTCACATTGAGCTCTTTTTATACATTTGGAATTCTACATGGATGCCTTTGCAACTGTCTACGGCAGGGGGTCGCGGGTAAACCCTCGGAAGGATGTCCCACATTGATCATTCGAATCCTTTAGTATAGCAAACCACGAGTATATCGGTGAAAAATAAACCTGAGAGGCACACACAAAAGCGAGTTTGCAAGTTGTTTTATTGATCCCACGTAATAGGAGACAAGCCTCTTGGCTGCAACACGCACTTATGCAACAGCAATCTATAGGTACCGTTTCTGTAAATCTAACCAAAGTACCAACTGAAAGGACAAATGCTACACACCCACAAATACAATTCTGCCCAAGGTAACTATTTATGAGTACTTTCTCTTTTACCCAATGAACCATCATACACAGTTTCACATTGTTTATCTGCTTCTTTATATCCTTTCTCCAACCGTGTAGTATCAAACGGCAGAGGTAGCGTAATCCACACGCTATCTCTTCCGCTTGTGTCGCGTTGCGGCCTTATGAAAGCTCGGCCAATATAATTCATTGCATTCACACTTACATAAAATGCGGAACTTGTGTCACGGTCGAATATAGCCTACATTAAACACACAATGCGTTCGTATTGAGGATTCACAAGCTGTGGAAAGCTTACAGTTAATTTGTGTAATACCAGTTATACGATGAAATATAAGTAAAAATGTTAGATAAATCTTTACTAATATTACTAGGTAATATCTACAAAATGCGAAAATACTGAAAATAGTGAGTGTGGATGTTTTTAGGTACCTACTCTTTCACGCTATAACAGCTGAAAAGATCCGGCTGAAAGTTGGTACAGGGATAGATTATAGTATGGAATCGATATCTGTTTATTCCCTTTTTCCGAACAACACAGGAATAACACATAGGCTAATTTTTTTCCCGGGAATATGTTTCCACGGGAAAAGGGACCGGGAATAAATTTAATGCGGGCATTAGCTAAGTAATTAGATATATTACATGTAGGTATAAGCGCGAAAGTCTGTATGGTTTGTTAATCTCTCACACCTCACACTCTAACGGCTGAACGTATCTGCCTGAAATTATGCTTAGGTATAACACTAGCTGAACCCGCGTTTCCGCTCGCGTGAATGCCGGTAATCGCGACCAAATGAATACCTAATAATCGCAACCCAACTTGAATGATTCTATATTAGTTCATAACTCCACTTCTATTTAACCGATTGCGATAAAAAAACAACTTTCCCGAGATCTCACTTAGGTACCTACCTACCTACCATAGAAATACCTACCTGCCACGTGCCACAGAGGCAGTCAAGTCATGTTGTATCCACTTTACCGAAGGACGGGCATTACGCTAGGATGGACAGAAGACAGGTAGGTACGTATGGTAATGAAGAAACCTACCATTTTCAAAAACTTCTTAATACAGGGCATATTATATATTTAGGGCATATAATATATTTCAAAAAGTTCTTATTACGTAGGAAGGCACGTTAAGCCGTTGGTCTCGGTTGCCAGTAAAATGGCAGTCGTTAAGCCAAGTTGAAGGCTTTATTTCAACAGCAGGCAGTCACAACCTGCGCCTGTCCATTTAAATACGGCTCACAACGTTTTACGTGGGACAAATTATAAAAAGGTGAAATGTGGGTATATAATATGCCTCTGCCTACCCCTTCGGGGATAAAGGCGTGATGATGAACCTTCTTAATACATTCTTACCTACTTATTGTACTTACATACTGTTGTTTCAGACTGGAAGCATGTGGATCCCGAGCGGGCCTGTGACCGTCATCTCGGCGCTCGCAGCATCCGCCGGCGCAGTCTGCATATTTAAGTGAGTTCCTATCCTACATTATTAGGTAGGTACCTACCTATAACTGAACCACGAAAACTTCATATTATGAGTAAACCCATTCATTTGGTAGTTCACGCATCAAAATAACCACTAGTCTTTTTGACGTGAGAACGTTTTATAATTCGATGGAGCGGGCTGCACGAACGAAAAAAGATGACGCAATGTGTCGTTACCTCCCTCGCGTTACCTCGCTCTGAGGCGTTACATTTATTTTAGTTGTTTTCATTTTCAATTTATTTTTTATATTTCTTTTTGTTTTGTAATGCTATTTTATTTTATTTTAATTTTAATTTTATTTTTTATTTTCATCCATCGTCAGCAAACCGACTTTACAGACAACCGATTTTATTTTAAAATTATTATTGCTATCTACTTATAGACTAACGCTTAGCGTGCTTTCCAAAGCACGGAAACGCTCGTAAATTAAAGCTCGATATTCTTGATATTTGAAGACATAATTATCTACTTATTCCTATCCTTAATTCGTGTGTGTCAGAGACTTCTACGGCGGGGGCCCGTACGACCGCGACGTGCGCGCTGACGGCAAGACGGTGATCGTGACCGGCGCCACCAGCGGACTCGGCAAGGAGGCTGCATGGGACTTTGCCGTCAGGGGCGCTAAGGTACCGTATTTAATTTTTTTTATCTACTCTGATACTATAATACAAAGATTATAAAATTGAAATCAATACTATTATGACAAACATTACGCACAGGCCAAAAAAAAAGTTTTATTACGATACAGGTCTTGTATGGACACCTATAACGTAATAAAACTTTTTAATCATTACGATACACCATTAACAATCTCCAGCTGAAAAAGAAGTTAGAACCTCTACTTTAAAAAAAAATTGTGTCTCCAGAGTACGAAAAATCCTAAATCTATGGTCTCCGCAGCCTAAAAAAAAAAAGAAACACGCATGCGCAATCGATGTTTGCGCCTTGGCGCCAACATTTTACATTTAAATTAAACAAAGTTTGGTTTTGTTTGTAAAATAAATTAGTTTTTGTGTTAAAACATGTCTTAAAGCGAGGATGGTGGTAATTGTACACCACCAGACATTCTGGAAACTGCGTCAAACATGACCATGAACCTGTTACCGGCGAAATCAAGGAGCAACTATATATCACAACAAAATGAAATCAGGTATTATAGTATGAGAGTAGATAAAGTAGTGTATGACACTGTACATAACTTGGTCTTATAACACTCGTGTGATACTATAAAAAAACTCGCCTACTCGTGTTATAAGAACCCTTATTATGCAACAGTGTCATAAACTACTATTATTTACCTCGCCTATATGCCTAATGGAAAGCCACGGCGACATCGATTACCTAGAGGCCACTCTAGCAGTTCTCAAGACGACGCACAGTGGCCCTCAAGTTGTCGGTCCTCTGGTGTGCCTCTTCACACACACACACACACACACGCACACACACACACACACAAAGTACCTACTTATACCTAAATATTAACGAATTCACATTCTGTAATGTATAATCTTTTGATGCAATAAACGCTATTTATTTATTATTATTTATTTGTTATTTCACTTCAGTAGAAATCGGTTTTCTTAGGCTGAGCGCACATTAGAGACACACGGCTGTCTTAAGGCCACACCCAGGGCTAACGACCTTGAGCAAATGGGCGATATGACTCGCCAACATAGAGTAGCGCAACTACAGAGACATCAGAGTAAAAGAACCAAGGAAGAAGAAGAAAATAGTAGCGGAAATGCGTTCCTGGCTTCACCAAATAAACAAGAAAGTCTCACCCGACTACCCCTATCTTAAACATTTATTGTGAAAGTTCAATCCGATTGATGTTGTCATTTTTGTTTTAGTTCAAACTTTGAACAGATGACCTAGTGACGTAGTTTAATGCAACAGAGTCACAAACTACAGACAAAGTCTCGCCATAAGCCCCCCTGCAATCTATTTTATAGCGAGAGGCTAAAAGTAAATTAAAAAAGAAACGGTTGTATACAGACATAAGGGGTCTTCCACCCGCTTGAAATTTTTATTCTTTTTAAGAAACAAAATTTCATTTCATTTTATTATTACAAACCAACAAAAATATGTACGTACGTAAGCGTCGTAAACGCAGTTGCGAGGGTCAGCTAGATATGTTTAAATAAGAAGCGCTCGTGGCATTGCGGACTTGGTGTTCTGTAAACGATCACTGTAGTAAGCAACTTTCACTATGGCCAGTCCTTGGATAGGTGACCATCCATGTGACCACTTTGTGACAGTTATTTAAGCGTTTCCGTGCTTCGGAAGGCACGTTAAGCCTTTAGTCCTGGTTGCCCGTAAAATGGCAATCGTTAAGCCAAGTTGAAGGCCTTTTTGGCAGCTTGAACAATTTCAACAGCAGGCAGTCACAAACTGCGCCTGTCTATCTCAACACGGCAATACGGCTCACCACCTATTACGTGAGACAAATTCTAAAAAGGTGAAACGTGGGGACATAATAATATGCCTCTGCCTACCTCTTCGGGGATAAAGGTGTGACCATATGTATGTATGTAACTAGCTGACCCTCACAACTTCGTTTACGACGCTTAAGGTGTATGAAACATGAGGTATTTCTTCATCAGTCTCATCAACCGGCGGGTGAAACTGCCCTGTTTGCTTAATCATAAACGAATTTTAAGATTAAGCATATTGTAAAACTAGCTGACCCTCGCAACTTCGTTTACGTCACATAAGGGTTGCAAAAGGACAGGCACTTCTTCATCAGACTCATCAAGCAGCGTGTGAAACGGCCCTGTTTGCTTTATCATAAAAGAGCTTAAAGATTAAGTTTATTCTAAAACAATTCAGTCCCGCCTTCGGCGCGGACTGAATTATTTTACAACAGCCTTTATCATTAAGCTCTTTTATGATTCAGCCAACACGCCTGTTTAGATTTACCGTCACATTCCAAGGAACCCTTGAATTATAGGTTTTGAGAAAGTTGAGATATCTCTAATTCCTGAACTACAAAACCCTCAGCACTGAAACTTGTGAAGCAATCCTTAAAGTACTACCGTTATAACACTGAAAAAAAATTGGAATCGGACCACGCATTGTGAAATTACAACTAAAAAACCATATTGTCTTTCATCCCCTCTCCCAAAGGAAGCTCGCTGAATATCGGAATCAAAGTATCCAGGAACCTTCCTCGGATTATAAGTTTTAATTGTTCCAAGTTTCATTCAAATCGATTCTGTAGTTTCTACGTGATACTTATTCGGGATACAGACAGACAGACGGACATGAAAATTTTAAATTGCATTTTCGGCTTCAGTGTCGATTAGAGAACATCCTTCAATAATAATAAAACATAATAATAAAACGGGGCTTAATCATTAAGCTCTAATAGTTAAGAGCTTAATGATTAAGCCCCGTGGAAAATTTTAGAATAGATTCTAAAACAATTCAGTCCACGCCCTCGGCGCGGCCTGAATTATCTATACTTATAATAAAACTGTTGAGGGTCGAGAGTCTGTTGAAAATTTTTATTGAAGGATGTTCTCTAATCGATACTGAATCCGAAAATGTTATTTAAAATTTTCATGTCTGTCTGTCTGTCTGTATCCCAAATAAGTATCACGTAGAAACTACAGAATCGATTTGAATGAAAAAAATGATAAAGCAACACGCAGGTTTAGATTTACCCTCACATTCAAAGGAACTCTTGAATTCTAGGTTTAGAGAAGTTGAGATGTCTCTAACTCCTGAACTTCCTCGGATCAATTTTCATTCAAATCAGTAGTTTCGGCGTGATACGTATTCGTAATACAGACGGACATGAAAATTTTAAATTTCATTTTGGCTTAAGTAGGTATCGATTAGAGAACGCGTTCTTTTTTTTTTTAAATAGCTTCCATATTCAGACTCTCGGCCCTCAACAGTTTTATTATTATGTAAAGAAATAGACTAGCAAGAAACTCGGCGGGCACTCACTTTGTTCGCTTTTATACCTTAACCAATTTGCCGGTAGATGGTGCCTACTTGTGGCGACCCACAAGACGTACTAAGCTAAAAGAGTCAATTCTTTCAGCTTAGGTTGAGAGCAGTGTCTCAAAAAAGCAGTGTGTTAATAATAACTATAATATAAGTATTTTCATCAGTTGTCTATATCCCTTAGCACAAGGTTATAATAGCTTAAGTTGTGTGCAAATGTCCACAAATATTTCTTCATTTAATTATATTGAAATGATTAAGTACCGCTTACAATATAAGCATGACCACCTTTCGAAGTAATTTAATAAATCAATACGAAAAATAAGTTGAAATGCATTATATTCTCATGTAATGCAGTATGCATTGTGTAACTCGGGCTCTGGCCCTGTTACACGCATTATTCTGTACATGAATGAAAATATAACATTTTACGAGAATATTTTGCAGACCAGAGCGACACACGTCCGTCTAGCAACACGACTCCCCCCGCACTAGATTTTCGGGCGAGCGCGGGGAAGCAAGCAATGTGATGTATTCTTTGAATACATTATCTATATATATAAAAACAAGAACTGACTGACTGACGATCAACGCACAGCCTAAACCGCTGGGTCTAAAAGCATGAAATTTTGCACAAATGCTCCTTATGTGACGTAGGCGAGCAATAAGAAGCGATTTTTGAAAATTCAACTCCTAAGGGGGTAAACAAGGGTTGCAAAGTTTGTATGGGACTACGTGATTCCTTGGTCCGATCTTCTTCAAATTTGGCATAAAACATCTTTAACCGAATTGATGGGAGGCGTGTATTTTATTTCATTGATATTTATCCTTTAACATGTTTTAAATGGGTTAGAAAAAAATTTTGGGGGCATTTGCCTCATAGTTCATATTGATACTCTTTAGTCGGTACTTTTTAAACTTTTTTTTGACACATGACAGCTGAATTTTTATTTAAAAAAATTGTCTAATTTTTGATAAACGTCAAAACATTTCAAATTGTAGTAAGTAATTTATTTTATTTATGCGTATATTTGTTTCAATAAGCGAAATTGCCTTCATATTATTTTGTATGTCAAAATACATTTGTGAGATGAAAACCTGAACATGGCTGGCTAGGAATTATGAAAGAACAAGTTCTAGGTAAGGTGTACACGGTTCCGATTATCACAGAGTATTTACTACCATCTTCGTTTACTTTCGTATTATAAACAGGGATAATACAAACGATCAGAGGCATTATAGATGAACATTTAGCAGATGAAATCTATAGTAAATTTCTGGTCACAATAGGAGAAACTGTATTAGTACGGGTTGCCTCAGCCTCGAAAGTCTGAAGACTTACACAATACGAGAAAGAAAGAAGTTAGGATACCAATTCCTTAGCAAAAGCAGAGAATGCTCTCTAAACCAATTAACAAAGACATTAGGCAGATATAAATTTTTACAAAAATATAGATTTACTTCGCTCAAAGTACGTATTTTGATTTATTTAGTCAGAATTATATCTATACATATAAAAACAGTACTGTAAAGTGCGGCGGGCTCGCCACAGACGACGACAGACGACGGCAGATGGAGCAAACGAGTTCCAAAGCGGGCATCGCGACTTGGTTCACCCGCCAGGTGGACCGAGGACCTAGAAGAGGTCGCAGGCTGGATGCTGAAGGCGAAGGACGTAAATAGGAGAAGCCTACGTCCAGGATCGTACATGCTGATTTGATTAATAAAAACTGACTTAGATACCTGATCGAGATCTAGAACCTTGAAATTAGATTAATGGCATAGTTGCGCACAAAGAAACGATTTTTAGGTTTCGTGCCCTTAAACGGGACCATATTTATGAGACTTCGCTGTTCATCTGTCTATCTGTCCGTCATGAGGCTGTATCTCAGGAATCGTGATAGCTAGAGAGCTGAAATTTTCAGATGATATATTTCTGTAGCTACTATGACAACAAATACTAACGTCAGAAAAGGGGGGCGGGGATTAAGGGGGCTTCCAACCATTAAACGTGATGCTTTGCTGTTTTTTTTTGGTATGGAACCCTCTGTCTTTCCACTCCGACCAACTAAACCGGCCAACCGCTGTGTGCGTAGAACTCATCTACGGGACTTAAATTCTTTATTCCTATCTATACTTTATTCCTGAGACTTTATTCTTTATTTATTTCCTCTGTGCGCGAGTCCGCTTCGCACTTGGCCAGTTTTTTATACTACTAAGATGGCAGACAAACTTAAGGTCCGCCTGATGGTTGGTTACTGTAGTGGACTAATTCGCATAGTGAACGTTTGCAACACCAGTGGCGCTGCTGCATGTCGACCCATATTTCCCTTGGCATCCAGTAGAGTCACGGGAAAGTATAATATCTCGTAACCCTACTGATAGTGCTCTCCGGAGGGCTTCGAATTAGGTTCGTTTACAATAACTATTTTAATAAAAATCCAATTTGTGCCAAAATAATACCTACAACGGGAATACACGTGACAGAAAACCACGCGATAAGAATAGAAGCGACGGGGGACCTTTCTATTTCTCTCTCTCTCTCTTACGCAAACGAAGTTGCGCGGGTCAGCTAGTTAGGTATAATTAGTTAAAACTTATACTAATTTAAAATTGAAGAAAACCATGTTAGACGTCTATGTTTTCTTTAGTCTTTGATATAAATTTTATTATCATTCATTAATAAATACATGTCATAAAACGGCTTCTTCTAAAACATTGTGGGCTAGTTCAGTGATGTTTTACTAGTTATTTATAATAAATACACAATTTCTGATGAAACCATTTTCTGGAACACATCTTGTAGATTTCAAATCTACTTTTGGCTCTCATTTTTCGTATACTAATACCGAGAACAACGTCTTTATCTGCACCTCTTTTTCGCAAACTTTGTCAACCACTCCCCTTAAGAAGTTAAGACTGACTCTTTGTTTACATCAAAAAACGATTTTCAGCGTAAACATTATCGGCTGTGGGCGTACACCGTATAATAGTTTTGTCTGTAAGACGTTTCCTTCGTAGTGTTCGTAGTTTCATAGATTTTGTGAAACGGTATTCTGGCTTGAGACAGTCTTGTCGTCAATGTGCACGCTCAGCCCTAGAGGAAGGAAATAATGCTCTCGCAAAGCGTTACAAGTTTCTATATATTTTGACTTTTTCGATATGGACGGAAGTAACTATCGCCAGTCCGCAGAATATAATGGACTATTTTATATAACTAGCTGTTTCCCGCGGCCTTGTCCACTAAGACATCGATATCGCGTAAAATCATAACCCTACTTTTGCGTAGTCGGTTAAAAAGTAGCCTATGTCCTTCCCAGGGGCTCTATCTCTATACAAAATTTAATTTAAATCGCTTCAGCGGATTAGGCGTGAAAGCGTAACAGACAGACATATTTCTTTCGCATTTATAATATTAGCAGGGATAATTACTATGGGTTTAACTAAGTCTTAGCTTGATGATTCGAGAGGGATAACTAATAGCCCATCCAGACTCTCTAGGAGGCGACAGGAGGCGAGGCGAGCGCGAGAGTGTGGATGGCAGCACTCCTGTCGCCTCCGCTCGCCTAGACTCTGTCGATAGCCTCCAGGAGGCGCCTCGCGAGAGTCTAGATAAGGCATAATCCAAACTAATATTATAAATTCGAAAGTAACTCTGTCTGTCTGTCTGTTACGCTATCACGCCTAAACTCCTGAAGCGATTGAGATGAAATTTGGTATAGAGATAGTTTGAGGCTCTGGGAAGGACATAGGCTAATTTTTAAACGACTGCGCAAAAGGAAGATTATGATTTTACGCGATAACGACTTTAACGCGATCGAAGTCGCGGGCAACAGCTAGCAGGTAATACAAAAGTCGTTAACCGGGTCCATGGCACCTTCCCCAGGTATTCATGGCGTGCCGCGACCTGGACAAGTGCGAGGCGGTGCGCAAGGACATCGTGCTGCAGTCGCACAACAAGTACGTGTACTGCCGCCCCTGCGACCTCGCCAGTATGGAGTCCGTCAGGAAGTTCGTTGAAAGGTAGGTAGCTAAAATTACCGTTGTATTTATTGTTTGAATTTAAACTTTGACTTTACTGCAAAGTGCTTAATTATGTCCTTAGTAGGTACCTACTAATAAGGGAAAAATGTGGTATAACAGAAGATGTAGTGACTAAGATCGAAAAAGGGATGCTTAGATTATTTGGACGCGTGGAAAGAATGGATGAGAATAGACTGACAAAGCAGATTTATGAGGCGAGAATGAATGGGCAAACTGGTAGGGGTCGACCTCGGCGTACGCATGCCGATCAAATCAGAGACCTTCTGGAAAAAGGCAAGGTCAAGGTCAAGAGTACCCTTAACCGGCGAGCGTGTATGAAAACAGTTATGAAAGTAGAAGAAGCGAAAGTTGTATGTCAGGATCGTAGCAAGTGGAAAGCCATAGTCTCTGCTTACCCCGATAGGAGACAAGCGTGATTATATGTATGTATGTATGTATGTAGGTACCTACTATATTCTGTTAAACAATAGTATGTTTACCTACTTATAATAAGTAGGTACTTACATTTATTTATATACATATCAATAGGCTTGTGTCCACTAAGCATAAATCTGATTGATGTATGTTTGTAACGACTATGTCCAATATATAAATAACTAAAAGTAATATGAATTGGTACACAAGCTAAGGATTACTATTATTTTTAGAAAATAAGATTGAAAAAAATAAGCAATCAGTCACGTGACATCAAACACCTCTATCAGATAGTGTGACGTCACAGTATGCTTTTTTACGTTTGAAGCACTCTGGCAGTCTCGAGTCTTGACATCTTGTATCACAAGTCGTGTCATTTTGTGTAATTGTTTAGATTCTCATACGTTTTCATAAAATACAATAGATCTCATTTCATTCAGGCACTACACAGCACTTGTAATACGACGGATTGATTTTAAATTAATATGGAAAGCAGACGAACGCTAACTTATCACTGTCAAACAGTGATGCCAATGGCAATTTTTTATTCAATTAATTTATACTGACTTTGGTTACTTAGACCATATGCCAAAGTGATGCCAACTCCTGCGGAATGTTCCTCTAAAAACCAACTTCAAATTACCAGATTCCCCTAAATAACGATTAAAACCCCTAAACGTTTCTTTTTTGTACTAAAACTTTTAATCTCAAAACAAATCATTGAAAGGACTCATAAAAAAATACACATTTTCTTTTTGTTTTGTTTGGCGAGATTCTTTGGCGGGAATTTTGTAAATTTGCAAAATTAGTGTATTTCGAGTGTTTTGTGTGTTTCAATGGTGGATTCTTAAACATAAACGTTTGACAACGTGCACTAGTGTTAGGAAGTGATAAAACGCAGTGAATCGCAACTTTGCAGTGACAAAAAATCCAAAGAAACTTTCAGAAATTTATCCACTGCTTTTCTGAAGGAAGACTGACATTGACTTAGGGATGATGTACTTGACTTTGACTGGACTTAGAGGACGAGGACTGTGACTTTTTAAAGCAAAATGAAGAGATAATAAATATACAAGACTTAGCTGTATGGCTCAAATTGCCTTTGCCTATCCGAAAATGGATAAATAAAACTACTACTACTTTTGTTTGGCATCAAGTGACGTCACACAAGGCGCCATGAGCGTTTTCGATACAAATTGAAATTCATTTTTTAAATTACAAAATAAACTATGTAAATGATTGTTTTAAATCAAAATATTACATTTTTGTGATCATTTAGATATAAAGCTACAAAAATAAACGATTTTTGAAATTTAGGACACAAGCCTATTACAGGTAGGTACTTAAATAAACATATCAACTACCTATTTCATTTTCGAGTTTGTAAATTTTGCACCTTGCATTCAGTCTGTATATACTTTTTAGACTCACCAAGTCACCACCTATTAGATATCTACGTATAAAAACTATAAGGTGTAGTACGCCTCTGTCTACCCCTTCGGAGATAAGGGCGTTATTATGTATGTGTATGTAAACATTAAAACAAATAATTCTTTTTCGTTTTCTATTCTGTAACCAACTTCATCATGCCCAAATTTTCAAACATTTCACTGACATCCAATAGATATTGATATTGATTTGACTGCCTCTGTGGCGTGGTCGGTAGTAATACCGCCTGCGGCGTTGGAGGTCCTGGGTTCGATTCCCGGGTCGAATCAAATCTTTGTGTGAACCACAATTCTTTGTTTCGGAGTTTGGGTGTTTTCTATGTATAATATGTAGGTATGTATTTAGAAATCTATAAGTATGTATATCAGTTGTCTAGATCCCATAGCACAAGCTTAAATTAGCTTAATTTGGGCTAGATGACGTTGTGAGAGAATGTCCAGAAATATTTATTTATTTATTAAACCCTTATCATTCATTTCCCTGTTCCCCAGGTTCAAATCCGAGGAGCCCCGGCTGGACGTGCTGGTAAACAACGCGGGGGTCATGGAGCCCCCCGCCTCGCTCACCAAGGATGGGTTCGAGACTCAACTGGGGGTCAACCACTTGGGACACTTTTTACTCACTGGCTTGCTGTTGGATACACTCAAGGTAACGGCTCACTTCTTTTTAGCCCCTCTCTATAAAATAGAGTGCAGAGGGGCTTTTTTTATCTGTTGTTATTGTGAAAACAGAAATAAATAAATAAATATTCACGGACATTTCACACAACGCTATCTGATCCCAAAATAAGCTAGGAATAACCTGCTTGTGTTATGGGTATCAGACCCCGGATCTTAATACTTATACTATATACTTTTTTTAAATACATACATATTATACATAGAAACACCCAGACTCTTGAGACAAACATTTATGGGTCACACAAATATTTGTCTCCGGTGGGAATCGAACCCACGACCTCCAGCGCCGCAGGCAGTATCACTACAGAACCCTAAAAATCTAGCAAAAAATACTTTGCGTAAAGTTATGACAGGATTTTCCCTTTTTACGTGAGGGAAAATCCTCAGAGGATGTTATGCCGAACTCTTACCGACTAAAAAACCTCACGTAACGCCTAACAGCCTGTGGTTGGGAGTCCCGGGTAAGCCCTCGGAAGGATGTCCCGGGACGAAGTGAAGAGGGGCTTATGGCGAGACTTGTGTCTGTAGTCTGTGATTCTGTTGCATTAAACTACGATACTAGGTCACGTGGATCATCTGTTCAAAGTTTGAAATAAAACAAAAATGACAACGTCAATCGGATTGAACTTTCACTTTCACAATAAACGTTTTAGAGAGGGGCAGTCGGGTGACCGTCTCACGGCTTCTTGTTTTAGGGTTCCGTTCCCAAAGGGTAAAAAACGGGACCCTATTCATGAGACTTCGCTGTCCGTCCGTCTGTCTGTCCGTCACGAGGCTGTATCTCAAGAATGGTGACAGCTGAATACCTGAAATTTTTACAGATATAATGTGTGTTTTTCTTGCCGCTATAACAACAAATACTAAAAAGAAAGACGTGAGATCGTTCTCACCAGACTGCCCCTCTCTAACACGTTTATTGTGAAAGTGAAAGTTCAATCCGATTGACGTTGTAATTTTTGTTTTATTTCAAACTTTGAACAGATGATCCACGTGACCTAGTGACGTAGTTTAATGCGACAGAGTCTCATACTACAGACAAAATCTCGCCATAAGCCCCTCTGCACTCTATTTTATAGAGAGGGGCTAAAACAAAAGCTATATTTAAGAGAGCTCCCATACAACAAACGTAATTTCTTGCCGTTTTTTGGCACGGTACCCTCTGTGTGCGAAACCGACTCGCACTTGGCCGGTTTATTCTTTACTAGCTGTTCCCCGCGGCTTCGACCGCGTAGAAGTCGTTATCGCGTAAAATCATAGCCCTCCTTTTGCGCAGTCGGTTAAAAAGTAGCCTATGTCCTTCCCAGGGCTTCGAACTATCTATATACCAAATTTCATCTCAATCGCTCCAGCCGTTTAGGCGTGAAAGCGTAACAGACAGACAGAGTTACTTTCGCATTTATAATATTAGTACCTAGGGATTTACAGAGGGTTCTATTACATTCTTCTTGGGGTGCCATCTTCCTAACGAAGGTCGACGATCATTAAGGCAATTTGAACCTTGGATACAGTAGCTCTGAAGAAATAACGGGTGCTTTTATTTACTAGCCAGGATATTCTTTTTGAAGTAAAACTTCTTTAGGCGCGACTAGGGAGTAACTCAGATTTCTTTTCTGACGGAAGTAACGTTTTCTATTCGAATAATGATATTAATATAACATTTAAATAATTTTTGTAAAACACATGAATAATAAATATAATTAAATTATAATATGATAATTATTATTTAAGTTAAAATTGTATGTAAGTATGTATAATGTGACCAAGAAATTTAGTAAAGTAATGAAACCCTCTTTAATAACACCACACCCTTCCAGGTGATGCCGCCGTGGTAGCCGTAGGTCTGTTGGGAGTCCTGCGGTATCCTTACGAGGGCTTACCCGGGTCTCCCAACCGTAGGCTGTTAGGTAGGATACGTGTGGTTTTTAGTCAGTAGAAGTCCGGCATACCATCCATGTAGTTCTTCACTTTTAAAAAAAACCACATCCTTTTTTAATGGATTTTTGTGTTCTAGGCGTCCGCCCCCAGCCGCGTGGTGGTAGTGACAGGATCCGCGCACCACCGCGGTCGTATCTACAAGGACAACCTCAACTTGACGGGCCAGTACGACGCGGCTAGTGCGTACGCTCAGAGCAAGCTCGCCAACTTGCTGTTTGCGCGGGAGCTCGGGAAGAACCTACTGGGTATGTAGCTGATATAGTAATATGAGAGTAGTAATTTATCTTGGAACAAAAACACTGAGCTTATTAATAAACTGTGATTTACCGAGCGAGCGAAGCGAACGAGAGTCTCCGATCCGACAGTATGGACTATTTTGCTTTCGTTCATATGTCTATGTGTATCTCAGTTCCGGTCTAAAAGACGCATTTCTATACCGTTTTTAACCAAACTTGGCGCAGATGTTCTTTGATTTAATACACAAGTTTTGTCGAAAGCTTTTTTTATAGAACTACTAGCTGTGCCCTCGACTTCGTCCGCGTGGAATGTAATAAAAAAAATAGTTTATTTAGTTTTTTTTTCTATAATTAATGATTTTTTCTAAAATAAAAGTAGCCTAAGTTACTCTTTATCACATAAGCTATTTGCCACTGAAAGTCCCGTCCAAATCGGTCCAGCCGTTCCAGAGATTAGCCGGAACAAACAGACAGACAAAAAATTTTAAAATATATATTTTGGTATGTGTACCATATATACATTCATATGCATGTAGTAGAAAGCAGTTATTTTAATATTACAAACAGACACTCCAATTTTATTTATTTGTAAGAGTAAGATAATAAAATGTACTTATTTCAAATGCTTCAAGTAGTTGTTAATAGTTTGGACATTTTTGTGTTCTCGCTCTCTAGATTTCAAACAAACAGCTTTATTCCCTTGAAATAAAGTCTATTTTTTAGGGTTGCGCATCCATAGGGACAACGGGACCCCATTCATGAGACTTCGCTGATCGTCTGTTTGTCTGTCCGTCACTAGGCTGTATCTCATACAATAAACGTGATCTTTTTCCGTTTTTTGGTACGGAACCCTCCGTGCACGGTCCAGCTCACACTGGGCTGGTTTTTTTAAGATATTGTGCCATCAGCCTTACAGATTATCATCACCTATGTCCCAGAATCCTCAGTATCCGTGGTGGCGGTAGACCTGGGTCTGTTCGACCGACATCGACACGTCCCTGACGCGCCACACGGCGACGACTTCCTGTACCCGCTGTTTTGACCCTTTATAAAGACTTCCAGCTGGCCTTAAGAAGTCATATTACATCATTCTCATTAGGGACCGTCCATTAATCACGTGATGGTTTTTTGGGCATTTTTGACACCTCTTCTTCCCCTTGGTGATACTAGGTGAGGTTTGAGACTACTACTCCTCCTCCCCCCCTACGCCGTATCCCGTGAATTTTTAATACCTACAAAGTTTTTTTAAATTTTATATTATTATATTGTGTTTATACAACCTTAGAACTAATTTCTGATAAACATTTCCCCCATGTCTCAGAATCCCCAGTGTCCGTGGTGGTGGTAGACCCGGGCCTGTCCGACACGTCCCTGACGCGGCACATGGCGGCCATGCGCAGTACCTCCCGGTACATCCTGTACCCGCTGTTCTAGCCCTTCATGAAGACTTCCAGCTGGCCTTAAGTCAACCGGATATTAGGTCATTCTCATTAGGGACCGATCATTAATCATGTGATGGCTTTTTTGGGCATTTTTGACCTCCCTTACGCCGTATCACGTGTATTTTTAACCGACTTCAAAAAAGGAGGAGGTTCTCAATTCGTACGCTATGTTTTTTTTTTTTTTTTTTTTTTGTATGTATGTTACGCGATAGCGGCGCCAATTATGGATGGATTTTGAAAATTCTTTTTTTGTTTGAAAGAGGCTACTTCTGAGGTGGTCCCATATCCAGGGTATCAGGATCTGATGCTGGGATCCAGGAGAAATCGAGGGCAACCACAGAAAATTGTAGGGACAACTAGTGCGATTGTTAACTTTTTGATTAAGTGCTTTAATATAGGTACTAAAATTTAATGAAGGTCTGGAGTCGATCTGATGATGGAACCGAAAGACAGTCGAGGGAATTCCTTAACGATTTACAGCAGTTACCTTGTGTTTCGGCTTGATTGATTTGTGTTGATGAGAACTTTACACCTAGATAGAAATACTTTTCGGTCCACCCGTCACTTAAAATTAAAAAATAAAAATTTTAAATAAAAAATAGAACCGACTTCATACAAATCCTTAAAAATAAAATTTACCTAGCACATTGTAATATGTATTTTGATTTATTCGATTTTTATTCAATATAATATTGAAGTTGGTGCCATTAATAATACCTACCTAAACCTATGGGTTTACTTGGCGCCGACTTCAATATGATGTTGAATAAAATCTGATAAATCAAAATACATATTACAATGTGCTAGGTAAATTTTATTTTTAAGGATTTGTATGAAGTCGGTTCTATTTTTTATTTAAAATTTTTTAGTAACTTCAAGAATCAATGTTTTTTTTTTTCATTTTATATTATTTTATTGTGTTTATACCTTGGAACTACTAACTGATCATCATTCCCCGTGTCCCAGAATCCCCAGTATCCGTGGTGGCGGTAGACCCGGGCCTGTCCGACACGTCCCTGACGCGGCACATGGCGGCCATGCGCAGTACGTCCCGGTACATCCTGTACCCGCTGTTCTGGCCCTTCATGAAGTCCGCCAAGATCGGGGCACAGACCATTGTTCATGCGGCACTGGATCCTGCGCTGGAAAAGTCCGCTGGAGATTATTATGTGTGAGTAACTATACTAATATAATAAAGAGGAAAGATTTGATTGTTTGTTTGTTTGCAACGAATAGGCTTCGAAACTACTGGACCGATTTGAAAAATTCTTTCACTGTTGGGAAGCTACACTCTTTGCGGTGAACAAAGGCTATATTTTATTCCCGTATTCCCACGGGAACGGGAGCTACGCGGGTGAAACCGCGTGACGTCCTCTAGTTTGTTATACCTAGAAATTCGAAGTGACGGCAAATATTTTTATTTTATTTTACTAAGGTGGGAGACAAGCTGTGCCAAACTGATAGTAGTTACCGTAGCCTATAGACATTTGCAGACCCTGGCGCAGGTTGTGAACATTTCTTTCGCGGAACTAATGGGAACTGAATTATTGATGCATTGTTCCGCGGGACTACTGGGAAAGTCTCACTAGTTCCGCCACGGAACTACTGGGAAAAATCCGTCGTACGATCTACTATTGAATTTTTTCAAGCGAGCCCATCAGACCTCCTGGAAACATCCTTCCGAGGATTAACCCGGAGTTCCCAACCGTAGGCAATAGGAGAGATCGTGTTTGCTTGTAATTCGGTAAAAGTTAATAGCATCAATGACGGATTTTCAAATTCAATTTTTTTTTTTTCAAATTCAAATTCTATTCTTTTCCTCACATTAAAAAAATATCCGGGCTTTCAATTTGGCTTAAAACGACTTTTATGTTACTGAAAACCGGGACCAACGGCTTAGCGCCTTCCAAAGCACGAAAATGCTCGCAATTAAATGTCACAAAGTGGTCACGTGGGTCACCTATAGTGAAAGTTGCTCATTGCAGTGATCGTTTACAGAACACTGTTTGTTTATTCTGTGTATAAAATGTTGTTTTTTTTATACCACTAGAGTGGCAGATAAGCATACGGCCCCACCAGATGTACCGGTGGTCACCGCAGCCTATGAACGTTTGCAACACCAGAGGCGCCACAATCGCGCTGCCGACTCTGTAAAAACCTTCTAAGTCCCCTTTGGAAGAACCCCATACTGTTATTTTCTTTTTACATTACAACATTAGTTATCTAGATTCTATAGCACAAGCTAAATATTAGCTTAATTTGTAGCTAGATGGCGCTGTATACAAATGTCCACAAAACAATCATTAATTTATTCTTTCAGTGATATGAAACAAAAAGAACCATCGAAATTGGCCCAGGACTATGAACTAGCTCTATGGCTGTGGAAGGTCAGCGAAAAATGGACAAGACTGGACGAGCATAAGGCAGCTCTAAAACAAGCCGGAGCTGCGTGATACAACATAGCTTTAATACATTTGGATAATACAATACGTACAAGTTAAAATAGCTAGATTTGAATGACAGTTGTATTAATGTAAGCAATTATAGACTTTATTACAACGGCATAAAGCTCTTGTAATCAAAATGCAGAGAGTGAGAACACAGATTCAAACAGTACACTTTTTATGCCTTTGAAATAGAGTTCATTTAATTTACGTAATGTGAATGTCATTGTCATTCGAATCAAGCTATTTTTGAAGACTATTACTATGGATATACGAAACACTCATACATAAGGAATTCGGGATTTACGCAAAATAATTTTAACATTCTAAGTAGCTCTAACAGGGTTACAAGAGTGTTCCTAGAACGCAGTTCGCATTAGAAACTTTAGTTGGAGGTAAAGTACCCTTAATATTGATAACGGCAAGTTTTGCTGGAAGAAAACATTCCTTTGTTTTCAAACGTAAGTAAAACTGCATTTAAAGATTTATGAAAAATCACCTGCTTGAGCCGGGAATCGAACCTGGGAGATGTGAAAAAAAAGCATCCTGTATTTTATGATCCCAACCGAAACAGTCTTTAACAAGGAACAATTTCTTTCACACAACATAGTATCTTAAATTTAAGGAAGACCTAGTAAAATATGTTTTATTGTAAAGCTTACTCACTATCGAAAGAAAAAAAAGTCTAATTGAGAACCTCCTCCAGTGATCGTTTACAGAACACTGAGTCTGCGGGGCCACGAGCGTGTTAGGTTCGTCTCGTAGAGGGTAGGTATATCAATACATACGGTCACGCCTTTTATCCCCGAAGGGATAGCCAGAGGCATATTCTGTAAGGAGGGTATTAGCTAACAAGTTATGAAATGAAAAGAAATGAATATGAGATAAAAATATCTTTATTCTCGTCAAGATTTGCAATTCTACATTTACCGCCAGATTCGCAATAGGTAGAGCCTATGAGAAAGAACCTGGCAATAAAACTCACGGCCACTCTTTTCAAAGTCACATTAATTGCTATACATCTATTTCTACTATAATCTAATTCCATCAATAGTTGGTACACGTCATTACAATTAATAGCAACACGGGTCATATCTTTACAAATAGTTCAGTAGGATAGTACCTATAAGTACATTATCTTTTAAACCAAGCCATGGGCAGTATAAAATAGTCTCGAATACAATCAATCAAATCGGTCTATGGCAGTCCAGCACTACTGGACGTAGACCTCTGCTAATTTCAACACATATATTACACATCACATCACATCAGATCAGATAAATTACATAAGTTATTAATGAGGAACGTACCCTTAAGACGGCTGCTCAACGACTGAGCTGTTCTGTCTAACATTGTGCCTCTGTCCTATATTTTGGCGCCTAAACAGCATTACACTGTTCACAAGTGTCAAATCCAAACTGAATATTATATTATATTAATTTAAATGATACTATGACATATACAAACAAAGTATCGTCTAAAATAATTAATTAACCTAATTGTAAATGTGAAACATTATAGTATCTATTCAATTATTACATTTAACATAAATTATTCCATGTTATGACTACTGACAATTTACCGGAACATGACAACACTCAAATCATTTAATCAAATAAATCCCAAACTAAGATTACTGAACCTGATCGTAGTTATTATATAATTGTTCTACAATTAAATATCTATATGCTATGAAACAATATTAATAATTAATACTATACAGTTTCTCAAAAACTCTTTTGAAACGGAACTTATATTTTGCATGTTGACTAAATTGTTACAAAGTACTGCCAATAGTACCAACCACAAAATATTAAAATGTTTACCGAACAATAAATAATGGTTCCTTCTAACGTGTTGCCATATGAACAGTACGGTCAACCAAGTAACTTACCTATATATAAGCATACCCAACACGGCCATACTGACAAGTACTTCGTTCTCGAAGTACAAATATATTTATCTATACTAATATAAATCAGTTCCTTCCATTGATTGTTTGTTTGTTTGCATCGAATAGGCTCCGAAACTATTTTCACTGTTGGGAACCGATTAGAAAAATTCTTTCACTGTTGGGAAGCTACACTACCTGAACATAGGCTATATTTCAGTCCCGTATTCCCAAGAGAATGGTAGCTACGCGAGTGAAACCGCGTAACGTCTGCTAGTTTTATATATTTTACTGACCAAACGAACAGCATTAGAAAAATAACACTATAAATATTACATTTCAGCAATGCCAACACTGGGATTCTCTGAATTAACCAATAACAATACAATATACCTATGAACGAATTTACCGTGTCCAATCCTGCCCGATCTGGCAATAATGTAAACATGTCTTGTTTTGACAATTGTTGTCTAAGACAGATGAGTAGAAAAATATAATAAGACAAATCATTGAATTTTTTACTATCCTGAGTAGGTATTTTAAATGAAAATAAACTGTCATGAAGAAGTTATTTGGTGTCGAAATGATTGTAAGAACACTGTATGACTCCTGAATACTGGAATTTAATCAGGGTAAATATTCAATTGCAAGTAACTATGGATATATTGGATCAAATGTGTTTGTTTACATTTTCGCGCAAAGCTATTGAAATACAGTATACCTACTTAGTTAGATTATATAAATTCAACAATAAGGACAAGATTGATTCTATTTCTTTTCACTGCCAGCCTCGTTTTACATTAATAGTACTCAAGTACTACACCTAATAGATCTTTCCATTTTTTCTTCACATCAAGCCTCTTTACATTGAGGACTACAGCTTTCTGCATAATACTTTAAACAGTGACATCGTTTCATTGTCATAAGTCTCTATTCACATTATGAGAACTAAATAACAACGGTCAATCGCTTAGCCAACAATAACCACTAGCTTCACACCTGCTGCACATGTGACAAGCTAGACCAAAGCAAAAGACTTCAGCAGTTCATCTCATTCAATCAATATTCAATTGATTCTCAGAACATAAGATCAACTCCATTTATTTTACATACCCTACATTACTTGGGCTTAAATTACTTAGTATGGCACATAATATTACATGTATTGTCATAGTCATTCAGCAGTTTATCTCAGTCAATCAACATTCAATTGATTCTTAGAACCTACTCCATTTTACATATGTACCCACATTACCTAGGCTTAAATTACTCAGTAAAGCACATACTATTACATGTAGGTATATTCATTTAGCAGTTCATCTCAGTCAATCAACATTCGATTGATTTTTAGAACATACTCCATTTATTTTATATGTACCTACATTACCTAGGCTTAAGCTAGCTACGCACAGATTACATATCTATTTCATAATATTATTTTAATCATTGATGTGACCAGTAGCACCACCTAGGCCACACAAATTTTTTCAACCTATCTATTCACATGACCATAGCATACATTCTCTTTAGTTATAATAATGTCACTTGAACTACTTATCTCTCTTAGGGAAAACCCAAAATTAAAAGAACAGCATTTATTAGGGTTACCAGGGCCGTCTTAACCGGGGGTGCAGAGGCGCGGCCGCACCCGGGCGCAGAGCCCGAGGGGGCGCAGGCCGAGCTCTAAACATTTCGATATTTCCTTAATTAAACTTTCGCCATTCCCCCGTTTCGTACACTTACGTCCTACATACATTAAAATATAGGCATCAACCAATATTAAATAACCATTGTATCTATTTTTACTTGACACTGCAATCTCGAAATTAAATGAGAGATTCGAATTGCTAATGGATCACAATAATGTTTTTTCATTCTTGCATAACATTGAGAACTGTAGGAAAATGGAGCCGATTAAAAAAACACAAGTTTCACCTTACAAGAAAAATTAACATTTAAAAATACAGATATTGAGGGGGAAGATTTGTTTAATGAATTAGAATTTGTTGCCGAATTTAACACTGCCTGTAACAGTAGCCTAAGAAAAACAGTCTTTTTCAAAATTGAAGTTACTAAAAAATTATCTTCGGCCAACCAAGACCCAAAACAGACTGAAAAACTTGGCAATTATTAGTATAGAATCAAAAATTGGTATCAAAATAAACAACATTACTAAAATATTTACCAACTCAAAAGTCCGAAAACTTGACTTTGATTTTAATAATTGAAGAAATATTATAGAAGAAATATGTATGTACCTACCTAATAAATACCTAATAATTTATTATGTAGTTGTTTTTACAGCGGCAACAAGCAGATAGACAGTTAAAATTAGAGATGCGCCGAATGTGGGTTGAACCGAATTTGAACTACAGCCGAATGTTCAGAATAAAATGTACTATCCCGAATATTCAGCCGAACTATTCGGTTCAAATCAACGCGGCAAACAGGTCAGTCGCCGTGGCTGGCGAAATTCTTTCAGCACTGCTCGCGCAGCCCCCCAGGGCGCCGATTTTTAATCGAACGACTTGCGTAAAGAAAGTTTAGTCGAAATGTCTTTTGTCCCACCTTGAGTTACAAATATTTCACCAGCAAATCTCCGTCTATGCAGGGAATCGCCACTCGGTTGCTATTATAAAGTGTTACGCCTAGGTCTACAGATCATCCTTCAAGCTATAAAAAATCGAAGTTATCGCGAAGGCCTCTAAGTAGAGGATCGTTTATAATCCTCATAGCACACCTCTATAACAAGTCGAAAGGGCAAAGCTTTCAGAGAATTTTTAGATTAAAATTCAGGAGCACCAGTTAAAAAATGATGACAGCACTCCATGTGTGGCCGCACACGCAGTTAGAGTAATTAGCAGAGGATGGTGAGAGGAACGAGCTCATTTTTAATGAAATCAGTTTTGTTTTCCGCCAACAAAAAGTTTAAAAAATAATTTGGATTGAAATGAGTGAGGTGAATTTTAAAATATGAAATGGAAAATGAGCAGTCCACACAGAGTTTTTTGGACCGGTTGTGTGCGGTCGTGTTCTGCAGCATATTAGTGATACCTAATGTCGTGTGACACGTAATATTGTATCTTAAAGAAGAACAAATAAAAACGAATTTGCAATGACTCTGACCACTATTTAGGACTGAGCTAGCTCATTACAAAAATTTCTGCCACTCAGTCCTTTTATCTCGACCATTTATTGGTAGGAAAACAAGTAGGTACTTTGCGAGTTTATTGCGAGTTAAGTGGATTCAATAATGGGTGTTTCGGCTCGCGGTGAAAACCGGGTATTTTTTGGGAAGCAACAATAAGCACTCACGAGTTTTTTGGACTTCAGATTGACCTTGTCACCTAAATGACTATGTTACTGTGCGTCACTAGAGATTTATGTACCATGGCGTTAATTATGGAAAAACGCATCCGTATTCTATAGTAATTAATTTTGTTATTAATAATTTCCACATTCGGTAATTATTCGGCAAATAAACCGAATATTCGGCCGAAACCGAACTTTTCAAAACTTTCCAAATTTACCGAATTCGAATTCGGCGCATCTCTAGTTGAAATAAAAAGAGATTACAGTTATATATAACTTAAAATATGTTAGTGGTAGGTACCGACCTTCGGAACCCTTCGTGCGCAAGTCCGATTCGCACTTAAAATAAAACATTGTTTATTTAATGTAGATTACAGATCTTAGAGAAAAATAAATAGAATTAAAAATAAAAGTTTTTTTGGTTGACCGGTGAGGAGGGGGCGCAGTCTGAGCTTCGCACCCTGGCGCTAAATAGCCTTAAGACGGCCCTGAGGGTTACGTAGACAAATGGCAAAAACGGAACCCTTGTAGTCCCGTCAAGTCCGTCCGTCAGTCCGTCAGTCCGTCCGTCCGTCTGTATGTCACAGCCCCCTCTCTCCGAAACTATAAGACCCATGCTATTGAACCTGGTAAGTCGGTGTATTCTATAAACCGCATCAATATTCTTACACAAAAACTAGAAAAAAGGGAGTAAATTTTTGGAGTATGGGGATACTCAGAACAGACTCAAAAAAAATGTTTTTTTTTTTTTCATCAAACCCATACGTGTGGTATCTATAGATAGGTCTTCCAAAATGCTAATGAGATTTCCAACACCATTTTTTTTTCTAAACTGAATAGTTTGCCCAAGACACTCTTTCAAAGTGGAAAAATGTGTGTGTGTCCCCTCTAACTTCTAAACTAAGGGAATGATAAGTCCAAAAAAAATAAGATGTAGGTATATTGTCATAAAAACCTCCAACGATATTGGTCTGAACAAGATCCAGTAAGTAGATTTTTTTTTCATTCGTCATAAATCGCAATTTTCGTCTAGCAAAATCGCTACCACAGCGAACGTGTTAAAACAGCAATCAAAGTTAAAACGAACTACAAGAACTTTTATTATTATAACTTGTTGCTACGGAATCCTTCATGGGAGAGTCTGTCTCGCACTTGGCGGTTTCTTTTTTCATATTAAGGTACCATAGATCTTGTACGGAAACACGTAATGACCCTGCTTACTTATTTCTAATATCAGATAATCTTTTGTCTTTTATTATTTTCCTGCATCTATTTTGCAATGAAATATTATCCATCACTATCACTACATAATCATAAGTAACTCTTCGATTTATACGTAGTAACTAGTATTCACAGCAAGAATAGTAGGTATAGACTACAAAAATCATGTAGGTAGTTATTACCACAGTTCATTCAACGCGATACCGAGTCACAAGATAAAAATCTTCTAGTACCTACATATTCCAAGAGCGGCGTATTGACTAAATATTTCATGCTAACTAATGTAGGTAACCTCCTATACAGAAAGTTAATGAAAAGAAATCAAGATTTGATATGGAAATCTAGTTGGTATTTAAAATAAACTCGGAAAAAAAACTAGCTTTTTGACGCCAATTAGATCCGAGAACTATCGTAAGAGAAAATAATGGTATGAAGAAACAGTGCGTAGTTATGTTTGTGTTGTGTACTTAGTGGTGACACGACTTACGAATTCCTGTTAACGTAGACAAGCGTTTAGTATCTTATTCATATTACCCAGTGGAATAAAAATTATTGTTTTTGTTTGCATTAAGTAAATAGATTCTGAAACTAATGAACCGATTTTTTTTAAGTCTTTCACCAATAAAAGAAACAGCGAGTAGGTACAAACATAGGCTACATTTTATTCCTATATTCCTACGGGAACGGAACGACGCGGATTCAACTGCTTGATGTCCGCTAGTAGGTACTTATCTATTTAATACTCTGTACATTGACCTCTAAGTTTATAAATCATGAGTCTAATATACTACATGTTATTGGTAGTTCTGGAAATAGATGCCGATAGTAATGAGGAGTTTATATGGAATCCTAGCCACAGTTCTACCTCAACGAATAATGCAAGGAAGAGAAAAGTGTAATTCTGTTTAATCGTGTCAATGATTTTTGAACCTTCTACAGAACGTTCGGCCAATCTGACATTTCATTACGCAAGGTACTAAGAATATGAGTTACGTGGACTTACAGTAGAGTGGATACGCAATGTTCTACTTGTTCGTAGGTACTTCTTGGTGTAGCCGTAAAGTACAAATTTGACTACTGCGAAATTCTTTTGTTCTACTACTAGATTACGGCGTCAGATGGGAGTCCCAAACAGTGATGGGATAATATCAAACTCTCAGGAGATATCCTGAGAGGTTTAACGCGCCAAGCTTCGTCTTGCCTAAATGCGCCATGTGGCTAATTTCGAGAATGTTTCAATTTTCGGGTACCTAGGTAGGCCTTCAAAATAAAAGGGAGATCATGAATATGATGCCAGTAGGTAACGTATTAGGTACATATTGAAAGAAAGAAGAAAAAAATAAATTACTTCCTCGTTCCCCCAACCTCTTCGTTATAAGTCTACCTACCTAAGCAGTTACATGTTTAAATAGTGTAGGTAATAAAGCTGACATAATCCTGCAACGTTATAAAACTACTCATTCCAAGCTTAAAATATAGGTAGGTATATCTACATTTTATCAAAAAACTTCACTGGTATAACTTGCACAGTATATAAAATTCACACATGATCACAAAAAACACATACCACTGTTCCACCGATTGCCGGGTCGAAGATCAAGAATACCACGTTCGCCATCAGAGCAGCGAACGTCCCGAGGCAGCAGCAAAATCAGTCGATTCTGAAACACTGTTGCCACCGATTGCCGGATCGAAGATCGAGAATACCACGTTGTCGTCATCAGAGCAGCGAACGTCCAGAGGCAGCAGCAAAATCCGTCGATTCTGAAACTTGTAATCAATGTATTAGCAAAGGTGGAATCTATCCCACTTCTGATGTTAGGTTCGTCTCGTAGAGGGTAGGTATATCAATACATACGGTCACGCCTTTTATCCCCGAAGGGATAGCCAGAGGCATATTCTGTAAGGAGGGTATTAGCTACCAAGTTATGAAATGAAAAGAAATGAATATGAGATAAAAATATCTTTATTCTCGTCAAGATTTGCAATTCTACATTTACCGCCAGATTCGCAATAGGTAGAGCCTATGAGAAAGAACCTGGCAATAAAACTCACGGCCACTCTTTTCAAAGTCACATTAATTGCTATACATCTATTTCTACTATAATCTAATTCCATCAATAGTTGGTACACGTCATTACAATTAATAGCAACACGGGTCATATCTTTACAAATAGTTCAGTAGGATAGTACCTATAAGTACATTATCTTTTAAACCAAGCCATGGGCAGTATAAAATAGTCTCGAATACAATCAATCAAATCGGTCTATGGCAGTCCAGCACTACTGGACGTAGACCTCTGCTAATTTCAACACATATATTACACATCACATCACATCAGATCAGATAAATTACATAAGTTATTAATGAGGAACGTACCCTTAAGACGGCTGCTCAACGACTGAGCTGTTCTGTCTAACATTGTGCCTCTGTCCTATATTTTGGCGCCTAAACAGCATTACACTGTTCACAAGTGTCAAATCCAAACTGAATATTATATTATATTAATTTAAATGATACTATGACATATACAAACAAAGTATCGTCTAAAATAATTAATTAACCTAATTGTAAATGTGAAACATTATAGTATCTATTCAATTATTACATTTAACATAAATTATTCCATGTTATGACTACTGACAATTTACCGGAACATGACAACACTCAAATCATTTAATCAAATAAATCCCAAACTAAGATTACTGAACCTGATCGTAGTTATTATATAATTGTTCTACAATTAAATATCTATATGCTATGAAACAATATTAATAATTAATACTATACAGTTTCTCAAAAACTCTTTTGAAACGGAACTTATATTTTGCATGTTGACTAAATTGTTACAAAGTACTGCCAATAGTACCAACCACAAAATATTAAAATGTTTACCGAACAATAAATAATGGTTCCTTCTAACGTGTTGCCATATGAACAGTACGGTCAACCAAGTAACTTACCTATATATAAGCATACCCAACAAGCGCTTAGCTTTGGAAACTTTCGTATATTCTTTCTTTTTTAAACGGTCATAGAATTCGGGACCTGACGCGCGCACTCTGGTTACCCTTTTTTTTTAACGTAAGGAAAAGTCCATCATGACTCCTCTACCGACTAAAAAACCTAAAAGTCTATGGTTGGGAGCCCCGGGTAAGCCCTCGGAAGGATGTCCCAGGACGCACTCTTGTTACCCTACTACTACTTGAAATGTTGGCAACTCTAAGACCTCTGGTGTTGCAACCTGAATAATATTACCCAACGTATCATCCATGTTGTCGCCAAGTGGTTGTGTGATGCATTTTTATTGTTATTTAGTCAATAACTTTCTAGTTTAGTAGTTAATAAATTGTAGAATAATTTTGGATGAGTTTTATTTTCTAATCGCTCTTAGTTCAGCTATGTAGTAATATTACATTATCTTTGGTTCTGCTAGCTCAGTAGTAGCAAAGATAAATAGAATACTGGTAGTCTGGTAGTATTAGAAAGTAGTTGGCACACCGGCTGCGTTCTGCGAGCTTCGGTCCAGTAGGCGCATTGCAATCGACCGACAGGTCGGGCCGAGCCGGTCAATTCGACCGCGAACGATAGCGCTAAGGGAATCCTATACTACCAATGCACACGAAGGTCAAAAAGACCGACCGAAAGACCGAGCTGTCTACCCGCCATGAATCACAAAAACCAGTTTGTATGAAGTAACGGAGACGGCAGCGCGGGCTTTTTAGTGGTGGACGTGAATGAACTGCCTCCGTTCCTCGTGTGCTTTGTGTTTGCGACGAGGGCAGTCGCGGTCATCGACAAGCAGACGCGGTCTTTATTACGTCGCGGTCAAAAAGACCGGCCCGCCCCGTATTCTACAAAGCGCTTAAAATAGAACACAGCCCGCATTATGTAGGTATATTTTGTATTGTATAAGTCGATTTTACTTCGCTGTGCCATATTCTGCGCCTTGAGGCAACTGGGACCAACGACTTAGGGTCCTCATCGTAACTGGGTTAGCGCTCGGCTTCACATTAAAACAACACATTATTTAAAAATACATTTTATTAAAATTCATTAAGTATAGTCAAACAATCTTACTTATAAAAGAGATCACATAGTATTTACTCCTAACATACAACTTATCACAATGTACTGTCTGTTTCACAACCATCAATTAGTTCCATGACGTAATTAAAAACGTAGATTATGACAAATTAATTTCGTAATAAGTTACAATTTTAGCAAAAACAAAACAATTATTGACGCGATGGTTCAAACTTTTAAATGTGGTTAGAAAAGTAAAAACATGGAACCGGTTTCGGGACAGTTCGAGCACAAATTAGAGATAATACAGATGGAAATCTCATGTATGTACTTTTTTTTCCACACCTACCCTCTCCTACGCACACTCGCGCACAAATCAGTATCGAAAAGTCGGTTGAGGACCGCCTGACCTCGTGTCTGTGAATGAGTTGTCTGTGTGCGTAGTGTCTTACTATCTTTAATTTGTGGTTCGAGTAGCTTAGTCACAATGAAAAATATTGCTACTTGTTATTTTTATAAGTACATAAATAAATAGAAATAAATAAAATATATATTCCAATATTATTTTTTATTTGTCAAATAATATTTGAAGTCGGGACATAGCACCTATTCCTTTTTTGCAAACAAATACCCTTCGTACATGGAACTTTAATTGATAAATTGAGAAAACATTACAAAATATAAATCTTATAAAATACTAAGAGAATCAACCACAATAACAGATAATTACTGTCAGTAATAATGTCAACAATATTACTGTCATTCATACCTAAACCCTGTTCTGTATCTGATAGGAAAATTGTTAAGGCCTGCAGTAATTTTTCCTCCTATCAAGTCCATGGTCCCTAAGCACTTGATCAGGCCCTTCTACACGCATCCAATATTATAATTCATTGTTCCCCGCGGCATCGACCGCGTAAAAGTCGTTAACGCGTAAAATCATAACCCTCCTTTCGAGCAGTCGGTTAAAATGTAGCCTATGTCCTTCCCAGGGCCTCGAACTATCTCTATTCTAAATTTCATCTCATTCGCTCCAGCCGTCTAGGCGTGAAAGCGTAACAGACAGACAGACAGACAGAGTCACTTTCGCATTTATAATATTAGTAGGGATGGTAGGGATGAATTTAATGCAGTTACACACTTAATATTCAAATGGATTCTCTTATTATTCTTAGCATAAAACTTATAAATTTAATTTTAAAAAAACACATAGAATTTATGTACACTTAACCTAACTTTACACTTAATCAGAAAAAATACAGTTTTTAAAATTATCTAAGTGACTTCAAACAATGTATCATTTGTAATCACTCTCTTATCTACTCAGTCATTCTCTCTCACTCATTGAAAGTCTGGTTCCTAAAACTTCCTCGATCATAAGCTCTAATTGTGCCAAGTATCATTCAAATCGATTCAGTAGTTTCGGCGTGATGCCTATTTCGGGATACAGACAGAAAGACAGACAGACATGAAAAGTTAGATATCTAACGGGTGTTTTTTTTAGAGGTATAGAACTTTAAGTTGGCATAACTGTTTTAACTGGCGGTATTATTATCAGCTGTAAAGTGATTTATGTTTAGTTTGGTTGGGCATTTCAACATGAATAGACTGAAGCCTGAACAACGCTTCCAAATTGTGCAAATTTATTTTGAAAATATTGGTTCTGTCCGTAATGCGTATCGTGATTTTCATAAGCGAATTTTGTTTAGCGGTGCCGCTCACTTTTGGTTGAATGGATACGTCAATAAACAAAACTGCCATATTTGGGGTGAAGATGATCCTCAAGTGTATGTTGAGACACCGTTACATCCAGAAAAACTGACTGTGTGGTGTGCTTTATAGGCTGGTGAAATAATTGGTCCGTACTTCTTTAGAAACGATGCTGACCAGAACGTTACAGTCAATTGTGACTGCTATAGAGCGATGATTACTGACTTTTTTGTTCATCAATATTGAACAACCATGATGTGCTGTGGTAGTGGTTTCAACAAGACGGCACAACATGTCACATAGCTCGTGCCACAATTGATTTATTGAAGGAAACGTTTGGTTACCGCATAGTTTCGCGTTTTGGACAAGTGGATTGGCCTCCAGGGTCGTGCGATTTTACGCCACTTGACTATTTTCTGTGGAGATATGTGAAGTCGCTCGTCTACGCCGATAAGCCCGAAACGATTGACCACTTGGAGGACAACATTCGGCGCGTTATTGTCGATATACGGCCAAAAATGTTGGGAAAGTCATCGAAAATTGGACCTCTAGATTAGACTACGTCCGAGCCAGCCGTGGCGGTTACTTGCCAGAAATCATATTTTAATTATAATGCCAGAAGATTTCCTTTCGAATAAAGTCATTTTCATATCAATAAAAACAATCACCTTCGTTTTATTCCATTTCAAAGTTCTATACCTCTAAAAAAAACACCCTTTACATTACTCACTTCTTCTCTACTCACTTACTAACTCTTATTCATAGACAGAGACATGAATGAGAGTGAGTGATAAGTGAGTGTATGGCCTAAATATTTACACAACTCACCCTCACTCACCTAACACTCGCTCTCTCTCTCTCTCTCTCTCTTACTCACTTCTTGTCTCAACATTCACTAACTCTTGTCCAAAGACTTTAAATGAGTGAAAGTGAGTGTTTGACCTAAATATTTACATTACTCATTCTCACTCACTCAACACTCACTATTTCTCTCTCTCTTACTCTCTTTTTCCAACAAAAAAAAGACAAGAAAAATGTACCCTCTCAAATAAAAATCAGTCTTTAAATCCCTAATCCCATATAGAGGGGTGATACTCCGGCTTATCAAAGATCAGTTCCCTTGGCTTCAAGGGTTCCGCAGCTGGATGGGAGTGCATCAAGTGTAGGACCCCGGTACCTATAGAAGCAGGGACCCCTAAAATTATAGATTCGGAGACACCCTCGATGCTGTCCCTTTGGCCGTAGTAGGCTGCGTCGAATAGATGGTCCGCTGTCATTTCGAACTGAAAATAGAGAAAATATATAGATTTAATTAATTTGTTTTTGACGTATTTCAATATTTGGGGCCATTTCATACACATTGATTTACCCGAAATTAAACAAATTTCAGATTATGTTTACAAGACAACTGGTATATTATACATAGGTACTTAAATATGTGAAATGCGTAATTACATAGGTAAATAGACCCCGACTTAGAAACAATCCTTCATCACCTAAGAAGAGAGTTATGGACGAAATGGGCAGCAGAATAGGCGGTCGGATCGTCCGCTCGGCATGGCCGGCGTCCCCCACAAGAAAATAGGAAGAGTGTTGATAATATTCAAAAGTTACATCTAAGAAACCAAAGAATTTGCCAGACAGATCCATAAACTGATACACCCCTCGTTTTTTTCAGTAGGGATTAAAACTAACCAGGGTTCCTGACGGCCTGGTCTTCCACCACGGCCTGGATCAGACTGATGATGTTCGAGACGACTATAGCTTGGCAAATTCGTACGCGACCCTCCCATGATGCGCGCGGGGGGTCGGGAGACAACACGAGTTATTTGATTTAACCCATTCATGGCGGTGGACTCCTATCGACGTAAATAAAAGTTAATCTGATGCAGATGACGCCTATGGGCGTCATTGATTCACGACTCGCTATGCTATACTATATAACGATGATTTATAATACTAGTATAATAAAGAGGGAAGATTTGTATTCTTGTATGTAACGAATAGTCAAAATTATCAATCGGCTTCAATTTTTTTTTGCCATTATGAACATTATAAGCGAGTAAGTTAGGCTATATTTCATTGCTGTATTTCAATAGGAACGCAAACAACGCACGCGGGGGCAACCAAATGATGTGCGCCGATACTAAAATAAATACCTTTTTTTTATACTACTTAGGTGACAGACAAGCTTACGGCCCACCGGAAGGTTGGTAACCGTAGCCTATAGACGTTTGCAACACCAGAGGCGCTACACACGCGCTGCCGACCTGGGCGCAGGTTGTGACGACCCACAGTTGAAATTTTTCAAGCCGCCCGTAAGGCCTTCAACTTGGCTTAACGACTGTCATTTTACTGACAACCGGGACCAACGGCTTATCGTGCCTTCCGAAGCACGGAAACGCTCGTAAATAAATGTCACAAAGTGGTCCACGTGGTGGTCACCCATCCATATCCGGCCATAGTAAATGTTGTTTACTGCAGTGATCGTTTACAGAACACTGAGACCGCGGGGCCACGAGCGCTTCAAAAATTCATTTAAAAGGCAGTTGATGTCGCTTCCATAATATATAACTAATAAGATTCATTATGAAAATTCACTTGTACTATTCCACTTTTATTTTAATTTAAAAATACCTGACCGGTTTCGCTTTTATAGCATTATCAAAGGTTATATCAAAGGTATAAAAGCGAAACCGGTCAGGTATTTTTAAATTAAAATAAAAGTGGAATAGTACAAGTGAATTTTCATAATGTATTATAACCGTTGAATGCCGCATGAAACCCGAGTTGCCAATCTCCCGCACAGTCGATTGCTTTGGCAACCAAGGCGGCCAACTTTTTTCGTTTGGTTCTCCTCGCACATTTTTCGATATCTATGGCTGTATGGTCGCGGGTCTAAGTCTTTCTGTATAAATTAATGTGTAGAATTGGTTATGGTACTGAATGAGATAGCTTGCCGAGTGAATGTAATGAAAAAAAAAGTCGAAATCACGATTTGATCGCTGTCATTATTTATTGTTTGTTTGGCGCCGTTCCTAGAAAGTATTAATACGATTAATTTTGAATATTTTCGTTTATTCTGTTTCAAATATTGTTGTTTTGCATTTAAAAGTATCCTGTCATGTTGTTTAACAGTTGTGATAAATATTTTCAGTGTAATTCGAAGTTAAATTTGTAAAATTTGATAAAATAACACGCGAAGGTCACCATTATTTTTTGTTGTTGTTTTTGTTGTGCAGTGCTCGTATTTAACCGATATTTGTTGAGATTTTCTCAATAGAAACTATAATCTTTTGTCAAAATACCATTTAACATTCAACATATGAATAATTTATGTGAAAATCAATAATAAAAATGCAGGGGGTTTTTTTTAATAATTTAAGATTACATAGCCTCGATATCCCCAAAATAAACAAAGAAATAAACAAATAAATAGGCAGTAATATTTTATTTTATTTTCGGAGATTTTATATCTACAGATTATTATTTTTTTGGTGAAAGTGAATTGTTGATGTGTATATTTTGTAAATAAAATAATTTATGTTAGAAAACTGCTTTTTATTTTGAATTACATGGTAAAATCTGAGAGTACTCCTTCATTTTCCCCATCCTAATTTTCGGCCAAATATCATAAATCCATTACACATGGGGTGTTCTCGGATTTAGTGTAGTTATTTTCGTCAGTTATCCAGCATGATGAAACAGTAAGTATTTATGTAGTACGACTCCTGTAAAAGAAATAAGGATATATTGTGTGACGTCCGGCGTGCAGCCGCCGTTCCCGCCAAGGGCGTGGGCACCGCCTATGGATACGACGGCGTGACCACGCCACCGGCGGGATTGAGCGGATAACAAGTTCCATCAAGTGCCAACAATCGAAAGTATAACGGATATAATAAGATTCACTTTTTGATTAACAGGCAAATTTCATAAGCTATCTCTGAAATATCAGACAAAAGAATTAAGATTTGTATGGGTCCCAAGTTAAGTGTAAAAAATTCTAAAATTTTAGTAAAGAGAATACAAAATAATACAAACAACGATTCGTAAAATTGCAACAAAAGCTGATCAAAATATTAGACAGATCTAGGGGTTAAGATCACAGGATTTAAAGTGGGAGGCTCATTTAACATCTATTACAAAGAAGGCAAATTAGCTTGATCTATCTCATTAAGAAGGCATTCGGAACCCTAACTCCAGAGTCCTTCATAACACCGATAATGGAATATGCATTGCAGATATGAAGCCCCTATTTGTTAAAGATATTAAACTCCTGGAGAAAATACAGAGACGTTTTACTAAAGTATCTAGAATACTCAAACAAAAACCCTATGAGGAGCGTTTGACGATGTTGAGGCTCACAACTTTGAATGACCGCAGGGAACTTGGCGACGTAACTGAAACACTTAAGATACTGAATGGGCACTATGACGTTAAAGATTTGGATAACTTATTTACTCGCAACGATAATGTTTGTCTCAGAGGTCATCACTTGAAATTGAGTACCAGTTTTTCCAACAATAATCCACATCGGCATTTCATAAGCAACAGGGTTGTCAGAGCATGGAACAGGCTGCCGGGATTTGTGGTGTCAGCCGAAGATACTATTCAATTCAAGAACAGGCTTGATAAACATTTAAAGCACAATTAGCGATGAAACGAATGAAAGGAAAATGATACAGGCACTATCAGTTGTATACAACTGCCTGCCTGCTAAATAAATAATAATATAAAAGGATTGGATTCCCTGAAAATAGCTAATATATTATCAAAAGGTTGGAATTTCCTGAAAAAAGCTAATATATTATCCAATTTATATTCATCAGAAAACGATGATCAAAATTTTTCACATTGAAATGAGGCAGTCAGCCTTTATGCCGTTTCATAAAATTTTACAACAACATTAAATGGGTTAATATTTTATCACATGTCACTGCCAGATAACAATATTGAGAGATATAATAACCACTGTCAACTCTGTCTTATTATAATACTACCGAAAGTTTTAGTCAAGGGGAGGGTTTTTTATACCTACATAACTCGGTGTGCAATAGAAAAGTTCTAAATTAAAACACCATGAACTGAATGTCTGAAGCGATGACGTAGCTGTGTTGTACCCCTGTCCCGCATACAAGTTACTCATTCCTCACCCCAGCTGACGTCTCCTCCCGTCGCCCGCAGACCATGGGAGGGTCGCGTACGATATTGTCACGCTATAGTTGGGGCGGTTCATACTCACGCTGGCCAGGTTGAGCACGGACTCCTTCATCCTCGCCAGGCCGTAGCGCGTGATGCCCAGCACCTCCCCCCGGGCCGTCATCTGCCCCGCTAACAGCTCCACGTGGCGCCGGTCCACGCTCATGCCGTGGCCCTCCATCACCGCCTGGATCTCGCTGATGATCGTCGACTTGGCTGCCTCTATGCCTAATGTGTTGTACACCTGGCGAATACAATAAAGTATGATTGGGGTGCATATAGTCCGGTGAGTTTAATGGCGACTAGAGAAAAGAAAAACATCTTGAATACGAAAAAATATCTGTCAAAATACATTACAATTATAAGATTGTATGACTACCTCTGTCGGTCCAAATATTTGCGTTATCCACAAATGTTTGTTATGGAGTTTGGGTGCTTTCTATGTATAGTATTTAGAAATATATAAGTATGTATATCAGTCATCTAGATCCCATAGCACAAGCTTACATTAGCTTAATTTGGGCTAGATGATGCTGTGTTAGAATGTGTACAAATATTTATTTATTAAAAAATAAACCACTTCATAGCCTAAACGAGAAAGAGCTGAACGTTAATACCAGTAGCAGCATAGATAATAATATTACCTCTAGGATATTGTTGGACGTAGTCTTGGTGCCGTCAACTCCGTACGTCGCCATTACGTCGCCAAGGCCGTTTCCTTCCACACACAGCTTATACCTGAAAAGCACAAAATGAAATTAAAACTCATCCATTTTAAATGAATAGACATTCAAAACCTTACCTTGCACGAGCGCTAAAAACGCAAAGTTTGACTCTCTGTCTATAGCAAATGATAAGATGACAAAAATATAACCAGGACTTGACGTTAAGTTTAGATAGAGGGCTATTGGCTAATTAGTCTTAGAACCTCGTAATTTAATGAATAGAAAATTTGCAGACATGATATTTAGCTGGACCTCCGAACATCTGGCGATAGATCTAAGTCAAGTTGAGCCAGCCGCCGTGCTTGTACCTTGGGACACATCTAGTTACCTGACTTTAGCGGCCTGGTCGTCACACGCGATGACCGCTCTAGACACTAGAGGCAGCCCCTTGACGACGACGGACGGCAGCTGCCGCGCCAACTGCTGCAGGCTCATGTTGAGCCAGCCGCCGTGCTTGTACCTTGGGACACATCTAGTTACCTGACTTTAGCGGCCTGGTCGTCACACGCGATGACCGCTCTAGACACTAGAGGCAGCCCCTTGACGACGACGGACGGCAGCTGCCGCGCCAACTGCTGCAGGCTCATGTTGAGCCAGCCGCCGTGCTTGGAAGCCTCGCCGACCACCTTGATGGACCAGTCGGATACAACGTGGATGTTGGCTTGCTTGACCTTCAGTTTTGATGTGCATATTCTGAAAATTGTGGTGAGTTTTAGTATAAATTGCCGACTAACACAGTATTGTTTACTTAAAAGGACTGTTTCAAACACTTTTGTAATTATAGCTTGGCAAATTGGTGCGCGCCCCTAACATTATTTGCGGGCGACGGGGGGAGACGTGAGCGGGGGTGAGGAACTTGTGTGCGGGGCAGGGGTACAACACGGCACAGTCATCGCTACAGACACTCCGCTAATCGGCCGATCCGCCTTTTGATCGGCCTTTAAATTTTTACGAATCGTGGTTTGAATTCTTGTAACTAAGTTCTTTGTTCTTGTAAATAAAATTTTATAATTTTTTACACTTAACTTGGCATCTCCATACAAATTTTAACTCTTTGGTCTGATAGGATGGAACTTCGCACTTAATTTACATTTATGTTTTTGGTGGGACAGGTAATAATTTATAAACTGTTAGGTACACATTTAGTTCAATATTACTACGTAAAAAGTCTAAAACTCTAAAGTGTTTGTTGAGTTTATCTATTTTTACCTTATAATGCAGAAATTTTATTCATAACTTTGATAATTTTATAAGTTGCTTAAAACATTTCAGATATAAATTTGTCTCTTAATCCAAATGTGAAACTTATTGTTGAAGCGACATCAACTGCCCTTTATAAGGAAATAATTTTAACACGCATCTTACGGGGTTTGCGTTCCCGTGGGAATACAGGAATAAAATATAGCCCATTTTACTGGCTAATAATGTAAATTTATAAAGGCAAAAAAATTGACACCGATCTAGTAGTTTTGAGTACATTCGTTACATACAAATACTCAAATACTCCCGCTTTATTGTATTAGTTTAGATTAGTCAAGTTCTAATGATAACATCAATGACGCCCATAGGCGTCAACCCGCATCATTTTATTTACGTCGATAGGCGTCCACGGCGACGAATGGGTTAAATAAAATAATTCATTTTTTAAAACTGATAAAGGCGTCATCTACTATTGTGTTACCAGAATCTACAGACAAACTCGTGTTGTCTGTGAGCAGCTACGTCCCCTGACCCCCCACACGCACCATGGGAGGGGTGCTCACGAATTTTCCAAGATATAGCAAGATAAATTAATTTTAGCCCCTCTCTATAAAATAGATTGCAGAGGGGCTTATGGCGAGACTTGTGTCTGTAGTCTGTGACTCTGGCGCATTAAACTACGTCACTAGGTCACGTGGATAATCTGTTCAAAGTTTGAAATAAAACAAAAATGACAACGTCAATCGGATTGAACTTTCACTTTCACAATTAACGTTTTAGAGAGGGGCAGTCGGGTGAGACCGTTTCACGGCTTTCTTGTTTATTATGTAGCTACAAAACGATCCCTTTAAATAAGAAAGAAACGCTTTCCACGGAATTATCGTAAAGTGATGAGCAATACTCACGAGTAAACGATAGAGTCGACGTTGACCTCTAGACACAGCAGCCGTATCCTCTCGGCATCCAGCCGGATGAGTAGGAAGCACTCTGATGGTAGGTACACCTCGTCAATACACGTCGTTACCTACGGACAAACATACGTAGCAGTGAGTATAAAGTGAACCAGAAAAAGTCGCACTCGGAGAGTTTCGTACCAAAAAACGGCAAAATTATGTTTTGACGTGACAACGTCTTATAATTCGATGGAGCCAGCTGCACGAACGAAAAATGATGACGCAATACGTCGTTACCTCGCACTGAGGCGTTCCATTTATTTTTGTAATGTTTTCAACAGATGGCACTATAATCAATTGATGTGCTTTTATATTTATTTTTGTTTTGTAATGTTAACTTAATGTTTATTTTCATTTTCTTATGACGTTGTCACGTTCAACCATCGTCAGTAAACCGACTTTACGACTTCGGTGAGCGCCTGTCGACATTCACGAACGAGCGCGTTATCACCGATTTGTATGGGATCGAGACAAGTTCCCGCGTTTCCAGCTAGGTGGCGGGTTCTCGATTCCAAACGAATTGGTGAGCCGTGAATGTCTAGAAGCTCACGCAAAAACTCGCACTTGCCCCTCAGACAACCGATTTTTAGTGAATGGGAGCCCCGTAAAACCGATTAAAATAACACGATCCCTTACAGCTGTCTACGGCCGCGGCCGGGAGTCCCGGGTAAGCCCTCGGAGGGATGTCCCAGAGCCCCTACCTAACCTTCAACTTGGCTTACGAACTATGAGCTTATGGCAATGCCGTTGAAATTAAACCTATATTTATTTACGTTTATACTGTCACAGAGATCAAACTACATTTTACAGACTATAAACACACACGTATACATATATCGTAGCTATATTATAAAAGCAAATTTGTGAGGATGTCTCGATGTTCTTCACAAAATGTTCACGTTCAAAGGGCAGAACGGATCTGGCAGAAAGGTACAGGAATAGATTATAGTCTGCAATAACACATAGGTTACATTTTTCCCGGGAATAAATTCCCCTGGGAAGCGAGAACGGTAACAAAATTCTTATTTATTTATTTATTTATGTACATACACACATGTAACATGAAATGGAAATAACAGAGAGAGTAAAGTACAAAGGCACTACTTATTTCAATAGAAATCTCTTCCAGTAGGCCTGAGATAGGAGAAAATAAAAAACGAATGTAATTATGTGTGTGTAGGTTAATAAACTTACATAAACTATGGCTACATATATTATATAGATGATACCAAATTACATACATACTAATAAACATACATATACTACATTCTATGTTATGGTAAAGAAAGGTAGTGTTCTCGCACTCTTCTTTTGAAACTAGAAATAGTTTGACACTTGTGAATGTCAGCTGGAAGTGAGTTCCATAGCCTAACCGCGTGAACAGTTAAGGAGTAGGAATAAAAGCCCGTCTTGTGAGGCGGACAAGAAAGACGGAAAGTGAGATTCTTCTATGATAAGCCTTACCTCTCCTAAAGTGGTCTTCTCAATCCTCCCCTTAACCTTCCTGGCGAACTCCTGGTCATACGGCTCCTGTATCTCCGCGGTAATGATGGGCGTGGAGATGATTTTAGACGCGTTGATGATCTCCTTGACACGGGGAACCCCCTGCGTTATGTTCATGGAGGCTACGCCGGCGAAGTGGAAGGTCTTCAGGGTCATTTGGGTGCCGGGCTCGCCTATACTCTGTGGAAGAATGTCGTGGTATAGATATGTGTTAGGATTCAGATTCGAATTCATACTAGAATCACAGGGCGCCGATTCTCGACCACTCGACGTGAATGCGTGGACGCAAATTTACGGGTGAAACGTCGTCCGTCTCATGTTCGCCGTTCCTAAATATGAGACAGGCGACGCGTCACCCGCCGATTTCCGTCCGCATTCATGTCGTGTGAAGCGAGAATCGGTGCCCAGGGCGGAAACTCGATACAAATGATTCGTTTTCAATTCTGTCATCGTACAGACCATGAATGTATGTGTGCGTGTGACCAATGAGGCTCAGCAAATGTTCCTCACGACACCCGCCAACTATACTGACAGCTGTGGAGGGACTGGCGGGCGACCGGGGGGGGGGGGGGCTTGCTCAGTGGGGTGCAGGGAGTTGCCTATCTGTATGTATAGTCCAATCCTGCCCAATCTGGCAATAATGTAAACATGTCACATGTTTTGACAATCGCTGTCTAAGACAGATGAGTAGAAAAATATAGAATGACAAATCATTGAATTTTTTACTATCCTGAGTAGGTAATTTAAATGAAAATAAACTATCATAAAGAAGTTATTTAGTGTCGAATTGATTGTAAGAACACTGTATGACTCCTGGATACTGGAATATAATCAGGGTGAATACTCAATTGCAAGTAACTAGGGATATATAGAATCAAATGTGTTTGTTTACATTTTTGCGCGAAGGTGTTGAAATACAGTATAATACTAATACGTTATTTTTGCTAGAACTCAGGTTAAACTCACACTCAAGCTTAGACTTATACCACAGTGCGGAAACTCCATACAAATGATTAGTTCTCAATTATGTCACCTACACTAAAACACGTTGTTTGTCCAGAGCTTGAATGTGTGTGTGACCACTGAGGTTAAGCTAACATTCCTTCAAAATACCCTTTACAGTACGGGGCCATAAAGAATGCACATCGGCAATCATCGCATTGCTGCAAAGCACAACAGTATTTTCTGTAGGGCACCAGTCATATACAATAAACTCCCGATATCCATAAGAAACATAACTGAATTAGCTAAATTTAAAAAACTTACGCGTGAATTACTTTTAGAGAAATGTTTCTACACAATTCAAGAATACCTAGATTGTAAAGACATGGCATAAATAATGTTTGTTTGTTTAACTATGTAGCTCCCAGTAGGGCTTCATTTTAAGGTATCGACATTTTTATCATAATTAAATATTTATTGACATTAAGAATATAATCTGACCTAATCATATTTGACATTGTATCCAATTATTTTTAATTAAAATTGACATTGACTATTATCATTATTTATTATTAGGTATTCTATTATAATTGTAATGTCTGGAAGGTGTAAATGTTATAAAATTGGTAGTGTTGTTGATTTGTATAATTGATTGGGACATGTTTAACTGATTTTCAATGTTTTATATTAATTATTTACATACCGTTTCTACGGTGAGACATGATGTACCAACAACTTTTATTATGTAACATCTTTTTAACCATGTTTCGTGTAAAATAAATAAAATTTATGATCAACTGAAATTTCGTGTCTTTGTAACCAATTGATCATTTCCGGTTTATTGGTGTTTGAGTTGGGGGGTCTTTCAACATATTTATTGTGATAGGGTGCGTTGTCGATAACCAGAACAGAATCATTAGGTATATTTGGAATTAATTGATTAACCAGCCACTTCTCGTAGTTTTCGTTATTCATTTCGTTGTGATAATCACCTTTAGCGTCCGTGGATTTATACGTTAAAAAGGCTCCTGGTACAAAGCCTTTTTCGTTACCTGCGTGAACAATTATCAAACGTTGACCTTTTGAAATCGGTTTTTTTACCCCTATTTGCTTATCATCACTCCAAGTTTTTCCTTTAGTGTGGGTTGTATGTATGTAGGACTCATCCATATAGATAATGTTTTTTCCTGCTTCGCGAAATTCGCGTATTTTGTCCAGATATTCAATTCGTTTGAGAGCTACATCGTGCTTTTCCATTAGAACTTTTCTATTGTCTTTTATTTTTGTGAACGCAAATCCCATTTCATAAAGAATTTTTCTCAACGTCTTTTCTGACCCATTATAAGTAATAGCCTCAGATAATTTAGCTTTTAATGTTTTTATTGTAGGCAGTTGTTTGTAACGCAGATGAAAATCGTACACCATTCTTCTAACAACATCATAGTCAAAATCGTCCATATCTAAACGAAATTGTTTTTTTGGTCTCCCATTTTTTCAAGAGCTGGATTTTGTTCCACTGGAATATGTATTATCAGTGCCAGTGCCGACTTCGTTTAATATATTGTTCAAAGTTCTTTTTGATATTCCAGTGGCATCTGCAACTCTCTGTTGAACCTTCTTAAAATAATTACTTACATTAACATCCTCATGTTTTTTAAATTGGTTGGCTTCAGATAAAAAATATTTATAAACATTATGGATAATTTCGCGTGACTGGTAGACTAACGGCTTACCTTTTTTCCCTATAGATGCCATAGTAGGTACTAATTTAATTTTATAGGGGTTTTAGCAGCTCTATATACATATATATATATTGGCTTAGATAAGCAACTGCACTCTCTCGCATTTGAACCATGACTGACAAAACAAACGTCATGGTGTGTGCGACACAGATATCGCTATACGAAGTCGAAATTAGCCGATTGCCTCTTTCTAAAGCTCGATGTGCATTCTTTTTGGCCCTTTACTGTAACTATAATGACAGCAGTGGCGGGGGTGCGGAAACTAGATCAGTGGGGAGCAGGGAGTTGCCTATCTGAATGTAATAACAGTATTACATACAGATCGGCAACTCCCTGTCGCGCCACAGCTGTCAGTAGAGTTGACGTGCGCGTTGACGGACAATTTGCTTACATTTTATTGATCACATCACACGCACACATTCTAGCTGGAGTTTCCGCCCTGTGGTCTTAGTTATAGAAACGTGTCATCCTGTAAACCATATTTCTAGCAAATAAAACATAATATATTTTAAAAGATATTATAGAAAATTGAAAACCAAAGCATCTAGTGTGAGTAACACCCAATGTAAGTAAAATTCCTGAAAAAAAAAGCGTCTTTTCATATTACCTTTTCGTTCTATACAACGAGTTATTTCATAAAACTTTCGTTTCATAACATCCAATTCGCACCGCATCAAAACCAAACATCATATCTTACTATTTACACTTTTCGTTTCACAAAACATAAATTCACACCGACCCTAAATAAAATTTCCCTCCAAAAAACATTAAAATCTATCAACTCACACAAGCAGCAAGCGCGCCAACAGCGGTGCCAGGTTCGATGACGCTCCTCTGGTACTTGTGGTGACACACGCGCAGGAACTGCACCAGCTGTGTGAGCGTCAGCCGCTCTAGGCGACGCGCGGAACCACCGAGCTTCTCTACGCGACGGGCTATGGCGCGGACGAACTCGCTGTGGGGAGAAAGGGGATATTTGTCAATCTTACTATATAATATTATAATTTATAGTATGCTCGCGGCTTCGCCCGTGTTGAATTCCGTTTCCGTTCCCGGATCCCATGGGAACTTATTCCCGGGATACAAGTAATTTATATGCCATTCCCGACTAAAATTTATCCCAGTACCGGTCATGGACAAGTGGCTGAAGAGGAGCCACGATACTTACCGGGCACAATAGCTTCGGTAGGTATCTGTGGCTCTACTGCGAGGACCGCAGCGATGACACGGTGCTCCACACGCTGGTGGAGTGCACGGCGTGGTCAGGTCGAGTGGCAGATCTGGGCATGGACACTCTCTCGCTCGAGACCATGGTGCGAGCCATGTGAGCCAGCGAGAGTAAGTGGGACGCAGCCGCCGAGAGGGCTGCTCACCATTCTTACAGAAGCAGGCCCATGACGGCAGCGTGACGTGAGGGATTCACGCTCGAATTAGAAGCGGGTCACCCCCGAAAACCCCCCAAAAACGCGGGATATTACCCGTATAGCCGTAGGTCGGTTGGGATTCCTGCGAGATCCTTCCGAGGGCTTATACGGGGCTCCCAACCGTAGGTTGTTGGGCGTTACGCGAGGTTTTATATTCGGCAGGAGTCCGGCATAGCATCCATGAAGGATTTTCCCTCACGTTAAACAAAAAAAAAAGAAATTTATCCTGTTACCCAATTACAGCCCGATCTGTTCAGTAGTTAGAGCCTGGAAAAGTTACAAACATCAACACTTACAAACTTTCACATTTCTAATATAAGTAACTAGTAGGCGTCACGCGGTTTGACTCGTTCCCGTGGGAATACGGGGATAAAATATAGCTTATTTTACCCCGGGATAGTGTAAATTTCCAACTGTGAAAGAATTTTTCAAATTGGTTCAGTAGTTTCAATGCAAACAAACAAACAAATATTTCCTCTTTGTATCGAAAAGTAAGATGTGAAAGTTCATGAAAATGAAATTACTTTAATCCCCTAGAAGCGACCGAAGATAAAGCTCATTAAATAACTTACAGCAACTCCTTCTTGAACTCTACCGTGCACGTCTTGAAGTCGTCCAAGGCCAAGGTTTCTTCTGCGGAGAACACTATGCCGTCAGAGTCCAGGGGGTCTTCGTCCCTGAATACAAAACAGACAATTATATCAAAACACCGACCAAGTGCGAAGGGTTCTGTAAGAAAAAATAGTAAAGGTGAATGGTTTTGGGTGTAACGTGCCTACCACCATATCGACATCCAGGGGCTCAAGCAACCTCACCACCACGCGGTGCACCTGCTCAATAACGTATGAGGCCGAGCGTGTTGCTCTACGAGGTGTGCAAGCTCTTTGAGCGTATTACTGTACAACGCCTCGTCAGACACCTCACAAGCGTAGGGGCCAGATCTGGCAGATGGCCAGTTTGGTTCCGTCAGGGACGCTCCACCGTGGACGCGATCATGCGCATTAGAGGCCTGACGGAGGAAGCAGTCTCGAAGGATGAGGTGGTGGTGGCGGTGTCTCTCGACATCGCCAACGCCTTCAACACCTTGCCCTGGAGCTGCGTTGGGAAGGCGCTTATCTACCATGGAGTGTCTCCCTGCCTCCGTCGAATTGTCGGGGCCTAACTTTCCGAGAGGGCCATAACATACCCGAGCTGGCTGGCCTCGGCATCGGCATCGAGCCCTCGATGAAGTATCTGGGGCTCGCACTCGATAGCCGGTGGAACTTTGGACACCACTTCCGAAGTTTGGTCCCAACACTGAGAAGGGCATCAGCCGCACACTCGCGGTTGATGCCCAACATCAGGGTACCCAACAGGAGACTGTACCTAGGGATCGTGCGAAGTATGGCCCTATACGAGGTACCCGTATGGGCGGATACCCTGACGGCCAGTAATGTGGCTAGATTGCTCCGCACGCAGAAGGCGATGGCCATCTGGGTGATAAGGGGATACCGCACGATCTCAGGTGAGGCAGCATGTCTCCTAGCCGGGACCCCTCCATGGGATCTGGAAGCCAGGGCTCTTGCATCACTATTAAAATGGCAAGGAGGCGCTGGAGGGGGCCAAAGGCCTGCATCTCGAGCAATCGAGGCTCGATGGTCTCAGCTCCACCAGGAAACAGTGGAGCAGCACAGCGCTCCACACGCTGGTGGTGTGCACGGCGTGGATAGATCCTCGTGGCAGGTCTGGAAGTGGACACTCTCTCGCTGGATACCATGGAACGAATCATGATCTCCAGCAGTGGCGAATTGTCCATAGAAGCCCATTCCTTGTGGCTTCCCTTTTCAGATCGGGCAGTGACATGTAATATTTACTCAAAACTAATAAACACAATTATATATTCTCGAACACTCATTCAAATATAAAAATATTTGCAAATTTACATGGTAAGTCGGCATTTTCGTCTCAACCCCTGCTACAAAAGTCATAGCAATAAATTTTCGAGTCAAAGTTCAAAGACCCTATCTCTGACATCACGCGGTAAGCCCGGCTTCCTGATCATTTTGCGTCTGCTTCGTTAGTACTACGCAAATGTATATATGCGTCCTATTCTCTCACATTTTTTCAAGATTTGATTCGTGGATTTTCGCCTAAAGTAAGCCATGAGTTCGTGGCTTACACCTGAGACAGTCATATTAATAGAAAAGGACAACGTATTTGACTTGAAAACTCGACCAATTTAAATGCACCTAACGCACGTCGAAACGTTTTGCATCGAAGTGTGTTTTTAATTTGATGTGTTGTTATTACTTCATTTCACATGCGTTTCCCGTGAATAATAATAAAACATAACATAGTTTCAATTGACTTTATAAAGTATTGTGCTGTTTATTAGTTAATTATAAATAATTATCTACTTCAAGTACTAAATACATCGTGAAAGTGTGTAAAATTGTGTTTTGTGTTCTGTATTTTGTTGTGATTTCTGTACACATGATTATTGTTTTGGAGTCACATAATGCTCACTGATGGACGTAGGCCTTCGGTATTACGGGTTCGATAAAAATAAAGGTCAGTGTTTTTTTATATTTATCAAGTAGGTATCTCAGAATACGCTAGTGATATTAGTTCAATGGCTTGGGATACCTAATAATCTTTATTTTGGCTGAATGTTTCATTAATAGTTTATAACATAATAAAGCAGTTTTGTTCCATAGAATCACTTTGTCAGATATTTTTGAAAAAATAGATAAGAAGTATGTTTTTATTTCAATTTTGTATTGTAAAATATCGCGGTTTTTAATACTCTATAGGTACTTGAAATCTTACTAATATTATAAATGTGAAAGTTTGTGAGTGTGAATGTGGATGTTTGTTACTCTTTCAGGCTCGAACGGCTGAACGGATCGGGCTGAAATTTGATACAGATATCCATTATAGTCTGGAATAACACATAGGCTACTGTTTATCCCGGGAGTAACTTCCCACGGGAACTAATTTTACGCGGGTGAAACTGCGGGCATTAGCTAGTACATGCATATTATTAAAAACATTAGAAGTACCTATACCTATTTCGCGTCTAAGTCCCAAATTAGACCCGTTTTTCCCCCGAAGGGTAAAAAACGGATATTTAGGTTTCAGCCGCAGCTTGAACCACATTTGAGATTAACGTTCCGATATTCGTCAACAACATCTGCTATCTCACTCTATCACATAGGATTGACGCGTCGTCCATACTATACCTGTCCTTGTCTCGCACTTAGAGGCAGCGCGCGGCGGCCATGTTCCTCAGTACTAAGAGCCGGCAAGGCCTTCAGGTGTGGTTCAAGCTGCGGCTGAAACCTAAATATCCGTTTTTTACCCTTCGGGGGAAAAACGGGTCTATTTAGGTGTTCGAGCCTTCGCTTGAACCACATTTGAGACGTGTTTACTATCTGCCGGCGCTGCCAGACTAGTCTTGAGACTGGTGTTAAGCGTACTGTGAAATATGAATATGATTGCCAGATAAACTGCATTATAATGTTAAATTATAATTGTTTTATAGATTTTTTTTTTTTTTTTGAAAAACATAATCCACTGCTCGTAAATCAATCATCCGTTTGAAGAGCGTAATCAACGGTTTGAATATCGTAAACAACTAACAGTTTGAAAAGAAAAACTATTATTTATTTATGCCACAATGTAAATGTAGGTGTAATTACTTATATCATGATTATGTAATTTTTATTACCTCTGTAATATTTATTTAATAATAGGTAGGTAACTAAGAACAAAGAAAGCTTTACTTTGTTACTCTATTGGTGAGAAACTCTGGCTTAAGATGTTTGGATTGTTATTGGATTTGGGCGTTATATCCCTAAAATAGTGCCGAAAGAAAGTCTGTTTCGATCGCCAATTGCCCCTCTTTAAGATTTCATCAATGTTACATTGGTTTCCAATCCAATTATTGGTTGCAACTGCTGCTCTGAAACTACCCGCTGAGCTAGATATACCTGCGTCTTTGAATAATGTTCTAATCCATCCTGCTATCACGGATCGAGAGTCATTCTTAACTGTCCCTCTTGTGGTTATAAACAAACTATCCTGGCATGACTTATTACGGCGTGCTTTTGAAAGAGAAATGGTTTTCTTGACCCACATAATAATATCAAGTCGAGTTTTTGGAACAGTTTCGTTGGCTTTCAGTGACCAACCTGATTGTCTGTATGATGTCGAATCTGTTTTGGAGCCGTATTTAGGCCAAAATATTATTTCACTACCTTTGTCCTCGAAGCTACCCTTTGCTATTGATAAGAGGGTTAGATCATGGACCCTCCTGCCCGTAGCCAGCAGAAGAAGAACACTAGTGTGTCTTGAAACTGCAAAAAGATTGTTGTCATCTAATTGATAATTCTGTAGGAAGTTAAGCAAGTCCTCAATTGTCCATGTAATGACTTTTTCACTGGGGGGTTCGATCCCAAGATGCCTATTAATACTTGCTTGACTAGGGGGTGAGAGCTGAGTTCGCAAGATCTGGAAGGGTTGCTAAAATTTGCTACAACTGACTTGTGCACTGCTATAGTCCTGGGAGCCAGCTTTATAACTTCATAAAGGTGGCACAGGTATTTGGCTAAATCCTGAGGACTAGGGTTATCAATAAGGATGTTATTTGCTTGAGCCCAGCTAACCCATCTCGTCCAGACTGGTTTGTAGGTTTTTAGCGAAGATCTTCTCCAGGATGATTCCAACAGTCTTACTTCACTTTCAGACCAGCTGGCTATCTGTTTGGACCAGCCCGTACCAACCAGGCCGCCAATACTAGTAGTTCGATTCCTTGAGGTGCATGGTTCGTGCGGAGATCTATTAGGTTCTCGTGGAGGTTCGGAATTAAGAGCGGCGGCTGTTCTCTCATTTGATCCAGCTCTGGTTTCCAGAAGGCTCTGTCCCAATTGGGTGCAATTAGGATGTACCGCCCCTCCGACTTTTGTAAATGTCGCAAGACTTGTGGGATTAGAGCTGGTGGCGGGAATATCCATCCCAGATTGTACTTCCACGTCCGGATGAATACGTTGCAAAATTGGTTTTCTGGGTCCACCACATCCTCGCTGACGTACCTCTGAACGACCGCTGATTCCTTCGAGGCACATAGGTCTACCTCTGGTGTACCATACTTCTCGAAAGTCCAGGAGGCTACTTTCTCGTTGAGGTGTCATTCTGGTAAGGCTTTCTCTCGAGAGAGTCAGTCGGCTATGCCGTTGTAAATCTCCGGAATGTATCGAGCTATCAGGTGACAGTAAATTCGGTCGCATAATTCTATAATATGAGTTGTGGAGCTTAACCGCATCATGGATCTGGTGCCACCCTGTTTGTTTGTATAAGCTACGCTTGTCCGATTGTCGAATTGTATCATGATTGACTTGTTGGCAATCTCTGATCCCATCCTTTGAAGGGCTTCGTATACTGCCCACAATTATTTTTGGTTGCTGTGCCATTCCCTCTGAGAGCGAGTCCATCTTCCCCACAGGTATCGCCCGCTCACTACGAGTATGGCCCCCCAACCTCTCTCTGCTGCGTCTGTTGTGCTGAAAGTTGATGGACTTGGGTAATGGGTCGGTATTGGCTTTTGCAGGTTTTCCGACCACCATTGAAACTGTTCTAGAACAGTGACTGGTATATGAAGTCTTTAATGAGGTTGATTCTGCGGTAGGAGACGGCATGCTTTCTGAATTGGGCGACAATGAAGCCGGGTCCAAGGGACTGTGAAGGAGGCGAAGTTTAATTTGCCTAGAATTACTTTGGCATCGTGCCCACTCCATCGAGATTTCCTCTGGAGATCTTGTAGACACGACCGCAGTTGTTGAATTTTTCCTGTTGATAGACTCTTGGTGTTTCGATTTGTATTCCAAGTAATGCCTAGGAATTCTATGCTGGCCGAAGCCTTGCCTAAAAATCTTGCATGGTTGATTGGCTGACTCAGGTTCTTTAGGTATTCTATAGCAAAAGCCGTTTGATGCTCTTGTGTCCTCGGGTCTTCGTTCATAAACAGGAAATCGTCGAGATACGAGTATACTATCACCCTGCATCCTTTTCGCAGAAGTTGTTGTGCGATCCGGTTTGTTATTTTGGCAAACGCCGCTAGCGCTCTTGCCAAGCTGAACGGCAGCTACGCCATCTAGTATACTTTCCCGTGGTATGAAAGGGACAGGTACCGCCGGTGATTGCGACTTATCGATGCGTGAAAAAATGCTTGAGATAGGTCGATTCTCATCATGTGATCTCCTTCTTATAAGTGTGATGGGATTTTCTGATGATTTATAATGCGAAATCTTGGGGCAATCACATGTCCGTTTGGTTTTTTGAAAGGGATTCTGTATCCGCATAACGTCTTTAAAACATTTACAAGTGCCCCTGCTCAGTGCTTGACATAATTGATTAGGCATCCCCCAGTGAGAAAGGCATTTCTTACTCCCTCTATCTCTTTTCCCCTGGTATTTTTTGGGAGAAAAGGGTTTTTGAAGTAGTCCCTTTCCAACATCCCCTCTGCGGTGAGTGGGCAGGGATTTTTTGTTGGTGGTGTTTCGAGTACCCTGAGATCGGCTATACGAACCATTCTGCTTCGTCATTGGAGGACTAGGCTTCCTGTTCGTGTATAATATTTTCCTAGTTTTAAATAGTTTATGCATCCCACCAACTTCCTTTACCATCTCCGTAAGAGATTTGTCATCGAATAGGTGCGTCCCTGAAGGAGGGATATCATGTAGGATGTTTCGGAAGACTTGAACAGGAGGGTTGAAGAACGCTCTCCTCTGTTTAATTACGTCCGCTCGTCGACCGCACACGTACTGCAGAAGTGCATCAGAATTTCGTCGGAAGCTGGTGTACGCCGCTACAAAATCTCGACCCACTACGTTTTTTACGTTTGTTGGAAGATTTTCCAGGAGGTTTTGGAATGTCAACCTCTGCTGAATTAGGCCATTTGATATGGCTCCTAAGGTCAGGTCAATTTTTTCCAAAATTGGTACTGATTTCCTGCTTGGGGTTACTTCTGTCAGAAGCTTGTTCGTTTTAAGAGAAGTGAAAACTGGGCTTGCTTGAAACTGTTTCTGCGTATCCACGTATCTAACGTTACACCAACTGCTTTGCCCTAACTTCTGACAACTAAATCCATGCTTCCTAGCTAAGGGGTCCGCCTGTGCTATCTTAGGTTCAGCTTCTGCGGTGATTGTCGTAAAATTGAAATGGGTGACGTTGTGAGCACCCTTTTTTCTGTTATTACTGCCAAATCCTTCTGCGCATCGACAATTCGTCCTCGTAGATCAGTTACTCTAGTTTGCCGAGTAGTAGATAAATAGGGAGAGCTCCTTGTCCCCTGAGCTTGATCCTCCTTTTTATCATCAGATTGGGTGCTATCTGAGAGTGATTCGAAAGATTCGTTGAGAATTTCCTCGCAGGCCTGGTGTGTGGACAGTGGACCATTCGTCGGTTGATATTGCATCATTGTTTTAATCTTTTCGTTCTGCTCAGATTGCATCCTTAACATTTTGTTGAACAGCAGTATCTGCTGGTTTGCAACCGAGGCGAGTAGATGTTCTCTGCTACCTTGTGTTGGAGCCGGGTGGGCTTCAGAGCGAGTGAGTGAACTTGTCACGTTTGTGCATGATGTATATTCTTCTACGGGAGTCGCGATCGATCTTATTGCACTCGTAGAAGGCTGCGTTCCTGCTAGTGGACTAAGATGCTCCAATTCTAGCAAAGCTTCTCGTCGTTTTACGAGTTTCGGTTTCAACTTCCTTACGGTGTTCATGAAGGCATCATAGTCTGGTGAGTGTATCTTCTCCATTATATTCTGCGGTGAGAAAAGGAGAGCTCTGCCCAGAGGCCATTTCGGGATAGTAGTACTCATTGTCCTGTCTGAACGTTCCGACAGCCATGTTGTCAAAGGGTTGAAGGCGCGTGCCAGATCCACTATAGGGATGGCGAATCTGAGTTCCATCTCTATTGCTGCTGGCAACTGGGAACTCCCAAACAGCTCTTCGGAGGTAAATTTGTAAACTTTCCAGTCTCTCCAATCACTCGGAAAATGTTCGTCTAAGGAGGCAATAATGGCCGATAAACTATCTCCATTATCTTCTGAGTAAGACTCTGCTGCCAGAGCACCCATAGATGTTATTTCCGCCATAATTCTGGAAATAATTGGGTGATTCCTCTTTGGAAGAGTGGCTTTAATGTTTACATGATAACTTAGGCGACGAGCAACCCTGGGTGCACTCGTTACAACTGAGGCGACAGCCCATAGCTGAATTGAAGCGACAACCGTCCCAGTTCGGGTGACGGTAGTTTATCCTCTGAAGCGACATGACAGTCGCCTCGACCAAGTTGACAGACGCCCCGATCGAAGCGACAGATGCTCTTGACTGAATCGATGGTCGTCTCGACTAAAGCGACAGTCGTCTCACTGAGACTACCGAAGGACGCCACGACGCTCAGTCGTTTAAGTCCTAGAACATACTAGTATGTTCATCAGTATAAGTAATAACTTGTTCGTCGCTGGGCCTAAAGAGGCGCCGAGCGGTAGGATATTATCGTTGGGCTTAAAAGCGCCGAACGAGCTATAACGCTGTGAAATTTTACTTTCTTTGAGTGGAGACGTGTTGACTTCACGAATATCAAAAGCGTACTGAGGAACATGGCCGCCGCGCGCTGCCTCTAAGTGCGAGACAAGGACAGGTATAGTATGGACGACGCGTCAATCCTATGTGATAGAGTGAGATAGCAGATGTTGTTGACGAATATCGGAACGTTAATCTCAAATGTGGTTCAAGCGAAGGCTCGAACACCTAAATTATGAATTATTTTCAATTAACTTCAATCGAGACAATTTGAAATAGGTAGGTATGAGCTTGCAGAGAGTAGTAGAATAATTTCAAAACATGGTTAGTGTTCAAGTCAGGTTTTAGTTCAAAATATGTAACTAGATGGCATTACTTTTTTGTATATAGTATCTAGATCGCGGTATGGTTTCGTTACCTGAGCAGACATATATAGCTGTGAATATTATTTTAATAAAAAAAATTTTAGTACAAGGATAATTACAGTCTATTATTTACACCTAAGGTCGGTTAAGTAAGACCTTTTCAGTTAGTGTAAATTTGAATATCTTTTTAGTCATCAGTAGATAATTTATGATACTTTTTTATAAGCCAATTTATCATGCACGTAAGACATTGTTTTGAATTAAATACATGGATCTTACGAGTATAGTACAGGTGGCAAACAAAACACAAAAGGCATTACACCGCCGCGCGCCACCATTTAATAAATACGCAAAATACCTACACTACAGGTGTGACCAACTGGATATTATTTTTTTCACCGGCTTTCCTTTTGAAAAAATTCAGCCTTCGCCGCTGATCTCCAGCGGGAGTAGGTGGGACTCCGCTGCCTCTTTCTGCGAGCAAGTCATGCTCGTGAAAGAGACCGCGGTGAAAGCGGAAGAGAACTCTCCCACCCGAGTTCCGCAGACACGTCGGCGGCGGGGGCGCCGCTGACGTGTCTTGGCTCAAGACTATCGGCCTCCATGGTCAGGGGCCTGAGGACGGTGAGCGGGTCCTCACGTAAATCAAAAAATAACGTACGATGCTTCGACGCATTTTGTTACCAACATGGCGGCTAGGGCGCCCATGTGGGTGCCAGGTAGTACGAAGTGTAGATCGGTGGGTCCAGTTCTCCTATGTTAGTTATACAAACTCACCTAGACAGATACTTGGCGCGCACGTCGGCCAACACCCTGGAGAGGTCCACGGGCCGGTCCTTGCCCTCCATGTAGCTGGGGTCCAGCCCGTCACTACGTAACGGTAGCACTCACCTAGACAGATACTTGGCGCGCACGTCGGCCAACACCCTGGAGAGGTCCACGGGCCGGTCCTTGCCCTCCATGTAGCTGGGGTCCAGCCCGTCACTACGTAACGGTAGCACTCACCTAGACAGATACTTGGCGCGCACGTCGGCCAACACCCTGGAGAGGTCCACGGGCCGGTCCTTGCCCTCCATGTAGCTGGGGTCCAGCCCGTCACTACGTAACGGTAGCACTCACCTAGACAGATACTTGGCGCGCACGTCGGCCAACACCCTGGAGAGGTCCACGGGCCGGTCCTTGCCCTCCATGTAGCTGGGGTCCAGCCCGTCACTACGTAACGGTAGCACTCACCTAGACAGATACTTGGCGCGCACGTCGGCCAACACCCTGGAGAGGTCCACGGGCCGGTCCTTGCCCTCCATGTAGCTGGGGCCCAGCCCGTCACTACGTAACGGTAGCACTCACCTACACAGATACTTGGCGCGCACGTCGGCCAACACCCTGGAGAGGTCCACGGGCCGGTCCTTGCCCTCCATGTAGCTGGGGTCCAGCCCGTCACTACGTAACGGTAGCACTCACCTAGACAGATACTTGGCGCGCACGTCGGCCAACACCCTGGAGAGGTCCACGGGCCGGTCCTTGCCCTCCATGTAGCTGGGGTCCAGCCCGTCACTACGTAACGGTAGCACTCACCTAGACAGATACTTGGCGCGCACGTCGGCCAACACCCTGGAGAGGTCCACGGGCCGGTCCTTGCCCTCCATGTAGCTGGGGCCCAGCCCGTCACTACGTAACGGTAGCACTCACCTAGACAGATACTTGGCGCGCACGTCGGCCAACACCCTGGAGAGGTCCACGGGCCGGTCCTTGCCCTCCATGTAGCTGGGGTCCAGCCCGTCACTACGTAACGGTAGCACTCACCTAGACAGATACTTGGCGCGCACGTCGGCCAACACCCTGGAGAGGTCCACGGGCCGGTCCTTGCCCTCCATGTAGCTGGGGTCCAGCCCGTCACTACGTAACGGTAGCACTCACCTAGACAGATACTTGGCGCGCACGTCGGCCAACACCCTGGAGAGGTCCACGGGCCGGTCCTTGCCCTCCATGTAGCTGGGGTCCAGCCCGTCACTACGTAACGGTAGCACTCACCTAGACAGATACTTGGCGCGCACGTCGGCCAACACCCTGGAGAGGTCCACGGGCCGGTCCTTGCCCTCCATGTAGCTGGGGTCCAGCCCGTCACTACGTAACGGTAGCACTCACCTAGACAGATACTTGGCGCGCACGTCGGCCAACACCCTGGAGAGGTCCACGGGCCGGTCCTTGCCCTCCATGTAGCTGGGGTCCAGCCCGTCACTACGTAACGGTAGCACTCACCTAGACAGATACTTGGCGCGCACGTCGGCCAACACCCTGGAGAGGTCCACGGGCCGGTCCTTGCCCTCCATGTAGCTGGGGTCCAGCCCGTCACTACGTAACGGTAGCACTCACCTAGACAGATACTTGGCGCGCACGTCGGCCAACACCCTGGAGAGGTCCACGGGCCGGTCCTTGCCCTCCATGTAGCTGGGGTCCAGCCCGTCACTACGTAACGGTAGCACTCACCTAGACAGATACTTGGCGCGCACGTCGGCCAACACCCTGGAGAGGTCCACGGGCCGGTCCTTGCCCTCCATGTAGCTGGGGTCCAGCCCGTCACTACGTAACGGTAGCACTCACCTAGACAGATACTTGGCGCGCACGTCGGCCAACACCCTGGAGAGGTCCACGGGCCGGTCCTTGCCCTCCATGTAGCTGGGGTCCAGCCCGTCACTACGTAACGGTAGCACTCACCTAGACAGATACTTGGCGCGCACGTCGGCCAACACCCTGGAGAGGTCCACGGGCCGGTCCTTGCCCTCCATGTAGCTGGGGTCCAGCCCGTCACTACGTAACGGTAGCACTCACCTAGACAGATACTTGGCGCGCACGTCGGCCAACACCCTGGAGAGGTCCACGGGCCGGTCCTTGCCCTCCATGTAGCTGGGGTCCAGCCCGTCACTACGTAACGGTAGCACTCACCTAGACAGATACTTGGCGCGCACGTCGGCCAACACCCTGGAGAGGTCCACGGGCCGGTCCTTGCCCTCCATGTAGCTGGGGTCCAGCCCGTCACTACGTAACGGTAGCACTCACCTAGACAGATACTTGGCGCGCACGTCGGCCAACACCCTGGAGAGGTCCACGGGCCGGTCCTTGCCCTCCATGTAGCTGGGGTCCAGCCCGTCACTACGTAACGGTAGCACTCACCTAGACAGATACTTGGCGCGCACGTCGGCCAACACCCTGGAGAGGTCCACGGGCCGGTCCTTGCCCTCCATGTAGCTGGGGTCCAGCCCGTCACTACGTAACGGTAGCACTCACCTAGACAGATACTTGGCGCGCACGTCGGCCAACACCCTGGAGAGGTCCACGGGCCGGTCCTTGCCCTCCATGTAGCTGGGGTCCAGCCCGTCACTACGTAACGGTAGCACTCACCTAGACAGATACTTGGCGCGCACGTCGGCCAACACCCTGGAGAGGTCCACGGGCCGGTCCTTGCCCTCCATGTAGCTGGGGTCCAGCCCGTCACTACGTAACGGTAGCACTCACCTAGACAGATACTTGGCGCGCACGTCGGCCAACACCCTGGAGAGGTCCACGGGCCGGTCCTTGCCCTCCATGTAGCTGGGGTCCAGCCCGTCACTACGTAACGGTAGCACTCACCTAGACAGATACTTGGCGCGCACGTCGGCCAACACCCTGGAGAGGTCCACGGGCCGGTCCTTGCCCTCCATGTAGCTGGGGTCCAGCCCGTCACTACGTAACGGTAGCACTCACCTAGACAGATACTTGGCGCGCACGTCGGCCAACACCCTGGAGAGGTCCACGGGCCGGTCCTTGCCCTCCATGTAGCTGGGGTCCAGCCCGTCACTACGTAACGGTAGCACTCACCTAGACAGATACTTGGCGCGCACGTCGGCCAACACCCTGGAGAGGTCCACGGGCCGGTCCTTGCCCTCCATGTAGCTGGGGTCCAGCCCGTCACTACGTAACGGTAGCACTCACCTAGACAGATACTTGGCGCGCACGTCGGCCAACACCCTGGAGAGGTCCACGGGCCGGTCCTTGCCCTCCATGTAGCTGGGGTCCAGCCCGTCACTACGTAACGGTAGCACTCACCTAGACAGATACTTGGCGCGCACGTCGGCCAACACCCTGGAGAGGTCCACGGGCCGGTCCTTGCCCTCCATGTAGCTGGGGTCCAGCCCGTCACTACGTAACGGTAGCACTCACCTAGACAGATACTTGGCGCGCACGTCGGCCAACACCCTGGAGAGGTCCACGGGCCGGTCCTTGCCCTCCATGTAGCTGGGGTCCAGCCCGTCACTACGTAACGGTAGCACTCACCTAGACAGATACTTGGCGCGCACGTCGGCCAACACCCTGGAGAGGTCCACGGGCCGGTCCTTGCCCTCCATGTAGCTGGGGTCCAGCCCGTCACTACGTAACGGTAGCACTCACCTAGACAGATACTTGGCGCGCACGTCGGCCAACACCCTGGAGAGGTCCACGGGCCGGTCCTTGCCCTCCATGTAGCTGGGGTCCAGCCCGTCACTACGTAACGGTAGCACTCACCTAGACAGATACTTGGCGCGCACGTCGGCCAACACCCTGGAGAGGTCCACGGGCCGGTCCTTGCCCTCCATGTAGCTGGGGTCCAGCCCGTCACTACGTAACGGTAGCACTCACCTAGACAGATACTTGGCGCGCACGTCGGCCAACACCCTGGAGAGGTCCACGGGCCGGTCCTTGCCCTCCATGTAGCTGGGGTCCAGCCCGTCACTACGTAACGGTAGCACTCACCTAGACAGATACTTGGCGCGCACGTCGGCCAACACCCTGGAGAGGTCCACGGGCCGGTCCTTGCCCTCCATGTAGCTGGGGTCCAGCCCGTCACTACGTAACGGTAGCACTCACCTAGACAGATACTTGGCGCGCACGTCGGCCAACACCCTGGAGAGGTCCACGGGCCGGTCCTTGCCCTCCATGTAGCTGGGGTCCAGCCCGTCACTACGTAACGGTAGCACTCACCTAGACAGATACTTGGCGCGCACGTCGGCCAACACCCTGGAGAGGTCCACGGGCCGGTCCTTGCCCTCCATGTAGCTGGGGTCCAGCCCGTCACTACGTAACGGTAGCACTCACCTAGACAGATACTTGGCGCGCACGTCGGCCAACACCCTGGAGAGGTCCACGGGCCGGTCCTTGCCCTCCATGTAGCTGGGGTCCAGCCCGTCACTACGTAACGGTAGCACTCACCTAGACAGATACTTGGCGCGCACGTCGGCCAACACCCTGGAGAGGTCCACGGGCCGGTCCTTGCCCTCCATGTAGCTGGGGTCCAGCCCGTCACTACGTAACGGTAGCACTCACCTAGACAGATACTTGGCGCGCACGTCGGCCAACACCCTGGAGAGGTCCACGGGCCGGTCCTTGCCCTCCATGTAGCTGGGGTCCAGCCCGTCACTACGTAACGGTAGCACTCACCTAGACAGATACTTGGCGCGCACGTCGGCCAACACCCTGGAGAGGTCCACGGGCCGGTCCTTGCCCTCCATGTAGCTGGGGTCCAGCCCGTCACTACGTAACGGTAGCACTCACCTAGACAGATACTTGGCGCGCACGTCGGCCAACACCCTGGAGAGGTCCACGGGCCGGTCCTTGCCCTCCATGTAGCTGGGGTCCAGCCCGTCACTACGTAACGGTAGCACTCACCTAGACAGATACTTGGCGCGCACGTCGGCCAACACCCTGGAGAGGTCCACGGGCCGGTCCTTGCCCTCCATGTAGCTGGGGCCCAGCCCGTCACTACGTAACGGTAGCACTCACCTAGACAGATACTTGGCGCGCACGTCGGCCAACACCCTGGAGAGGTCCACGGGCCGGTCCTTGCCCTCCATGTAGCTGGGGTCCAGCCCGTCACTACGTAACGGTAGCACTCACCTAGACAGATACTTGGCGCGCACGTCGGCCAACACCCTGGAGAGGTCCACGGGCCGGTCCTTGCCCTCCATGTAGCTGGGGCCCAGCCCGTCACTACGTAACGGTAGCACTCACCTAGACAGATACTTGGCGCGCACGTCGGCCAACACCCTGGAGAGGTCCACGGGCCGGTCCTTGCCCTCCATGTAGCTGGGGTCCAGCCCGTCACTACGTAACGGTAGCACTCACCTAGACAGATACTTGGCGCGCACGTCGGCCAACACCCTGGAGAGGTCCACGGGCCGGTCCTTGCCCTCCATGTAGCTGGGGCCCAGCCCGTCACTACGTAACGGTAGCACTCACCTAGACAGATACTTGGCGCGCACGTCGGCCAACACCCTGGAGAGGTCCACGGGCCGGTCCTTGCCCTCCATGTAGCTGGGGTCCAGCCCGTCACTACGTAACGGTAGCACTCACCTAGACAGATACTTGGCGCGCACGTCGGCCAACACCCTGGAGAGGTCCACGGGCCGGTCCTTGCCCTCCATGTAGCTGGGGTCCAGTCCGTCGCTCCCGTAGCGGAACTCCACCACCTCGCCCGTCGCGTTGCGCACCGTCATGTCGTAATGGAGCACCAGGTCTTCCAGACACTGGTTGAAAGAATAAATTCTATTAGTAAAGGCCCAATAATAGTTCTAACAAATTGTGGTTCGAGCGGCTCTGCAGGAAAGCTACAATTCTGAAGAAGTTTGCCTACAAAACTTGGACCAAGACACGCACAATTTCAGGTACTATAACTCTGTAAAAAATTGGCTTGATCTCTGTGACAGTTATATTAAAGTAAACCAAATTGACTTTTATTTCAAAGACATAAAGTTGTTATTTACAGTTAGCACCTCTGTGTTCTCTCACTCTGTGCATTTCAACTACAAAAGCTTTATGCCGTTTGACATAAATTCCATTCATGTTTACGTTTATAGAACTGTCACAGAGATCAAGCTATGTTTTACAGAGTATAATTTTTGTGAGGTGAATGGCAAACGAAATTACACTTCGACCGTCAGCAAAAATGCAAAATTGTCACAGCTAAGTTTATTTTCATCGACAGAATTGGTGAACGACTGGCAGGTGTCGTGAATTTTGTAGTCGTGATTTCTGGTCGCTTGCAAAACTGCTGAGGAAAATTTTGTCAGTCTAGTTTACCACCTTTAGTTCAACCGGACGATAGTTTGGCCCAGACTGCTAAGAAGAATGCCGACCTTTTAGGTTTTTCTCTTTGTCTATAACTCGATCATGAACGACAGAGGCGCTTGGCTGCCTGGCATTACCGGGTGTGGAACTTCCACGCTGGAAATTCAATCACACACTGGATTGAAGCTTGGACCACGGCAGGTCCAGAGGGAGCTTCAATCTCTTGATGTTCATAAGTCGAATGGGCGAGACGGTATTACCACGATGGTACTCAAGCAGCATGGTCTAGAGTTGCATCCGGTACTTACACGTCTTTTTACAATCGCACACAACATCATCTAGCCCAAATTAAGCTAATATAAGCTTGTGCTATGGGATCTAGACGACTGATATACATACTTATATATTTCTAAATACATACATGTTATACATAGAAAACACCCAAACTCCGAAACAAACATTTGTGGATCACACAAATATTTGGACCAGCGCAGCTCAGGAATCGAACCCAGGACCTCCAGCGCCGCAGGTGGTATCCCTACCGACTACGCCAAAGAGGCAGTCAAAAAAGGAGGAGGTTTTGTTTATATCAACACAACATTACAGTCATTCGAATCAAGCTATATTATCCAGGTGTTACCTTAACAAGTCGCCTCTGCAGGTATCCCGTCTCAGCGGTCTTCACAGCGGTGTCGACCAGCCCCTCACGGCCTCCCATGGTGTGGAAGAAGAACTCGGTGGGCGTCAGGCCTGAGTAGAAGCTGTTCTCCACAAAACCACGCGCCGCTGGGATCTTGGCTGGAAGGGGTTAATAGGGTCATTCATGTGTTCAGGTGAAAACGGCGATTGGTACAATATAGGTACGTTCAAATGTAACTTATGTTATTAATGTTTTCACGGTAAAACTAAGCTGCATCTATGCCAGATATCATCGAACGTAGGTCAGTAATTTATTATTACTCCTGTTCTACTAAAGTTAAAGAAAAATCGAATATTTCTAAAAAGTTGTGGCATTTTTTTTCAAGTGAAGCTTCTATTGATTTGGACGTTAATTGGATTTTCTGAAAGTTTTATAATTTTGGTTACGGCTCAACATTAAACTTATTTGAAATGTACCCATCCTTTGGATTGTTAGTCATTTCTCAGAGGTACATGAAACCACCATAAAAAAGTCACCATAAAGAAGCGTGGCAGGGAACCGCTAGTAATATAATAAATATAAAAGTTTGTTAAGATGTTAGTCATACTATAACTTTTGAATCAATTTGGCTGATATTTGACTGTTGACAGTGACACCCTTTTTATTCCGTGAACAAGATCCTGTAAGGAACTAATACTTAAAACTTGACAACACAGGTGTAGTTGCAAGCATCAGTTAATAATACGAATATGAATTTTTTAATACAGTGTTGCTCAAAAAGTGGCGTATTACAGGGACGTATAGCGTTCGGGATGTGGGCTATTACACACTCGTGCTTTTTCTTTACCATTCCCGCACTCGTGCGTTTCCTTTCCCAATTGTCAAAATAATGTCTGTGATTCATGCAAATATTTCTAAAAAAGGATACTAACTTGTTTCAATATCAGATTAAAAGTAATTTTAATTAAAATTTAAGCATAAACTAATATAAGTATCGGCCAAATTAAATTTATAAATTTAAAAAAAGGTGGCTGTATGAAGTGCACTGCCATAGTCTCTGCTTAGGAAGGTATACATATTCTTTTACGCCATTTTGGATATTCAGTTTATTGTTTCTTTATTATTTTATAAAGTTGCTTAATTTTTTCGCAACTGTATTATGGCCGACCGCGTCGCACTTATATCGACCAAATTGGACACCTTTTGGAAAAAGGCCAGGTCAAGAGTACCCTTAATCGGAGGGCATGTATGAAGACACTTATGAAAGTAGAAGAAGCGAAAGTGATATGTCAGGATCGTGGCAAGTGGAAAACCATAGTCTCTGCCTACCCCGTTGGGAAACAGGCGTGATGTTATGTATGTATGTATGTATGTATTAAAAATAGTTGTTCAATACAACGTGTGGGACTGTTATTTAAACTCGTTCCGACTGTCTACCCTCGCCTTCGGCTCGGGTCAACACCTGTCGTAACTCGTTGTAATAACAGACATCCCACACTTGTATCGAAAACTACTATATTGGCAAAGACAGTTGGTGTATACTCACAATGCATCTCGAAGTGCGGCAAGGACCTGTTCTCGAACCCGTTGGGCACGCGCTTGCCCGTCACGGCCTGCTGGCCCACGCACGCGATCATCTGCGATATGTTGATATTTGAACCTGGGGACAACACCACCCTCTCTTAAAACTGACGGCGATATGGCATATGACAAGTGACATTGACAGGTGACATAACACACAGTTGGGTCTCTGCCGGGGATTCTTCGCACCCCCTGCTCCACCATTACTATAGATAAACATAAACTTGCGGTAGATATATGACTGGTCCTTAGTGCGTGGACCGCACAAATGAAGCAACGGCTCAATTCAACTCAGTCGCCATCGAGACAGAAATACACAATATATTGAAGTTCTGTCATTCGTGAGTCAAACAGCTCGCTCATTCATTCGGTCAATCATTACTTTCATTCATTCGGTCAATCTGTTGGAGACCTTCGATGTTAGAAATTAAAGAGTGGACTGTATAAATAAATCGGTCTAATTCGGTATAAAAAATACAATATAATTTGTAGGCGCGAGTGTCGCGGGCGGTGTCGCTGCGCAAAGTATCGGAGACGCCTCTCCGCCTCCGGTCTCGTCCTAGTGTGGCGCTCGTGCGCCGACACAATCATTACATGCATTCATTCGTTAATTCATTTCATTCATTCATTCGGAAGCGCTCGTGGCCCCCCGGACTCAGTGTTCTGTAAACGATCACTGTAGTAAGCAACTTTCACTATGGCCGGACCTTGGATGGGTGACCACTTTGTGACATTAATTTACAAGCGTTTCCGTGCTTTGGACGGTACATTGAGCCGTTGGTCACGGTTGCCAGTAAAATGACAGTCTTTAAGCCAAGTTGAAGGCCTTTTTAGTTGGCTTGCGGCGAAAATTTCAACAGCAGCCAGTCACAACCTGCGTCTGTCCATCTAAACACGGCAATAAGGCTCACTACCTATGACGTGGAACAAATACTAAAATGGTGAAATGTGGGCATATAAGATAAATCTGGCTACCCCTTCTGGGATAAAGGCGTATGTATATATGCATTCATTCGGCGATTCATTCATTCATTTATTTGGTCATTCATTTCATTCATTTCAAGCGGTCATTAATTTTATTCATTCATTCATTCATTTCAAGCGGTCATTAATTTTATTCACTCAGCCATTTATTTCATTCAGTCAATCCTTCATTTCATTTGTCTCACTCATTTCATTCATTCAGTCACTCATCACTGAACTACCAGCGCTAGACATACCTTTAGAGCCACTCTGCGCCATGATAAGCGGCGCGTTAGTAGGATGCAGCTCCCGGAAGCAGGCCTTCGCAGCCAACTCTCTTATGCTGCTGAGCTCGCTCAACATCATAGCTTCCAGTGTCTCCTCCATGGTGCACCCTGGCTGGCACTGCAGCGTGGCTTTCTCCATGTCGTGAATATAGCTGTCGCATTTTGAGTACCTGAACAAATACATACTTGAGTTGTAAAATTTTCTCGCTGCTTCATCGGTATGACATTTCATGTTTACTGAAATCTCCAGACAAACTTAGGCCCTCGTTCAGGAAATTTAAAAAATGTTTTGTCTTAGTGAACAATGTTACTTACATACATGCTTTTATCCCCAAAGGGATAGGCAAAGGCTTTTTATACGCCCCGCATGTGTGTCGCATAGTACTTAATGATTTATGATGTCTTCGTTACAATATTGAACTCTCTTTCAATTACTTTAAACTATGGATTTGCAAAAAAAAATTATGATCAATGTAAATACAAGGACCAAATCTATACTAATATTATAAAGAGGAAAGATTTGTTTTTTTGTTTGTTTGTAACGAATAGGTTCCGGAACTACTGGACCGATTTGAAAAATTCTTTCACTGTTGGGATGCTACTCTTTACGGTGAACATAGGCTATATATTTTATTCCCGTATTCCCACGGGAACGGGAACTACGCGGGTGGAACCGCGTGACGTCCGCTAGTATGGGATATTTATATTACAGAACTACTAAGTAAATAGTTGAATGTGGTGTGGGTCATCTATAGACCCAAAGGCATTCGTCGCAATTCATAAGAACCAAAACTGCGTAAAATTTAAGAGTTCGTTGTCTACAATATTATAACATCAAATAGATTAAATTTAATAGCAGTTCTTTATGACAAGTTCAGAATGACAAAAGTGCTCACCCAGAATCCAACAGTTTGTATTTAGCTTCTAACAGTTTCTTCCCGGGAGTCACGTCACTTATTCCGAAGCTGAAACCTTTGTTCATGATGTAATATGAAGCCATTCGAGCCAATCTACAATCAAAAGAAAACTCATATCACAGTTCGTTCACGTTAAGGATGCAATGAGTATGTAAAATAATCGATACGTTTGTAATTCGCCTTTTTTACTAGTCACTGTGATCTTAACTTCATATTTTTTATTATTATAGCCTTTATTTAACCTTCAAGTACATGCAATCAAATTTAACAGAATGAAACTTAATAAATAAAATTTTCCTCGAGGTTCTCACTTTGAGTACAGGCCTCCTCCATGGCTTACAAAATTATCTTTAAGTAACGTTTTACTTTATACTATGCTAACTTATTAACTTCATAATTTAGGGCGAAATATATTAGATAAGGGTAGTGGCTAAGTCAGCGGATAACGTTAAGTGACTGCTAGTATTGATCCTAAGAATCTTGTACATTATTTGTAATGTAATGCTTAAAAAACTAAGATAAGCTCGGAGTCAAAAAACGGTATAAGGCCGTTCACACTCCTCCATTTCTGCAATTAGATGTTTAGCTCAGAAATGTCCCAACAGTAACACATCTTCATCGCAAGATTCCTCCAAGCAGTTTGGGAGTTATATTGGGGCGACCAAATACGCACAACAATTTTATATCATTCCATAGAAATGTAATGAGAGTTTTTTTATCATTCCAATCATCACATTTATCAATGTTGTTACTACGTCTTGTGCTGTTCTGACCAGGCGTACCATAGAAACATGAAGAGGCACATGACAGGGCCGCCAACTTGAAGACCACTGTCAGAAGTCTTATAGACTGTGAGAGTGGTTCCGAATAGCTAGATATTATTTTGGTGACCTAACATTTTGGGCAGAGCTTCGGCTAGTCTTAGTATACAGTACAGAATGACCCGACAAATGGCTCGCACTCGCTTATATACACACACTCTCTATTATACACTCTGAAATTACGTCACTTCTTATGTCAACTGTCATAGTGATTTAAGGGCGGCGTAACACTTGGCCTTAAGAAAAGAAGAATTCATCCATTACCTCCACATGCCTCTTACGGCGTACTCCTCGCCCCAGTCCCGCAGTAAGATGTAGAAGATGCTACTCTTGGTGCCCGAGCCTAACGTGCTCTTGTCCATCGACCCGCATAGCAGCTCTGAGTTGCGAACTATTACATCTAAAGACACAAAAAGAAATCGTCATATTTAACCTTACTTAATATAAGGGAAGAAAAGCTGGGAAAAGAGACGTGTATTTTTCTCCTCGCTCCTCAAACAGGTTGTAGGACAGACTAGGAGTAAGTCACTGCCACAACTAGAATTAGATTGTTGAGACATTTAAATACTTAAAAGTCACAAGCGTTAATTTATTCAACTTTACATTCGATAATTAATCATTTAATTTCACAATAATTAAACTAAATATTTACAAAACACATAAATAAAATTAACGATTAAACTAAACTAAAACTATCTAACATGAAAATAAAAATAAAATAAAGGAAAATACGAAACTAAAATGCGTCATAAAATTTATCCGCATCGCAGTCCTCATGTGGCAGCGTCCCCAGAAGACTGGCAGCATTGCCACGTTGAATGGCAATCCTTAATCTTTGCCAGCCTTCTGGTCACGTGTAGCATCGACCAAACGCTTTCCTAATTCTAGAAAGAAAATATGAGCGCTTGGACCCCATGGCCGACATTTTATTTGGGAGGATTAATGAATAATTAGTATAATTCTCCACAACATAATGTTAAATAGAATTACGATGCTCAGAATGATGAAATAGATGAATAACCTAAATACACAACATTGAAGTTCGGTGAGGTATTTGTAGGACCGCTAATTAGACCCACTTTTCGGTTGGGATGATAGTAGGAAGTGGGCTTGTAAGATAGATACAATATTTTAGTATATTGTGTATTTAGATGAGACTAAACCCGTCATTATCCTAAGTTATCTTTTCACAAAATTGATAAAAAACGTTATATTTAAAAGTTAATATACAAATTTTCGCTTAAGATTATTCGTATGTAGCAACTACTTACAAGAATCCTGTACACACATGTCCTTGTTGCCGGTGTAGCTTTTTCCTTTCGTCTCCAAGTTGGCCTTCACCTCGCACGCCTTGTTCGGCCGCATTATAAGGCTGTACCACAAATATTGCGATGATATAGCAAAACAAATCTATGAGGAGCAGTTTTGTATTCAGGATCACTAATACATTGCATAATTAATTAAATTACATCGAGTCTATTAAAATTTAATACCTATCTACGAGTACAATCGAACGAGTTAAAATCTTAATTATAATAAAAGTGTGAAAGTTTGAGAGTGTGGATCCGGATGTGTGGATGTTTTTACCTACTCTTTCACGCTCTAACGGCTGAACGGATCTGGTTGAAAATTTGTACAGGGATAAATAATAGTCGGCAATAATGCATAGGATACTTTTTATCAAGGGAATAAGTTCAAAACGAGTAAAATTTACAAGCGGCCGGAGCCACGGACGCCGTCTATTAAATATTATTTTTTAATTATTCTTTACTCTTTTAAGTTTAAACACACTTTAATAATAAAAGATAAAAAATAAACTCGTCACATTTGTCTATACAATAGTAATGGACGATTTTCCAATTCTTAACTTATAAATAATTCTGAAGGATATACCTGAACACCTGCTTCCCCGTCCACAGCCTACACGGTTTAAGTATAGCCGGGGGAGGCAGTTCCACTGTGAGGGTGGAATCCGGTCCCGCCACTAAACAGGCTGCCAGTTGCTGAGCTTCCGATTTTGTGAAGAATGTGTCCCGCTGGGTGATGAGGTACCCGCCGGTTATGAAGTCCTGGGTAGCGGCGATTAGGAGCTCCCCGTTGCGTGGGGTCACCAGGTTTGATTTGTTCTGGGGATTAATAAATTATATGGTGATCGCCATTTAGCGCAAACTTATCAATCAATACATATAATAAAATCGTAACAGGTCGCTGTCTGTACATGGAAGATAAATAAGAAAAAATATTATAGGGGGGCTTTATGAACGCAATAGAACCCAAAACAATGATTTTTAGAATTTTTGTCTGTTTGTCTGTATGTCTGTATGTCTGTATGTCTGTATATCTGTTTGTCTGTACGGTTGTGCACGCTAATCTCAGCAACCGCTCAACCGATTGCAATGCGGTTTTTTTTATTGTGTTGAGGTTTGCTCCAGTTAACATTTAGCGTTTGTTTTATGAATGAATGAATGAATTTATTTAATAAAAAGCTACAATGGCTCATATTTGTTAGTAGTGCTTATATCTAGGTAATTATATATTTATGTAATATTTATATTTATGTAATATTTATATTTATGTATATATTTATGTAAATCGGTTTAGAAATAAAAGAGTTATAACACTTTTAAGAATTAGATATTTTGAAAATTTTAATTGTAGGGGTTTCTTTGAATGTGAGTGAACCTAAACTGGCGTGTTGGCTTAATCATAAAAGAGAGAAATTCAGTCCGCGCCGAAGGCGTGGACTGAATTATTTTAAAATAGACTTAATCATTAAGCTCTTTTATGATTAAGCAAACAGGGCAGTTTCAGACGCTGCTTGATGACTCTGATGAAGAAATACCTTTCCTTTCATACACCTTATGTGACGTAAACGAAGTTGCGGGCTCAGCTAGTCTAATATAAGCTTGTACTACACGATTTAGATAACTGATAAACATCCTACCCTACTAATATTGTAAATGTAAAAGTTTGTAAAGACGTTTGGATTTTTGTTACACCATCAAGCTGTAACGGCTGAACGGATCGAGCTGAAATTTGGTACAGAGATAGCTTATAGTCTGGAATAACACATAGGCTTTTCATACCGGGAATATGTTCCCACGGGAAGCGGGAACGGTTACCTAATTTCACGTGGGCGAAGCCGCGATCATCTCTGTTGAATATTTTTATCTCGTTATAAAACGACGTATTGGTACAGGGTTTTGTTTCGAGAGTTCCTTTTCGTCCCCACGACCTCGTCCGTTAGTTAGTAGGTGTAAGACTTGTAGGTGAAGTTGGTTTGGACACTCTTGCACACAACCAATTTAGACACTCCTTTAAAATAGCTAATAACACATACATCAACAATTAACTACTCTTCTACAAGCATTACTTATATACAAGTATATAAATGTCCATTTGCATATAACTCGAATATTCTGCTTACCCCCATAAGTATAAGCGCCTCCGCTCTCGCCTCCTCTGTCTGAGGTAAGTGCATGTTCATTTCGTCACCATCGAAATCGGCGTTATAGGGAGTACATACGCACTCATTGAACCTGTAACAGTAATCATTCTAAATCTCCGCGGTACATTTGAATTTGGTAGCATGCCTTTCGGTTTTAAAAATGCTCCAGCCATGTCACATTTTAGTTTGATCGCATTTATGGTTTTGAAAGCCCTTACAAAATTATAATCGAAAGCGTGTATAATAAAATGTACTGAGAATGAAAAAAAAAATGTCTTACCTAAAGGTTCTATGTTGGTGCACCCTGGCTCTGTGACACATAATGGACAATTTGTGGAGGGATGGCTGACGATTGAAAAGTACAACATCGCCGTCCACTAGATGTCGCTCTACTATATCGCCACACTGCAATGAATAAATCAAAATATCAGTCATCTGAATGTTTTCATACTACTGAGGTAGCAGACAAGCACACGGAACTATGGAAGTTCGAAACACGAGAGGTCCTACTCTCTCAAGATACTGACAAGGGCAGGCTGTGGCTATCTGCGTTGACATTTTTTCACAAACCACGCAGGAGGCTTTTAACTAGAACTAGAGATAAAGACTACTACGCTACTGGCAAACAAAACACGAAAAAATACTTGTAAATAGAAAAGCCATAAATGGTCATTCATCTCAGGACTGAACGTAGCGTAACCAAAGACTTCTATATAAAGAGGTAGACCTGCCCTACGCACCAATTTTTGAAGCGTATAAACTGAGCTAGTTAGCGCGGTTGCGCGCAGTTCGCGCTGACACTATGGCACTGTCGTATCTCCCACGATTTAACAACAAATGTGTATTTTTAACGTGGAAAAGTACATAATTAACGTCTTAAAAGTGCTTAAGATTAGGTAGTTTACAAAGGAGTACTAATTTATTTGGTAAGTACGCACAATTTATGGGTAATTAATTATTTTTCATCAATTTTATGATTATTCTCAATCTTATTAACCCACCAAATTGTATAGGCCTAACTAATCTGACGCGCCCAATGCTTTTGTTGTACTTCGTATTTTGACAGCATTATACTTGCTGAATATGCCGAGCGAGAGTCAAGGCACGGGGATTCCCCGAATAGTTATAGTTCTTCGCAAGTACGGGCGCCGGAGGCGTCGCCGCCAAGACGATGCGGCAGCCCGAGAGACGGAGCTCTACGATGGATACAAGGAGGCCAAGAGGGCCCTCCAGACGGCCATCAAGCGGTCCAAAAAGTTGGGCCGCGAGGAGCTTATGGAGACTCTGGAGCGGAACCCGTGGGGGCGCCCGTACCTTATGGTAAGGAGCAAATTACGCCCTAAGGCGCCCCCCCTGACCCAGAGTCTCCAGCCGGAGCGGCTGGAGAGGGTCCTGGACTCCTTGTTCCCGACGAGAGCGGAGGAACACATTCCTCCGCGCATGGCTCCGTCTCAGGCACCCAACGCGGAAGGCAGCGAGAACGACGTGCCCGTAGTCACCGAGGGTGAGTTAGGGGCGGCTGTATTGCGGCTTAAGTCCCGCAGAAACACCGCCCCTGGACCCGACGGCATTCCAGGCCGAGCATGGGTCCTGGCTCTCGAGGAGCTTGGGCCTCGACTTATAGGTCTTTTTAGCGCATGCCTCGAAAAAGGCCAGTTTCCCAAGGTCTGGAAGACAGGGAAACTGGTCTTGATCCGAAAGGCGGGGCGGCCGGCAAACTCCCCATCAGGGTACCGGCCGATCGTGTTGCTTGACGAGGTGTGCAAGCTCTTTGAGCGTATTATTGCACAACGCCTCGTCGGGCATCTCACACGCGTGGGGCCTGATCTGGCGGATAGCCAGTTTGGCTTCCGTCAGGGACGCTCCACCGTGCACGCGATCATGCGCATTAAAGGCCTGACAGAGGAAGCAGTCTCGCGGGGTGAGGTGGTGGTGGCGGTGTCTCTTGACATCGCCAACGCCTTCAACACCCTGCCCTGGGGCTGCGTTAGGGAGGCACTTATCTACCATGGAGTGCCACCCTTCCTCCGTCGAATTGTCGGGGCCTATCTCTCCGAGAGGGCCATAACTTACCCGAGCTGGCTAGGGCCGGGTCGGCGAGATGTGTCGTGCGGTGTTCCACAGGGATCGGTATTAGGGCCGCTCCTGTGGAACATCGGTTACGACTGGGTGCTGCGTGGTCCGTTGCTCCGAGGGGTCGGCGTAACTTGTTACGCTGACGACACCCTCGTTACGGCGCGGGGAGCAACGCACCGTGATGCAGCACTAAAGGCCACGGCAGGGGTTGCTCAAGTCGTGGGTCGAATTCGGCGGCTGGGTCTCGAGGTCGCCCTTCACAAATCCGAGGCTCTGTGCTTCCACGGACCTCGGAAGGGGCCACCTGCGGGATCCAGCCTGTGGGTAGGGGGCGTCAGCATCGGCATCGAGCCCTCGATGAAGTATCTGGGGCTCGTACTCGATGGCCGGTGGAACTTCGGACATCACTTCCGAAGGTTGGTCCCAAAACTGAGGGGGGCATCAGCCGCATTAGCGCGGCTGATGCCCAACATCAGGGGACCCAACGCTCCCTACAGGAGACTATACCTGGGGATCGTGCGAAGTATGGCCCTATACGGGGCCCCCGTATGGGCGGAGACCCTGTCGGCCAGTAATGTGGCCAGACTGCTGAGTCCGCAGAGGACGATGGCCATCAGGGTGATAAGGGGATACCGCACGATCTCCGGTGAGGCGGCATGTCTCCTAGCCGGGACCCCTCCATGGGACCTGGAAGCGAGAGTCCTTGCGTCACTGTTTAGATGGCGCAAGGAGGCACTGGATCGGGGCCAAAGGCCTGCGCCTCGAGAAATCGAGGCCCAGCGGACCCTGCTCCACCAGGAAACCGTGGAGACATGGAAGGTGCGACTTGAGCAACCAAAGGGGGGATTCGCCACAATCGCGGCCGTCAGACCGGTCATGGACGAGTGGCTGGAGAGGAGACACGGTGCTCTCTCCTACCGGCTGTCACAGATACTAACCGGGCACGGTAGCTTCGGTAGGTATCTGTGGCGAAGACACCGGGAAACCACGGCCGAGTGTCAGCACTGCGAGGACCGCAGCGATGACACAGCGCTCCATACGCTGGTGGAGTGCACTGCGTGGGCGCAACAGCGCCAGGTCCTCGTAGTGGGTCTGGACGTGGACACTCTCTCGCTCGAGACCATGGTGCGAGCCATGCTCTCCAGCGGGAGTAAGTGGGACTGCGCCGCCTCTTTCTGCGAGCAGGTCATGCTCGTGAAAGAGGCGGCGGGGCGGGTACGGGAGAGAACTCTTCCCCCCGAGTTCCGCAGTCGGCGGCCTGGACGCCGCCGACGTGTCTTCGCCGAGGACTATCGGCCTCCATGACCGGGGGTCTGAGGACGGTGAGAGAGTCGCTCACCGTCCTTACAGAAGCAGGCCCATGACGGCAGCGTGACGTGAGGAACTCACGCACGACCCCCCTTAGAAGCGGGATCACACCCGAAACCCACCCCCAAAGACGCGGATTAGCACCCGAACCACCCCCTGGGCGAGGCTGCAGAGGCGGCTGTAGGTCTGTTGGGAGTCCTGGGACATCCTTCCGAGGGCTTACCCGGGGCTCACAACCATAGGCTGTTGGGCGTTGCGTGAGGTTTTTTAGTCGGTAGGAGTCCGGCATAACATCCATGAGGATTTTCCCTCACGTAAAATAAAAAAAAAAAAAAAAACGGGCGGCAAGAAAATTTAATTTATATGATTTACTCGATCGCAATCGTTGTAAGTATGTACCTTTTTAAGGTACATACTTACAACGATTGCGATCGAGTAAATCATGAGGATTTTCCCTCACGTAAAATAAAAAAAAAAAAAAAAACGGGCGGCAAGAAAATTTAATTTATATGATTTACTCGATCGCAATCGTTGTAAGTATGTACCTTTTTAAGGTACATACTTACAACGATTGCGATCGAGTCTGTCATTATAATGCCATCCTGTGTACTAAGATTTTGTAAAAAATACATATCAAAATGCAACAAATCTTGTGGAGTTACCTTTCACAGATATTTTTTTAATAAAAATTTGTAATTAATTAATGGGAAATTTTTATATAGGTACACATCTGTGTAATTTTCAGCACACCAGGTAACTCCACTAACTGAATGCATACCAGACTCTAAATGGTACAATCTTATAACTGAATAGGTTAGGTTATGTTTGAATTTTTTTATTCAATAATAATAATCGTTTTCGGTAATATTTATCGTCGGTTTTCCTTCAAAATGCTTAGATATTATGTTTGTTGAACTATGGAATTGTTAGATAAACTATTTTGAAAATAGTTATTCGTTCAGTAAAACAGTTGTGCAAATACCATTAAATAGTACATTTAATTTGATTTATTTGGTGTGCATAATTAGTGTTCAAGTCAGTATTTTTAGTTTAACTTTGAAATATTTTGTTCGGAAAAGGGTTCGAAAAATTCAGATATCGATTAAATATCATTAAATAGGTATGTAATCAGTTTTTTAAGTTTACATTTAAATATATACATCATTGGTAAATTTTGCACTTTATTCCTTTATACCTACTTAAAATTTTCTGCAGTCTTCCTTTATACCTAACTAGCTGACCCGCGCAACTTTGTTTGCGTGATATATGAAAAACCGCTCGACCGATTTTGAGCAAACTTCACATAAATCATCTACTAAATAGTCCGAATAAAACCTTAAAATTTGGTTTGGATAGGTGAGCCCGTTCTTGAGTTATAAAATTACAACGAAAAGTTAATTTGGCGAGCTGAATATAAAAAAAAAAAAAAAAAAAAAAAGTGGCATTGATTTTTATATTATAGATTAACATTTTTCTGCAGTCAGTACCTGTGATACAGAATCGTAAAACTTCGAGAGTATTCGGTGGTAGTCGGCTTGTAATTGGAGTCCATACGCCTTCTCTTTTACTCTTGTTCTATTCGTATATTGCTATTGCAGTTACAATTACGTAAATATAGTTTATTAGTGAGTGTAGTTTTAGCAATGTGTGTGTATGAGGATTGCTTTTATGCTTTCGTTTCTTATAGTAGAGCGTATCTACCTCATTTTATATAGAAATCTTTGAGCGTAACATGTTTAACACAGTCCTAATTTCCAGAACATTAAGCTGGTGATTATTCTTCCCATCAATTTTCTATCCATCTCTATCCACTCACCCTCAACTCCAACGCAATCTTCTCTCTGTTGCCGTACTTGAGGAACTTCTTATGCGACAGGCCCTTCTGCTGAACATAGTTCGCCCCGGGGTGGACGTCCGGCCCATTGCGGACCAGCTTCCTCAGCCATTCCAGGTTGGCCGGGAACACTCGCTCAGGGTATGTGAGGACTTTGGCCACGTAAACTGGTACTCCTACCTGCAAAGTGTAAGAAAGCTTACAATAGTTGTCAAAAAATAATAGATCCGTTTTGATATTTGAGAAAGCTCCACTCTCATTGGCAGAATCCCGAATCAGCCAATGAGTGTTATCCGTTCAGTGGCGAGATCTCATTGGTGAATTCGGGAATCCAATGAGAGTCGTCGCGAGGACAAATGCCAAAACGGTCATCTTACATTTTAACTAGTTGTGTCCCACGGCTGTGAAAAACTACAAACTCAGAAGCACGCATAGAACACATGCATGCCTATATTTATAACTAGCGGCCCGCTCCGGCTTCGCACGGGTTTACAGTATTACTCCACTATTTAATGGATGTTATTATACATATAAACCTTCCTCTTGAATCACTCTATCTATTAAAAAAAACCGCATCAAAATCCGTTGCGTAGTTTTAAAGATTTAAGCATACAAAGGGACATAGGGACGGAAAAAGCGACTTTGTTTTATACTATGTGATGATAATGATAAGGATATCAGCTGTCAGATTTGTTATTTGATGTTACAGCTCAGCATCCTCGCGTAGTAACATCAATCAATCAATGAAATCAGCCTATGGCTCTCCAATACTGGATTTAGGCTTCTCCCAATTTACGTCACAACACACGGTCCTGCGCCACAACACACGGACTGTTTATTGTGGCGTCAACTCGTTTCCTGCCACCTTTTCCAGGTAACATAATACGAGTATTACTTTACAGTAGCTTAGTTTTGTAACTGCGAAACAAACAAATTTTTGCTCCTTACAATATGCATTAGTATAAGATTTAACAGCTCACCTCTTGAATTTGCAAGTTCGGGTCTGGAGATATGACAGTTCGGCTGGAGAAGTCCACTCGCTTGCCGGAGAGGTTCCCTCGGAAACGGCCCTGCTTACCCTTTATACGCTGGACCAACCCACGTCCCGGATTTTTTGGCTGTAACATGTAACACAATTAAATTATACTTAATGAACATTTTTTATACAGAGCCATCTGATCCCGAAGTAGGCTAGAATTACAGGACAACAGATATCACAGACTCTTGAAACAAATATTTATGTATCTCACAATTTTGTCCCGTGGTGGGAATCCAATTTACAACCTCGTAATCGGCAGTCGCACTATACGACGACTAGACCAACGAGTCAGTCAATACACTTACTACAAAAAGTGACAGTCTCAAAACTGCCACTTACTCCTAAAACTTCGGATTTCAAGAGGTCGAGAGGTGGAATGTTGCGAATGGGGTCGAGAGGTGGATGTTGTGAATAGGACTTCATTCAAATATGAAAGAAGTAAAGCAAAGAGAGAGAGGGGAATAGACTGAGCAGCAGGGAAATAAGGGAGGGATACAGGAAAAGAGACAGCGGGAGAGAGTGGGGGAGAAGAGGAGAAAGGGACAGACAAAGAGGCACACAGAGAGCGACAAATACCTGCATAGACGCGGGTATCCCAGTCATCTCGCTGTTGACGTACAGGGCCGCGTGTAGCTGCAGGTAGTCCCAGTCCTCCTGCAGCAGCTCGATCTTACCGCCGCCGCTCATGTGACGAGTTATGACCTCGTTGATGAGCATGATCTCGGACTGCTTCATTGTTAGATCGTCTTCGTTACTGGAAATGATGAATTTGTTTGATCCATGAGTTTTTTTTTTTTTTCTCCTTTTTTATTAAGAACAATGTTCTTAATAATTAATTACAATCTAGCCGTTATATAAGTTTATGGCTAATAAGTAATTTACATCTAACTTAATTTACTAGGTATACTGTTTTTAAACTAAGATTTATGTTCATTGCACTTTCTTAGAGTCTGTTAAGTATGAAAACACTTTGTTTACGTGTTTTATATTATAGCACTATCACTAATATTTGTTCACTACACTAATTCAAAAGGCTTAGTTCGTTTTAATCGTCTCACTATGTCCGTGGTATCAAGCAATTGAATCGCTTCGATATTCACATGGTGTAGGAGTCTGCGTTCGTGGGCTGCAGCAGACTTCTGTATGGTTTGGTAGACAGTATCCACGTTGAGATCACGGTGGAGGTCGTCATTTCGTACGTACCAAGGCGCATTGACGATTGCCCTTAGTATTTTGTTTTGGTATCGCTGTATTATGTCTACGTTGGTTGGTTTAGTACAGCCCCAGAGTTGTATACCGTACTTCCAGATAGGCATCAATGTAAGCTTATATATTAGTAGCTTATTATGAATTGACAGACTAGAGTTTCTGCCTAGTAACCAATGCATACTTTTGTATCGAAAGTCCAGCTCTTGCCTTTTCTTTTTAACGTGAGCTTTCCACCGAAGTTTGGCATCAAGCGTCATGCCCAGATATTTTGCTGTGTTTGCGTGTGGCACTTGTAGGCCATTTATAAATATGGGATGGTACTCATGTTTTTTATTTGAGAAGTCAATGTGTAAGGACTTTGATTCATTTAACTTTATTTGCCATTTATGTGCCCAGTCATAAATTTTCGTAACAGCCGCTTGAACTTTCCTAACGGCTTCTTTGTGGCTCGACCCTGTAGCCATAATGGCAGTGTCGTCAGCAAAAGTAGCGATTGATCCATGAGTAAGTAAGTAAAACTTTCTTGTACAACAATAAGATTTGACAAACAAATAAAAAATAACATGAAAATGTAGCTTTTCGCTCAAAGCAATTCTTTCAAGCAGTCTTTGAAAGAGCAAATAATACATGATGATTTCCACACGTAAATAAAACACTGAGAAGTTCAAAATATTTGAACATACATCTGAAATTGGCATTTTCGAAAGCAGAAAACGATGCGTACTTGGCTATGTCTCAATGTCGAGTTTTTGAGTTACCTAAAAGTAGTGTTTAAATTCCGCACATGCTCAAGATTCTTATAAAGTAATTTTCTTTATACTACTGAGGTGACAGACAAGTTTACGGCCCACCTAATGGTTGGTTACCGTAGCCTATGGACGTTTGCAGCACCAGAAGCGCTACACACGCGCTGCCGACCCAGTTGCAGGTTGTGACGTCCCACAGTTGAAATTTTTCAAGCCGCCCATAAGGCCTTCAACTTAGCTTAATGACAGTCATATTACTGACAACCGGGACCAACAGCGTAACCCTTCCGAAGCACGGAAACGCTCGGAAATAAATGTCACAAAGGGGTCACGTGGTGGTCACCCATCCGTGACTGGCCATAGTAAATGACGTGAGGAAGTAATATAATTATTATTTCGACAATGCTAGACGTCACCATAACGTTCCACCAGACGGTGAGCGTCATATTGGCGAGCTTAATATACAAAAAGAAAAGAAATTAAAAACAAAAAAAGGCATGAAATTAAAAGACTCTCTCAACTTACGTGCCAGCCTTAATATCGGAGATAACACTCGGCCTGATGCAGAGAGGTGGGACGGTCAATCTTGTGATGATCAGGTCTTCGGGCCTTGTTACCTTAGCGTTCATTCCCAGCAAGGGGATATCTTCCTCAGGAATGCGACCGAATAGATTCAATACCTACACACACAATGGTAAAGTGTTGTAAATAAATGACAGTATTTCCCAAAAATATGTTTTTTTTATATACCACTAAGGCAGACAAGCATACGGCCCACCAGAAGGACTGGTGGTCACCGCAGCCTATGAACCTTTCCAACACCAGACGCACACTTACACTATCGACCTTGTAAAATCCTCCAAAGACCCCTTTTGAAGAACCCCATACTGTAGGCGTTTGGGAAAACCGAGGCACGGAGATCATTCCACAACCTAAGTGTGCGCGGAATATGTTTTTAATTTTAAACAAAACCACTGTCAACTCTTTAAATATCGATAAACTGCAATGATGTTCACGGAATCATTGCATGAGATGGCAGTAGTAGCTAAAGAAAAAATGAAAATGGCGTCAAATGTTAAAGACAGCAGAGGGGCAAGTGCGAGTTTCGGTGAGCGCCTGTCGACATTCACGAACGAGCGCGTTATCACCGATTTGTATGGGATCGAGACAAGTTTCCGCGTTTACAGCTAGGGGGCGGGGTCTCGATTCCAAACGAATTGGTGAGCCGTGAATGTCGACAAGCTCACGCAAAAACTCGCACTTGCCCCTCAGGGCTAAAAAGGCAACATAGCGTGTTTCATTCACATTCTGATTAATTTGTAGATTCATACAAGAAATGCTTTAGAGACCGTAAAATAGTAAAATTATCAAATGAATCATCTGCAATTCATTTCATAACCCAATCTTATATGATATTAATGTTGCTAGTCTGGAAAAAATACGGGCATGCATAGAAATGAAATGAAACATTAAGAGCCTACCAGACGCCAAATTGTTAAAGGAAAATAGAAGATATACATTTTAGCGACCAAGAAAGAGAGAGACGCGATCCGCTTTTAACGAAATAAATTAATTATAAAAAAACTATAACCAATATGAAAAAAGTGGTCTAGTGCAAATGAAGATTTTACTTTTGTCTTTCTAATAAATATTTTATATTATAAAAATGAAAGAACATACGAGATCTAGCTTAAAATTTCACGAAATCGAGGTATTTTCAACACAAAAATCTATCGAGGATTTAATCAGTAATCGTGTTTCGAGCCCAGAGCGTTTTTAGTTCATGAACTGAAGTTGTCTGTGTTAAAATTTTAATTCATCAGACCTCACTAGTCCTGAGATCTAGATCAAAGTAATAGTCTATTTGGCGTCATATGGACTCTTAACAAACACAATGAAATGAAACATTTAATGATTAGATCATGAAACATACAATGTTGCCTTTTTAGACCCGCTGAAGTAACTCACCTCCAAAGGATTCAGATCAATAATAAGTCCACTATGTAACATGCTAGCCAGTTCCTTGTTAGACTCAGCCGCTTCTTGGAAATCCTTAAGCGCATTCACCACTACCGGGTCCGTAGGCTTCTTATTACGGAACTTGTCATGAATAATCTTCAGTATACCATGAGGACTTTTCTTCACCGTCCCGTTGATGTCATCGCAGTACATGCATTTTGTGCACGACTTGGCTTTTTTGTGGACCAATCCTCGTAATGTCTTTTTTTGTAGATACATGAGGTTGGGGTCCAAGAACTTGCGACGGTAAGATTTTTTGAGACGATCTGGCAGCATTACTCGGGCACATGACTGTAAAATGACACATGAAACAAAATTATTATATTTTTAAGTTTTATGATTCTGATGACGATTCAGAGTTTTCTGGCAGGGTCAAAGGCTGAAAGCTACTTTACTAACAGTCAATTTTTTAAAGATAGATGTGGTTATTCTCAACAGAAACATCATATCTTGTCTCACAATAAAAAAAATTGATTTAATTTTTTTTTTTGCATTTTGTTTTTTCATGTTAGAAGTGTGTGAGATGAGGAGTCTTTCAGAATGTTAAAGTAAGAAACAAACTTTAAGGTTTTTAAGGTTAAATTCTTGGACTTCATGAGCACCATCTTGATTTATTAAAGTCATACTCAAAGAAAACAATGTCAAACATCATAAATTTTAATACAGCGGCTTTTACAAGCCATACATTACACTTACCTTACAAATTGTTTGCAAAATGGTAATAACGGATCTGAAGTAACCGACATGGAAAACGGGCAGTGCTAACTCAATGTAACCATAGTGGCCGACACACTCCAGTAAGCCGAGTCCGCAGGTCTCGCAGTTGGCATCTTTCAGGTTTGTACCCTGTTTAAATAAAAACGTAAATTGTAAGCAACCTGAAGACAGATTTAATGAGGCCTCATGTGGCGACGGGGTCCTGTGATCATCCCGAGGGTGTCTTAAGAGGCAACCAAGAGAACACTTTTGCAAAACAATCCACTGTGTACAGAACAAACACTCAAAATGAAACCCAGTTTTCAGTAAAATGACAGTCGTTGAATTTTCAATTGCGGTTCATCTCAACCTGCGCCTGTGGATTTCAACATGGCAATAGGCTCACCACCTATGATGTGGGAAACTATAGTGTGGGTAGGTGTTTTAGTCCGTAGGAGTATAGTATAATATCTATAAAGGATTTTCCTCATGTAAAAAGGGGTCACATAATAAATACATTTTTTGCAGTTTTTTTAATACAGAACCCTCTGTGCACACATTGTGTGAACTGTACATGCCTCTAATTGGTGTACCTACTTTGTCAGAACTATAATCTTGTAATCCATGACAAAGTCTATTTTTATACCACTATGGTGTCGGATAATCATACAGCCCACCATATGTACTAGTGGTCACAGCAGCCAATGGACAATTGCAACACCGGAGGCACTACACTCACGCTGCCAACCCATAAAATTTATACAGTTAGTGTCTCTATCAATCAATAAACAACAGTCCAGTCTTATTACCATTCGTCTGTCAAGTACGCCATATGATGCTGGCACTCTAAAATGATCTTGATCATAGAGGTGCCTGGAAAGGATCTGAATATGTGCAGCACGCTGGATCGCTGAAGCGCTATCCACATTGAAAGTAACATGTGAACTGAAAACAGAGTAAATAAAAAGTAATATTATCAATAGCTGTTGCCTGCGACTTCGTACGCTGCATTTTATGTGATTCTTTAGATTTATGTAACTTTTAAATTTATGTACCGATTGACATGAAATAAAGACTAAATGTTAAGTGGAGCACACGCAACGCAATAAAGAAAATCGCATTGCAATCAGTTGAATAGTTGCTGAGATTAGCGTGCACAAACTTACAGACAAACAGACAGTTCAATTGTATATGTATTGATATTGATGTAAAAAGGTTTACAGATAGCTGACTATCTGGGTTATCACACAAATTAATACATCAATTCGAAAATAAGTTTCTGTCTAATAAATTCAGAGACAGTTCACAGCATATATGGTTTAAGCAATATTCCCAGTTGCGAAAACGCATTATATAAATTTAACTTGGAATGTGATGCTACATTATTGTTACATTAAACATGCCCATGCACCCAGGTTAAATTATGACAACGAAAAAGGCGAGGTAGAACGGCATTTTTGCATAGGAAGTTATATTTTTAAAGAGAAGACAAGGAAGATATTGCATAACACTGCAGTAAATAATTAAAGAGTTGATAAAATTAGCAAAAAAAGGTATTTTTAAACCGTATGAGATAGTAAACATAACCTCACTTACATTTTTTTACCGATACAAGATTCGCGATATTGTTCTTTCGGCATCTTGTACTATTTTATTTGGAGCACACCAGTGAAATAAAAATGTTTTCCTTCTCTACTTAGTTCACAATTTTCTATCTTCAATAAAAGCAAACGAAATTATTAAAGTGAGTAAAATCCGCACACAAATCCAAAGCAATTCAGCAATTGACACTATTGACAGCAATTCACAGCATAGAGCAGAGAAAGAGCAATGTCAAAGAAATGTTGTCAATTGTCTTGTCAAAAACCACAGATTTCATAATGTTTAAAATATAAATTAAGCTACGAAGACAATCAAGCAACTTGACAATTCCGATGTCTATACAGTACCCCCATTCCCAACCGACCACCGAGTTATCCACCTGGTTGGTCAGTTAGGAATAAAAGTTCCTAACCACCCACCTTGTGCACTTGGTTGGTCAGTTAGGAATAAAAATTCCTAACCACCCACCTGTGACTGTATAAAATAAATAAAGTCCATAATGTCTACTTTATCAATATACCCATATGTCTATATGGCAAAACAAATGAAGATCTACAAAACAAATGAAGATCGACAAAACAAATGAAGATCGACAAAACAAATGAAAATCGACAAAACAAATGAAGATCTACAAAACAAATGAAAATCGACAAAACAAATGAAGATCGACAAAACAAATGAAAATCGACAAAACTAATGCAGATCGACAGAACAAATGAAGATCGACAAAACAAATGAAGATCAGCAAAACAAATGAAAATCGACAAAACAAATGAAGATCGACAAAACAAATGCAGATCGACAAACAAATGAAGATCGACAAAACAAATGAAGATCGGCAAAACAAATGAAGATCGGCAAAACAAATGACGGTCGGATATACAAATGACGGTCGGATAAACAAATGACGATAGAAAAAACAAATGACGATAGAAAAAACAAATGACGATAGAAAAAACAAATGACGATAGAAAAACATATGCAGATTAATAAAACAAAAGACTATAAGCAATTTGATAAGATCAAAAATACTTGCAGCCATATTTAGTAATCTAGATGCGTTTGCCATTAAAAAAAATAGGTGCAAGCAAATCTCGACCTTAATGACACTTCTCTAAAAATGTGCTTTTAGGCATTTATTGACATCACTGATCACGAATATGTAAAAATTTAATAAATATAATGCATGTTCATAAGGTCGAGAATTGCTTGCACCTATTTTTTTGAATGGTGTTAGCATCTAGATTACAAAAAATGGGTGCAAGCAAATTTCGACCTTATAAACATGCCTAATATTTATTTATTTTTCATATATTCGTGATCAGTGATGTGTGATGTCTATAAACGCCTAAAAGCACATTTTTAGAGAAGTGTCATTAAGGTCGAAATTTGCTTGTACCTATTTTTTTTAATGGCAAACGCATCTAGATTACTAAATATGGCTGCAAGTATTTTTAATCTTATCAAATTGCTTATAGTCTTTTGTTTTATTGATCTGCATAATGCTTTTTCTATCGTCATTTGTTTTGCCGATAGTCATTTGTTTATCCGACCGGATTTGGACGTTCAGGGAATTGGACTATCAGGGAATGAACGTTCAGGGAAGTGGACTATCGGGGAAGTGGACATTCAGGGAAATGAACTATCAGGGAAATGGACATTTAGGGAAATAGACGTAATGAACCGACTGGACATTCCGGGAATAAGACGTAACGTGCCGGAGGGCGGCATTTGTTTATCCGACCGTCATTTGTTTTGTCGATCTGCATTTGTTTTGTCGATCTTCATTTGTTCTGTCGATCTGTATTTGTTTTGTCGATCTTCATTTGTTTTGTCGATCTTCATTTGTTTTGTCGATCTTCATTTGTTTTGTAGATCTTCATTTGTTTTGTCGATTTTCATTTGTTTTGTCGATCTTCATTTGTTTGGTCGATCTTCATTTGTTTTGTAGATCTTCATTTGTTTTGTAGATCTTCATTTGTTTTGCCATATAGACATGTGGGTATATTGATAAAGTAGACATTATGGACATTATTTATTTTATACAGTCACAGGTGGGTGGTTAGGAATTTTTATTCCTAACTGACCAACCAAGTGCACAAGGTGGGTGGTTAGGAACTTTTATTCCTAACTGACCAACCAGGTGGATAACTCAGGTGGTCGGTTGGGAACTACGTACAGTCGATCATGAAGGCCACTCTTCGAATACCTACTTGAAGCGTAGTCTGTATATTACTGTCTTGCTCTGTGTGGGCTCTACGTCTCTTTCTAAGTAGGGTAGCCCTATTTTTATTTTTGCCAGGATATTTCATTCTCTATATTATTAATTGTACACAATAAAGACAAAATATATTCATAATACAATTAGATGTATAATACATACATACATACATAGGGTCACGCCTTTATTCCCGAAGGGGTAGGCAAAGGTATATTATCATTTCACATTTTTAAGAATTGGTCCCACGGAATAGGTGGTGAAAATTTATTATATAAATTAGACGTACAAAGGCGAGATTAACTATTTTCTCTGTTTTTTACGAAGACTGATAGGTAGTATTCTCTGCAGATTGCATAGGTACTGTCGCGACGATCTGACGATCTTGCGAATACTAAATTCTAGCTTTTCATTCTCTTTTTCCTTTGTGGGGAATGTCGCGACGATCTGGTGATCTTGCGAAGTTCTGAAGTTATACTCCAAGGAGATTGCTACTGGAGGTACAGACTCCATGGTAATATCGCGTCGGCCTATTTGTTTTCAATCTAAATTTGAATATGATTCCGTTTCTAATGTCAAATGGATACTTTTCTTTGCACGTCATTTAGTTAAAGCCGAACAACGTAATAAGCTGGTCTAATATTATCAAGACGCAAGGTTTATGTGTACAGTCAAGTTTATCCTGTTAGCGACACGCATCGTTCGTTGGTACCGCGTGTGCGAAGTCTGATAGCACGTCTACGAAGGCTGGTATTCTTTTTACGTGTTATAACTTGTATGTTAATGCTCCGTACAGCATATTTAGTAGTCATGAGGTCAATCTGCGATTCACCGGGCCTGTGTGTCATCATGCCGTCCACAGGGGAACGTGAATGCAGTCTTCAGTGGGATATGGAATGGGAAATGAATTTATTTATATATTATATCGCAGCTAATAATCCGCAACCCATAAGACTGGTACCGGCTCGCGGTGAGGTGTATGCAACGCTGATGCATTTGATGTCCTTCGGTAAGGAGTCAATGTACCCAATTATAGTGGACCTAAGTATGCATTCATGTGCATTATGACATGTGAAAGAGTATCGGCAATTCTCTTTGTGAGAATAACGTTTATTTTTTTTGGTTTCAGATAAAGCAAGCAAGAACATCTCTGGACGTAAACAGCACAGTTATACGAATTTATCGAACTTATTAAAGAACCTACAAATCATCCATTTTTCTTTTTCGTTTTTCTTTGTTTTTCGACATGTACATTGCGAATAACGAAGCTATTCATCCAAGTGGGCTATTTTTCTAGGTTAATCAACTGTACGTCTCGCGCGCTGCGGCTTCTCGTTGCAGACTGTAACGTGACGTAAGCTGCCGCTGCAGCTTGTGGTAGCTTGCAGTCTGCCGCGGCAGCTCGTGGTAGTTCGCAGTCTGCCGATGTCTCTTCATGTCAAAATAAAGAAATGTTAGTGCTAAAGTCATTGGAATAAGATTTTAAATAATTTGTGTGGCTCTCCGCTTAGGCTGCAACGTGTGTGAACCTCACGTATGCATCTGCGGTGCCATGGTGGAGAGCGATGGTCATCATGCTTTGAGTTGTCGTCGCTGCACCGGTAGGCATCCGCGTAACCACGCTCTTAATTAGTTAATCCGGCGGGCTCTGGTGTCGGCTGAGGTCCCCTGTATCCTTGAACCACCAGGTTTGTCCCGCGCAGACGGCAAGAGACCGGACGGTCTGACCCTTGTGCCATGGAAGAACGGCAAGTGCTTAGTGTGGGACGCAACATGCCTCAGCACTTTCGCCGCCAGTCACTTGGCTCGTACCGTCCATTCACCGGCGGCCGCAGCGGAAGATGCTGCTTACAGGAAACGCCAAAAGTACGCGGAGATGGAGTCACGTTATCTGGTCGTACCAGTAGCTGTTGAAACGATGGGCTGTTGCGGGAGTGATGCTAAGGCTCTGGTCTCGGAGATCGGCCGTAGGCTACAGGACAAGACGCATGACTTCCACGCCTGGTCGTACCTGGTACAAAGGATAGCTATCCAGCGCGGCAACGCTGCTAGTGTATTGGGCACCTTTGCGCCTGGTATGATCAGGGGTGGACTGTTCAGTAGGCAATAGTTTAGTAGTTTAGTTATTTAATTATTGGACAATAAATTAGTAACAGGATTATTGGACAATAAGTTAGGAATTTCAACAGCAGGCAGTCACAACCTGCGCCTGTCCATTTAAACACGGCAATACGGCTCACCACCTATTACGTGGGACAAATTATACGAAAGGTGAAATGTGGGCTTATAATATGCCTCTGCCTAACCCCTTCGGGGATAAAGGCGTGACCATATGTGGTCACGCCTTTATTCCCGAAGGGGTAGGCAGAGGCATATTATAAGCCCACATTTCACCTTGCAGAAGACAGACATTGCCGTGTTACATACATATGTAAGTTAGGAACTTTTGATGGGTTTAAGCGCTTTGTTACTACATCATAATCGGTTTTTCGAAAATGCAAATTGGCGCTTTCATAGAACTTCATTTTTTTTAAATATGGAAAAGGAGGCACCATCTACCGGCACTTTTTAGAAAGTTACACATTCGATTTATAAGGTACGCGAGAAGACGCAGGTTCGAATCCCGCTCCGAAACCAACTCCTTTTCTATATTGAAAATTTATGATTAGTTAGCATACTAATTGCTTTTCAAAAAAATATTTTAATTTTTGGGCAGGTTTCATCATGAATCGAATGAATATAGGTTCAATTCCATACATTCGGGGCGTGTAACTTTCTAAAAAGTGTCGGTAGATGGTGCATGCGTCGCCCCAAGACGTATATAAGGTGGAAAATTTGGTTTGTTCCGAGTAAGCTTCGGTGGCCGAGTGGTTAAGGCAGCCGCACGGTACGCAAGAAGACGCAGGTTCGAATCCCGCTCCGAAACCAACTCCTTTTACATTTTTAAAATTTATGATCAGTTAGCATACTAATTGCTTTTATAAAAAATATCTTAACTTAATTTTTAATGGTACCTGGCAGGTGATAGGTGATAACCATATTTCTCACTGAATACTATTTTTAGGAAACCTAAAACAATTATTCATCATTAACATACGATAACAATACTTAACTTATTTTATTTACTCTAATAATGACATTCGTGTTTCTTCTAATAATACACAGAAAGTCCCAGATAAATCCTCAATATAGTCACACTTCTTCACAACGTTTCATAGTGTGTGAAAACAATGAAATCAACCGCCATTCTATTGTTGGTTGACACTTTGACAGTTGACATGTAGTACAAATGTTGCCGCATTACAGAATCCTTAGAAAATGGGAATGTAATTCACTGATTCGACAACCCAATCATGCATATTATGGTATAAAATATTTCAATTTACACATAAAATAATCGTAGTCGAACTATAGAGCTATTTATAAATTATTTTACTTGCATTTTTGGTTAGTATGGTCTATTTCTATTATTTTCTAGGAGATACTAGAAAGAAGATAGCAGCACTGCACAATTCCCTAGAAAGAGAAGGTTAGCCCACAGAGAGTGAGATAGAGATACGTAGGTATTTGACTCAAGCGGTTGTTCGAAGTGTGGCCTCCATGTTTATCTATAGCTTCATGCCGTCGATGCACACACACGTGAAAAGAAATCACGCAGCCTGAAGCCACTTTTATTCATATTTATCACACGTGACTCAATATCACTGGCACTGTATTATGCACGTAATAATATAAAGAGCGATGGGGATTGGGTTTTGCCTAGGATCAAGTATACCCTGGATTGGCTACGCAAATAACGTAGATATAAAAATAAATATTTTATAACCACTTAGGTGAGTAAAATTACAATCCTAACGCCAAGTTGAAGGCCTTATGGGCGGCTTGAAAATTTTCAACTGCGGGTCGCGGCGACCTGTCCATTTCAAGAAGGCAATGGGCTCACCACCTTTTACGTGGGAAATAAAACTCAAAATTCAAAATTTAAAAAACAATTATTTCGCATTTCTAATACATAGGCACTTGCGAGTGCGACACGTCCATGAATACAAAAAAAAGTGGGTACCACCAGTTCGGAACGCGGCCTGCTTGAGAAGAACTGGCAAGAAACTTATTTTTGTGTCTGGTAACGAAACTAGATTTTTTTTTGTACATACTTAGTAACCTAAGATTTTCCAAAAAAAAAAAAAATATAAAAATGTGAATGTCCTGACTGAATGATAATCAACGCACAGCCCAAACCGCTGGGGCTAGAAAGTCCAAATTTGGCAAGTAGGTTCCTTGTAATGTCTAGGGATCCGCTAAGAAAGGATTTTTGGAAATTCCACCTTTAAGGTGGCAAATTAAGGAAATTCGTCATTTTTAAAGTTAGCATCATGAAATAACGTACACCTATTTTTGGTTATAAAATAATATTCCTATATCTTTGACTTGCAAAATTTTAGCAATAAGGAGGTAAACTAGGGGTTGTAAGTTTGTATGGGAATTTCTTCATGTTCAAATTGAAAGTACTTCAAAATTCGTATACCTGCATCTACTTAAAAATAAATGAACACGTGTTTCAGGATATTTCAAAATTCTGCCTCTGGATAGGTATGTAAGTTATATTAAAATTTAAACACCAGTTGAATGTTGCATAGAAAAAAAATTGTTTCACTTCAAACGTGTACTAAGTACCTACTTAATCAATTTAAAAAAACAAGAAATACAATGCATTCTGTTTAGTTTAGATATCATTTTTCTACTATTAACTCCATATGACCTATACAATCAATATTTACATAATTAAAATAATGTAAGTTTTATTTTCAAAACGACCGAGTTTGATTCCCGGACAGTGCAAGAGATTTAAAAAAAAAATTAAGTATGCAGTTCTTTTTTTCTCTAAAATCGATGACATGGTTCCTAAGAACAGATCTTTGTATCTCTTATATTTACAGACTTGCCCATACTGACCGTTCCGAATGTTTTTGTGTCTTTCTATGTGCGGCTACGCCGGCATTTATGGTCACTACCCGTCTTTGGCAGGAAGTAGTGTTATCTTGATATTCTATAGCCTGGATGATGATGATGTAACATGCGTGTGCGCAGAGGTGCCAATACAGCCGATTTTGGCATATCAAGTGAATCGCGCCCCTTTTATGTCAACGAGCGACTTACGAAATCTACTCGTATTCTGCTTTTTAAGGCTAGAGAGGCAAGAGCTAGGCTGCGGTGGCGGTTTGTTTGGACTAGAGGAGGCAAAATCTTTGTTAAGAAGGCGGAAGGCCAACCCACTTATGCAATTAATTGTGACGATGATATCGCACGGGTTTTTGGCGATATTTCGGTTTGAAGGCACTTTTCGTTATTTTATATTGATATTTTTTTATTGGATTTATAAATTTGTTGCTTGGATCAATGTATTGGATAATTCTGTACTATAACTATTTGTTTATGTGTGTTATATTAAAGTATTGTCAAACTCGTGGCACGTTTGTATTGTTCGGGGAACTTATATCTGTGGATTAATTGTGACTCATTTTTGTTTTTATTATTGTAAAACAGTACAAGACCTGTATATTATAGGTATTGATTATTTAAATACTTCTTTTATGCATAGATGGCGTGAGTTAAAATGGATTTGGTATGGAATTTTCAGTTTTTTGTTGTATTTGTCTGACGTAGTAAAGCTTTTGTTGTTTAATTTTGTAATTTTTCTGGCTACTATAAATGGTAATTAATAAGTATTTCAAAGTCGGATTGTATAATGCAGGTTCCCTAGGTACAAATCACGATAATTTTATCGCCACAGTGTTACGTCATGACATTGATATCCTTTCCGTTAATGAGACTTGGTTGAAGCAGGGCGAAGAGGGTCGTGCTCCCTCACTTCCCAACTACAGTTTGAGGCATGTTCCTCGCCCTTTATGTATTTGTGATGGCGATGGAGGTGGGGTGGGCTTTTATATCCGCCGTGGCCTGAGCGCCCGAACTTGTGCTCACCCACAGCACAGTATGGTGGAACAAATGTGAATGAAAACTAAAATAAATGGTAACACTATTATTGTCGGTACTGCTTATCGATCACAACGGATTAATACACAAATTTTCCTGGATGCAGTATTAGATTCCATAAGTTCCTTCTCATCTTATGATTACATGATATTACTGGGTGACTTCAACGTCAATTTACTGCACACTTATGATAGGGAAACTTTGAGGCTGCAAAACATATTTTATACTTTTCTCTCATGTACGGGACTGGCACAAGTAGTCACAGCCCCTACACATTTTACAGAAATTTCTTCTACCCTACTTGACGTTATTTGTACAGATGCGCCGGTGCGGCAGGTCCCCCCATTCCCAACCGACCACCTGAGTTATCCACCTGGTTGGTCAGTTAGGAATAAAAGTTCCTAACCACCCACCTTGTACACCTGTCCCCCACGGTATACGCTTTTACAACAGGCTTCCAGACGAAATTAAAAGTATGTCCCTTAATAAGTTTAAAAGATCTGTTAAAAGTAAATTGAACTGCAGGGGCTACTATACAATCAATGATTATTTGTTGGATAAGGAAGCCTGGAAATGACCTGCTCTGCTGGATTCTCAAAAAAATTGTTAAAATGCCTAGTTTTTAGATTCTTTAAAATTGTATATAGAGCAAAAAAAAAAGAACAACCCGCTGAGTTTCTTGCCAGTTCTTCTCAGGTGGGTCGCGTTGTGAACTGGTGGTAGAGTTTTTGTTTTGTATTCTGGACGTTTTGCAAGCGCATCTGTATAATGCCTATGTGAAATAAATATATTTTTGATTTTGATTTTGATTTTGGTGGACTCCCTGGGGGTTGAAAACGGTCATGCTTTTTTGTCATGTGTTTTAAGTTTAAAAAAACCCAAAGTACAGCCGCGAAGAATAGTATATAGGTCACTTGCTGATATTAATGAGGAGTACTTTAACAAGGACGTAAATCTTGTTAACTGGGATCGTATAAGGGATCTGGGGGATGTCGATGATATTGTTACAGATTACAGTAAGACTGTAGCGTTTCTGTTCGAACTCCATGCTCCCCTGAAGTCGAAAATTGTTAAAGAATTGCCTGCACCTTGGCTAACGAGTAATGTGAGATTTATGATGCATTTGCGGGATTCGGCATTGAATAAGTACAGACGCACAAGATCGGACGCGAGTAGAGAATATTATAAAGGTTTAAAAAGGCAAGTTGAGATTGCGTTGTATAATGAAAAAAAAGTGCTATTTTAAGGAACACATTAATAGTAACATAAACAATCCCAAGAAGTTATGGAAGAATCTTAAATCAAAGATTCTGCCTAAAAAATCTTTTCAGCTGCCATCCCATCTTGATGACCCGCATGTTATTAATAACCATTTTTTGAATGTCCCAGGGGATGCAACTATATCCATATCACACTTAACATACTTTGAGTTTCACAGATTTAACTCGGCCACTTTCAGATTGAGACCCGTGGAACCTATGGAGGTTGTGAAAGTCATCAAACAGCTTCACTCCAATGCTGCGGGCATTGACGGGTTAACTTTGGATATGATCACTCTGATGACACCTAGCACCGTAGAGGTGCTATGTGCGATGGTTAATAGGTCTATCACCTCAGGAAAGTTCCCTACTGATTGGAAGACAGCAGTGGTAAGACCTATCCCGAAAAACCAAAACGTCAATTATATCGGGGATCTTCGGCCCATAAGCCTTTTGCCGTGCTTATCAAAAATACTGGAAAAAATTGTAGCCGCACAAGTTTACACCTTTCTAGAGCACCACAATATACTGCCAGATTTACAATCCCGGTTTAGAAAAAATCGTAGCACTACAACCGCCATTTTAGATGTTGTCGATAACATACTTACAGCTCAGGATAAGGGGGAGTGTACTATTCTCGTGCTCCTGGATTTTTCCAGAGCATTTGATAGTCTAAATATTTCACTCCTTCTGTCCAAGTTGACATTTTATGGTTTCGACAGCGCAACGGTTAAATGGTTCGAATCATATTTGGCTGATCGTCTCCAACTGGTCGAAATTAATAGTCCGGATGGTACAACGGTCAGATCCAGTGTCTCTCCCATTACCAGGGGGGTGCCTCAGGGCTCAGTGATAGGCCCGTTATTGTTTATATTGTACAGTGCAGATATAACTCGGGAAATAAGGCATTGTAAGTTCCACATTTATGCGGATGACGTGCAGGTTTATTATACGTTTAAGCCAGGTGACATTGAAATTGCGGAGAATAAAATTAATGAGGACTTAAATAATATTTTAAGCTGGGCCCGTCGCAATTCGCTTATTTTAAACTCTGCGAAATCAAAATATATGATCATGGGTTCAAAGTGTTCTCGCAGGATTTTCGATGGTAATAACCCTAGAATCTACGTAGGAGACGAATTAATTAATAGAGTCTCGGTGGCTCGTAATCTGGGGCTAGTGATGGACGAGGAGATGCGTTTCGAGCAGCACATAGCGGAAATAGTACGAAACTGTTTTTATCGTCTAAAGATCTTGTACAAATTGCGTAGTTGTCTATCAATACCACTCCGGGAGCAATTAGTTGAGTCGCTTGTATTATCGAAATTCAACTATCTGGATGCAGCATACGGTCCTAGTCTGTTAGCTAAAACTGAAAACCTTATTCAGCGAGTGCAGAATGCATGCGCACGTTTCTGTTATAATATTAAACCCAGAAGCCATGTCACGCCCTTTCTGAATAGATTCAATATTCTCAAAATGAAATACAGACGTCAATTGCATTTAGCGACCTTGCTGTTCGGTGTCATACAAACGCAAAAGCCAGCTTATTTGTACGAGAGGTTGGTCTGGATGAGTTATGGTAGCAGGTATCCTAAAAGAACTATGTCATGCCCGTTGCGTATCCCACCTCATAGGACTGCTGCGTTCCGAGGTAGCTTTAGGTATAGTGCTACTAAGTGTTGGAACAACCTCCCGCCGCCGTTAAGAAGAGGGAGTAGCTTGCGTCATTTTAAGATTATTTTAAAGTCTGTGTTCCTGGAATTACAGAAACATTCTTAGTGACATAATTGTATACTTACCTAAATATTAGATTTATAATAGTTATTTCTCCAGCACAATTTTTTTTTTTTACCTATTTGACTTTCCATGCCTTTGACATTAAATATTATCTATTCATATTGATATTGAAATTCCAAGCTTTATTGATTATCCTGTTTTACTTTTTGACTAACCCTATAATTGTTTTTTCTTTAAATTTTTATTGTATACTAGTATTTTCTTTGATTTATTGACTTTAGATTTAATGAAATGTTTTCCAATATTACTGAAACTATTAATTGTATCATCTATGTTATTGATTTACTTTCTTGTTTCGTATCTGTGGCTATACTTATTTTGTTATTGTCATATATGTATTGTTATGTCCTTTATGATTAATGTAACTGACCTTAGAAGGCTGCAACTGAAAATCAGCGCTGCAATCACTTGCAGCATTTGCTGAGTTGTGGCCTTTTAGCCACACGTACAACACTGTGCCGAGACTAGTGATGCCTGCTTGTGCTATTTTGTAGTTCTTTTTTTAAATTCTGTTTAAGTGTTGTGTGTGTGCTAATAAATGTGATTTTCTTTCTTTCTTTCTTTTTTTCTTTACTTACCGATGAAAGGGTATGTTCGGAGTTTTCCGTTCTGGGCGATTTGTACAGTCTTTAACACAACAACGCCCCATTATTAAGATAAATTTTACACTTCTAAAAGCTCTAAACAACTTCTAACTTCACAAATAAGTCACTATCACCAATTTTTCGACAAAACACTATCGAACACGCTTTTGTTTGGGGCCAACGAAAGAGGTTCCAAACAAATGAAAACGCATACGGTGAGCGAGACAAAAAAAGTGGCGTCTGTCTCGCTTAATCTTGTGTAAATATTATATATGTGTCACTTTCACTCATGACTAACATTATTTAATGTCTTCTCTAGGTATATTCTCCCTCTACGGCAAATAATAATACCGCGTATGAACGAGACACAACATACAAAAACTTTAAGGAATGAAAAGGACAAAAAGTGTATTCTCTGTCCTTGTCAGAGTTTCTGTTTTTTTTGTTGGTCACAATCACAAGTGGAGGTTGTGACCAACAAGTTTGTTGTGATCAAGGAACTTATACTTAGAAGTATAAGTTCCTTGGTTGTGATCGTTAATTGTTGTGAGATTTTTGGTAATTGACAGTAATTTAAGTGGTGTTAATAAGAAGGCAGATAATTTTTGCTTAAAACTCATCTATTGAACATGGTGATATGTTATATATTAGGCTGCAAAAGCCGTAGTGAGCGGAAATCACAAAACATAACCTATCATACGTAAGTACGATTTTTAGATAAAATATCCCTTGCTTTGTAAAGATAACAATAGATTAAGAGCCGTAGCATATTAACAAGTTCTTTAAAGTAGAAATAATGGCTCAAAATATTGATTTATTATCACCATAACAAGTGTGTTAACCAACCAAATAAAGTTGTAAGTTAAAATAATCGAACTCGAAACAAAAGCCTGACTTGTCCGCCATTTTCATCTACTTTTTAATTTGTCCTGGTTATAGATTTTTAAGGGATACCAGTTGAGGTACTGGTAAATTACCCATAATGAGGGGTATTTTTTATTTATTCTTAAAACGTTATAATAATGAAACTGTTGTTTCAGATTTCCAAAGGACTCTGCAATCCGTCAATTATGGATTCATGCCACAGGACGACTAAACTGGCAACCGACCAAATACACTCGAATATGCTCGAGACATTTTGAACAAAGTTGTTTTAGGAAAACTGCCGGCAATATGACATACCTAAAAGCGTTTTCGATCCCTACACTTCATGTTGTCGAAGAGGTTAGTTACTATTACCTACTCTTGCTTTTTTTTTAACTACATACCTACTTTGTAATGGGAAAAGCAAATCGTGCACCTGATGGTAAGATGATGGTAAGATCATGTAGATGTTAAGCTTCTTGTATTTGAGTATCTGTATGATGTCCATCCACTTTTCACTCCATTCCTGTTAATATTTTTTTTTTATTTCACATCTAGTTACCAATGGAAGACATGCCCACATCTAACCAAGTACCAATGGAAATCGCGTCGACCCCTTACCAAGTACCAATGGAAATGCCGTCTATATCCAACAAAGTATCAACGGAAATTGTGTCGACATCTAAACAAGTACCAATGGAAATCGCGTCCATATCTACGCAGGTGATCCATACTAATATTATGATTCCGAAAGTTACTTTGTCTGTCTGTCTACGCCTAAACCACTGAACCGATCTTGATGAAATTTGTAATCGCGTAAAAGGGGATAGAGGTGGGGGGGGGGGGGAGGGTATAGAACTAGGAGATGAAAGTTAGTATTAAAGTTTGTCATTTCGGAAGATAATCTGATACAATTTGATACAGAGATGGATTAAAGATTAAAGCTTGGAAACGGACATGGCAACGTTTTATTGCGAAAAAAGAGGTAGAAGGAGTGGGGGTTTCAATATGTTTATAATTCTCTTCTATCTATAGTTTCAATGAATCGAGAAAATGTTTATTAATATTAGTAGCAATTTAAATTATTATTATTATTAAAATCCCCTTTTTTCAATTAATTTTAGGTTGAACACTCAACATTGATTGAAAAGTCCACGGAGGTTGAGATAACACCACGGAAACAGAAACTATTCAAGGAATTAAATCGGCAGACGCTTTTAGCCCAGACACGAAAAAAGAAGTTAGCGATATTACGTTCGAAAAATCAGCGTCTTATGAAGAAAAACGCCGAACTGTCCGCAATTGTAGAAAAATTGCAAGAAAAGCGGCTAATTAGTCCATCGACCTATTGCTGAAAACCATTACTCTCTTTTAATTAAAGCTATATGCAAAAAATATTTGAATGTACGTATTCATTATGTCACAAAATCTTTTTGTAATAGAGTTGACAACATACGAAATATGTGCACTAAATTATTTTTATTTAAAAGACAAAAACTTTGATAACTGGAATTTTGAGCAACTTGTTTCATTTTTTTTATTCAAACACGCTGAATAAATTCTATGCAGCTCCTTGGGGACCAGGAGTCCCCAACTTTTCTATTTTAAGCCCACATTATAAAATATTTAGGTCAAGGTCAGGTATAATGCCAATGCCATCGGGATGCGGGTCCTACAAACATCTTCAGGACCCCAATGGATCGGATCTCCTCATGTGATGTCATGATGCAACCTGGACAACGGAGTAGCGACCACTCCCCTTCCTCTGTGGGGGAGTAGTGCTACTCTGCCACCTACTACAACCCACCTGTGGGCCGTCATTTACAGCACAGCCGGCAGCAGCACTGCTGGGTAGCCGTTGCTTCGCCACTTGCTAGCGAGGCGATGGTGGCAAACGGCACTGTGCCGCCATTGCGGGGGGCGGGAGTTTGGGTAGATGCTCCTGCCCTGCCACGCAGTTCGGGCTGCCGGCCGTGAATAACGACGCGGCTGGCGGCAACAGTGTTGGGCCGCTGTCGCCTCGTGGGAGTGGGTGCGCGCTGCCGATTGTTTTTTTGACCGTGAGCATAAGGTCGGGGGACCCCGCCCGCTTACGCTATCTATATCATATCCTGTCTATATCTATATCCTACGCGTAGGACACTGTAAAACCTTGTCCCTCTTTTAGGGCAATGTATAGTCCGTTCATAGTTAATTTACCTCTGGCGCTGATGTTGGCTTGCTTGATTTTCGTGTTACCATACTAAGATTTTGTTTATCCCATGTACTCTAACCTTAAAGTCGAAACTTATTTTCTTTTGTGCTGCCGTTTTTCGTGCGCGGAAATTATTTGAGATATAAAAGGAGTAACTTCGCCCTCCTTGGTGATGGTAATGAGTGTATTTTTTAAATATCCATGTCACTAAATATAAAACTTAAGTACAATCTTATAGTATCAGAATCACGTGTTTAGTAAAGTTATGCATATTGACAATTAGATATTTACATAAAAAAATAATTGTTAGTGCTAACGTTTACATCTTATAATCTCCCCTATTACGCGGCAAAATGTCTTAGGCTGGCACTCATATGGGGACTTTACTGCAATACCAACATACAGAAAACGATCTGTCAGAGGTAAATAAACTGTGAACGGACTATAAGTACGGTGATAATCATCAAAAAAATTTCTGATGCCACCTTTCGTGTTTATATCATAAATTTTATTTAACATAATTACACTTATCAGTATTCTTTATGCCTAAATTGTTATGTATTTGAGTTTTTTTTAAAGATGTAATGCCAGAAAACATTAATTCATTATACCTAACGGATTTAAAAAAGTCGTGGGTTATTTGGTAGGGACTAACAACACTGGTATCACAAGTACTATGTGTGTACCTTTCGGGTGTACGCGCTTGGCTAATCCAGGATACACTTGATCCTAGGGTTTTGCTGTCAAAAATGGTATAAGTTTTGTCTATGAATGAATTTGGTATTGTCGAACGCGACTTTTTTAAATTGATTACCTGACCACCCCAATAAATGATACACTAGTAATAACACTGAATACTACTATATGTAACAACGATTTCTTACATCCACAGACTTACAATAAGTAGCTTACATCAGCAATTAATATTGGGTTAATTCGCCAAAATTTCAATTTTTTTCCTAAATTCCATGGTGTGATTATTTCTTCTGAATTAATGCCCACGTGACAGTCCGTTGGATAGAGAAATAAAAACAATATTTTTTCATGTTAAAGGCTTATTAAAGTATAGAAGGTCTAATATGACTCTAAGGTTAAAGGGGTCTTTTCAGGTGCTTCCAAAAAAAAGTTATGACCTCCGAATTTTTTTTAGGTCAGGGAAATTATATTCTAATTGCAGGGAAATAAAAATTAAAACAGGTATGGTGTACAGGGTTGCGCAGCATAGGCACAATAGCGCCAGGTTCTCTGGACGTCGACATTTTCTCGCTGGACACCTTGGTGCGATTCGAATTGCGAAGAGTTAGTGGGACGCCGACGCGTATTTCTCTCTCAGGTTGTGCTCTTGAAGGGGGGGGGGGGGGCAGAGAACTCTCCTACCCGAGTTCAGCAGTCTTTGTCGTCGCCCAAGACTATCGGCCTGACCTGCCAAATGATGAAGGGTAATGGCGTGACGTGAGAGTTAGCGAAAAAATTTAAATCTATACGTGAGAGTATCACGCATGCCTCAGCTTCAGGAAGCGGGATAAAAAACCGAATCAACCCCTAAAGACGCGTGTGAGTATCTGAACCATTAGGTGAGACCACGGTGGTTTCCAAAGTCTGTCGGGAATCCTGGGACTTCCTTCCGTGGGCTTACCCGGGGCTCGCTGCCAGAAGCCGTGGTAGGGTACCGTGTGGTTTTAGTCGGTAAGAGTCAGGCATAGTATTTGATGGATGGAAGCCCTTCCGTCGGGCGAGTCATAGATGAAGCTAGCCCCTATGACTTGTCACTACCTGCTGCAGCAAATGACGCCCTACTTCACGATACCCTTAATTGAATATCATGGCAGGGCACCAGTTACGTGGAAAATCTACGTGTCGTGAGTGAGTCTAACACCCGGGGCCGGGGTGCACTGCACACCCTGCACCCTGCGGTTAAGCCGGCCACCCCTGCAGGGCACTAAACTTACAATTCGAGGTGGAGTTCTCTAACATCTATGTAAACCTCAACACCGTCTATTACCATCTAGATAAGGCTAGAAGAGAAAGTTTATAGGCAGTGCGTTCTACCAGTTATGTGACCCACGGTGCCGTGACGTGGACACTCACAGTAGGGCTAGTCCATGTCCTTAAAGTGGGTGCGTCTCATAACGTATAAACTCATTAGGTCTAATTTCATTTTTTGATCGTTCCTAAGATATAATCAACATGAGATATAACAACTGTTGAAATAATTTCTTGACATATAACATTTATTTAATCTGGCTAGGTTCCGTTGTTATATTGTTAAATTTAATAATTAGAGATTTTGTTGTTATATCATCTTATACTTATCCCCTTGAAGTTGTGCAACTTGGGGTATCTCTGAGGGATAAAATCCGAAACGATGTGATCTATCAGAGAACAGGTATGGGTGACATAGCTTACATTTACATTAAAAATAAAAATTAATGTAAATGTAAATGTGAATGTAAATGTAAATGTGAACGTGAGCGTGAACGTAAACGTAAACGTAAACGTAAACGTAAACGTAAACGTAAACGTAAACTTAAACGTAAAAGTAAATGTAAAATGTAAATGTAAAAATAAAAACAATTGATTATAGCGCCATCTGTGAAAACATTTGTACTAAAATAAATGGTCAGCTTAGAGCGAGGTAACGCTAGGTAACGCCGCATACGTCATATTTTTACATGCGTACAGCCAGCTCTATCAAATTATAAGACGTTGTGACGTCAAAAAGTCTGATTTTGGCGAATTACACATTGTCCAATACATCTATTGGGCTCTGACAAAAAACACGAATTCCTGGTTTCCAACCTCTGGTGGCAAGAAGACCTAACGCGACCACAGTTTTAAAAGAGAATAATACCGCCAAAATTATGTGTGAGATACTGCTTCAAACAGACGATACAATGACAAACAATAGTGTAGTCAGACGTCGTAGTTATTAGATATATAGGAGAAAAAAAAAAAACAGAAAACAAAACATACCAAAATGACATTACAGTACCATCAGATTATGATTTTGGACCTCAAGAAATAGATAAGTTGAGCAAGAAGAGCCCTTCTTCTCAAAAATAACCCGATTATGGAACACAACCACAGCAATAATACCTATAGTAGTGGGAGCCACCGGAGTCATAGCCAAATCATTACACAAATACTGCAATACATTAAATTCAAAACTGAACACACATCATCATCATCATCAAAAACAAGCAGTCATACACATTTCCACGATTCTCAGCAAAGGAGACATGGTTTTCGTAGGGGGGGGCAACTGAACCATCCTTTCCTCCTTAGGGTCTCCGGACGTGGTTCTGTAATCCGAGGTTACAGCTCAAGTAGAGAAAATCTCAAAATTAAATTATAATTACCTCCAAAATTATATTAATATTTTTATTTAAAATATTTCACTACCTATTTTTATTTAGTTTAGCTAGATAATTTTGTCATGTTCTGTCAGGTCAATTTGAGTTCAATTTGTTATAAAAATTCTACTAATTTGGTAGAATCGAATAGTTAGTAGCCGTAGCCCTGTTCATATGTTTCTGGCGTAAAAAGAAGCGCCTCATTCAGCGCGCCGTTTTTTGGCTTGTCAACTGAAACCACGCAACATTTATCGCTAGAAATAATTTACAAAACGTATCAATTTCCTGATGTGCTATCTAATGGAGTATAAATTTATATGCGCCATACAAAGTTAAGTGATTTACAATAAAGTGTTAATGTTTTAACGGACCTATCATCGTTTTCCCACCGCTGTGACCCGCGAACTCTCAACATGCCTCTGTTGAAAAGGAAAGCATTTGAGAAATCAACGGCGTCGGGGTATCTCCGCGATGACGATGTAGTTTTTCACTGCGAGATCACCGATGAGATTTTCAAAGATTATGAGTAAGTACAAACAAAAACATATTAGCCGCCAAATGTTGTTAATAACTCGTGTTTAATGTATCAATTTTTCGGGAACCGTTGGCATTGTGAGTGGAGTGCGCGGCGGTTCGCGCAACAACGCGAGCGTGACATTTTTTATCGTAGTGATGTAGTAATTGAATCATGTTTATTACAGGGAATACTGTGAGCGTATCATTTTGGTTAATTCAATGGTATGGACATGTGAGATGACTGGAAAGAATAACTTAACATACTCAGAAGCCTTGAGCAGTGAGAAAGCAGCAAGAAGGGCTTTGAAAGATTTCCCAATGGAGCTCCGCATTCCAATATTATTTTTGGCTGTTAGAACCAAGCGGTGTTCTTTTGCTGAAATGTCAGAGGATGTATTCAATTTCGTGAGGGACAGATATTTTGTGGGAGAGACAGTTGAGGCCTGCCTTGAAGGAGACATATGGAGTGAGGCTCATATTCTGTCAGTGACTGCACAGAAGCAACATCCGGACAAGTAAGTGCTATTGTTTTGTAACATAGATCTTTGGAAGATACTTTTATTATAGCATGCATTATCATCCCAGAATGTAGGCTATCTGATAAAAAACCTGCTTATCAAGTAATATAACATCACAATAATTTACCTTTGTTAGCAAAGTTAGAGATTTGGTTATGTTTTTATTACCATCTCAAACTCAATCATCTAAATTAGGTTCTTGATCAATGATCATAATGATATTTGTCTTTCTGTAGCTCAAGTTATTTGCTGTTGCTGCAAGCCAAAGTCATTACACAGTCAATCTAAAACAATGCTTGATTGCTTGTTCTGAAATTTTCTTTTCTATCGGAAGCAGAATAAATCCTTTAAGTAAATGGCATTATTTAACATTTTCACACTAAAATGACATTTATTGAAAAGTCATTATTTCAGTAAATACTAGGTTTTAGTGGGACAGTTTAATTACTGTATCTTAAGTAAACATAATGTTGAGACGATAAACAAAATTATAGTAATTAATGATCATTTACAATTTTTCTTTGTAAGTGTTCTCTTTTTATTACTTTGCTTGTTTTAAAGAAACCCTTGATGAGTGTCTTAAATGTGACCTTAAAAAATATAATTTATTACAGCCTAGTTTTCCCATGACCATAAATTTTGGCGCCAAAATTTGCTGCCTATTTGTAACACACCTACCTTGTGCAGCACCTTATAAAAATTAAATACAGCTACAGAATGTAGGGTTAAATTATTCCAAACTACTGTACGACACGTGGTTTCACCCGCGTAGTTCCCGTTTCCACGGGAATACGGGAATAAAATATAGCTTATGTTCACCACAAAGAGTGTAGCTTCCCAACAGTGAAAGAATTTTTCAAATCTGTCCAGTAGTTACGGAGTCTATTCCATGCAAACAAACAAACAAACAATCAAATCTTTCCTCTTTATAACCCGTCGGAAGTCCATGCGTCTCACGCGCCAACTTTCTATCCGGTAACCGGGTGACGCGAGCGACGCCCGGTAGCCCGCCCGGGTGTTCTTCAATCGACGATATCTCATAACTTTTGTATAGTACCTCTATGATTCTTATATCACTAGAATCGTTATGAAACAAGCTAAAAACAATTTTCGGCTTTTATCGTTTTGTTTTTAATTGTTTTTATAACAAAATAATAAAATCACAATTTTAGATTTTTCCCCATTTTATGGCATAAAATTAGTTAGTATGAAAAAACTTTACCGATATTTGGAATTTTATTTATACACTTTACTTCAAAAGGCATTATTTCGCAATAAAAAAAATAAAAAAAAAGGTGGGTAGACTTTTTTTTTTATATACCCGACCTCATACATCTGTCGCGCACCATCAGCGGCGGCCCCACTTAACAATAACAAACACACAGCACTTGAAATCCGAGATAACTGCAATCTGAATCGCTTGTTGATGTTAACAAAACATTTGAAGCACTTAACACTCTTAATTATGAACACAGTCTCAATTTCAATAAGTGGGTTGTTTATAAAATATGAGATTGTTATCAAAACACTTCACATCACTTCACACCGAGATTTTTTATATATACTCTCGAACTTTGGCACGCGTTTTTCCTTCATTCCCAGTAGTTCCGCGGCAGTAGTTCCGCGACGGAACTAGTGAGACTTTTTGTCCCAATAGTTCCGTGGCGGAACTAGTGAGACTTTTTTTTCCCAGTAGTTCCGCACCACGGAACTACTGAGACATTTTTATTCTCAGTAGTTCCGTGGCGGAACTAGTGAGAATTTTCTATTCTCAGTAGTTCCGTAGCGGAACTACTGAGACTTTTCCATTCCCAATAGTTCCGTAGCGGAACTACTGAGACTTTTCCATTCCCAATAGTTCCGTAGCAGAACTAGTCGAGATCGAAGATCGGTAAAACAAATGAAGATCAACGAAACAAATGAAGGTCGATCAAACAAATGAAGATCGATCAAACAAATGAAGATCAACAAAACAAATGCAGATCGGTAAAACAAATGAAGATCGGTGAAGATCGGCTAGCAAATGAAGATCGGCATAATAAATGACGGTTAAATAAATAAAAGAAGATCGAAAAAACATATACAGATCAGCAAAACAAAGGACTATAAGCAAGTTGATAAGGTCAAAAATTACTTGCAGCCATATTTTGTAGTCTAGATGAGATTAACATTAAAAAAAAATAGGTGCAAGCAATTCTCGACCTTAATGACACTTCTCTAAAAATGTGTTTTTAGGCGTTTATGAACATCACTGATCACGAATATGTAAAAAATAAATAAATATTATGCATGTTCATAAGGTCGAGAATTGCTTCTACCTATTTTTTTGAATGGGTATCGTATCTAGATTACAAAAAATAGGTCCAAGCAAATTTCGACCTTATTAGCATGCATAATATCAATTATTTTTTTTATATATTCGTGATCAGCGATGTCTATAATCGCCTAAAAGCACATTTTTAGATAAGTGTCATTAAGGTCGAGAATTGCTTGCACCTATTTTTTTGAATGTTAATCTCATCTAGATTACAAAATATGGCTGCAAGTAATTTTTGACCTTACCAACTTGCTTATAGTTCTTTGTTTTGCTGATCTGCATATGTTTTTTCGATCTTCATTTGTTTATTCAACCGTCATTTATTTTGCCGATCTTCATTTGCTAGCCGATTTTCACCGATCTTCTTTGTTTCATTGATCTTCATTTGTTTCGTCGATCTTCATTTGTTTTACCGATCTTCATTTGTTTAGTTGATCTTCATTTTGTTTCATTGATTTTCATTTGTTTTGTCGATCTTCATTTGGTTTACCGATCTTCATTTGTTTTACCGATCTTTATTTTTTTTGTTGATCTTCATTTGTATTCTTTTTAATTGTATTAGTTAATAGTCGTAAGACACCGTAGGGAACTAATGGGAACATAAATATTCGTATGTAAGTGATGCTTTCTCCCGCGGGACTACTGGGACTTGATTAATTAGCTTTTAATTTATGTTTTGTTCCGCGGAACTACTGGGACTTAATTTATTAGTTTTTATTTTATGCTTTGTTCCGCGGAACTATTGGGAATGAAATTATTAGTATTTCATTTATACTTTGTTCCGCGGAACTAATGGGAACTGAATTATTGATGCTTTGTTCCGCGGAACAACTGGGAAAAAAAGTCTCACTAGTTCCGCCACGGAACTACTTCAACGGAACAACTGGGAATAATCGGCGTTTTTTTATAAACTTAGTGATTACTTTTTGAATAAATAACTTCACTAATCGATTAGCACATTAAACAGCGACACGGAATCATAAATTTCTTTTAGGAAATCATTTATTTCGTACACAATAATCAACCATTATCGTCAGCGCGCGGCGAGTGACTGCATCAAGTGGGCGGCGCGCGCCGCGCGCTTTTTAAATGAATGAGTATTACAATTCAACTTATTTTAGAGACTTCGCATGCACCAATATGTCTAGCTTGTTCTTTCCTCTAAAGATTGGTATAACTTTGAGCAAGATAGACACAGTGAGTGGAATTCTATGAACGCGGCAAGAATTGGTGAAAACGCAATCTCTTTTAAAGCGATTTGACCGTTCCCAGCATTTTTTTCCTTTCTATACTGTAGCGACTTGACCTTCGAAGGGATAATATGTATTAGTATAGATCTATTTCTTTTTATAATTTTATGCTATACACCCTTCCCTTTTTATCATATCTCTCAAAAAATAAGTAGCTGTTTTATATACAAAGCAATATAATTGCACAAAAACACCTCAAGCAGAGAATGCAGGCCTGTTACAACCCTGCACAGAATCCACAAATTCAGACACGCTAAATTCAGATTTTAAATTGACAAATAACAGGCACCCAGCTTAAAACATATCCTGCTTGTAATGTTCTGAACATAAGGCCCATAGCAAGTCATTAACAGCTTAATTTTAAGTATGAGTAATGGATTACTGATATGTTACAAGTACTAATGTCAGAGAGGATAATACTCAATATTTAGCAATTACATTTATACGTAGTAATGTATAATTTATCCATTTAATTTAAATGACTAATTTTATAAGAAAATGTCATTGGAGTACCTAGTAATTTTTTGCCTTTACAATTCTAATAGGAAAAGAAAAAAAGAAAGAAATTTCTATTCAGCCCTTGAGATACACCTACTTACTTAACTTACAAATAAAAACAATAATAAACTAAGTAGTTCTAATGGGCTCCCGACATGATCATGCCTTGCAATTGTCAAGCATGTTAAATATGAACGGAAGTTGCATCAGTGTGCGTGATTTCTTTGCATGTGTGTGTGGATCGATGTGTACATACACATGATATTGTATGTGCTTGACAATTGCAGTTTGATCATGTCGGGAGCATGGGTACCTATATCTTCAAACATTACATGACAAATACTTTAGCAAGTGCACCACTTAGCACTGCTCATACTATTTTCTAATACAAGCACTCAAGCGGTTATCCATCACATGCACGTGCGTTGCACCACTTATCGAGGGCCCTTAATTATATCTGATTCGAGTACTACACTTTCCACTTATAAATAAGTGCCATAATGTTTATAAGTTTAATAACTTTGCTATCTCATTATAAACCCTTTACAAAAAGTAAGATTAACAGTCTTAAAAATGTTACACGTATAACATTTTCTTAAAAAGTGCTATGTAGTTTTGTGATCTCCTTATTTTTATAATAATAAATCATTTATTGCGTGAAACATCTTATGATGTTACATATTTATTAAAGGTCAGCATGTCCCGCAGATTCTTTAGAGACCGTATTCTTAGCATTCCATGGATTCTCCGTGCGGGCGCCGGGTCCATAGCGTGGCACAGGGGGGAACACCCCGACGGCGTCTGGGACTTGCGACCCATTCGAGAAGGTTTAGGGGGGCCACCTTACTATGCGCATAAACGATCACCTTCCACCGTCAACAAAATTTAATGCTAATCATTCTCTACATAATAAATAATATGATTACATTGAGATGTGACATCAACAACAGTGCCACCTTATGAGAGATTTTCTGACTGCCTCTGTGGCGCAGTCTGCAGTGTAACCGCCTGCCATGCTGGAGGTCCTGGGTTGGTCCAAATATTTGCGTGATCGGCAAATTTTGTTTTGGAGTTTGGGTGTTTTCTATGTATAATACTAGCTGACCCGTGCAACTGCGTTTGCGTGATAAATGAAGAACCGCTCGACCGATTTTGTGCAAATTTCACTTAAACCATCTACTAAATAGTCCAAACAAAGCCTAAACATTTGGTTTAGATAGGTGAGCCCGTTCTTGAGTTATAAAATTACCACGAAAAGTGGCATTGATTTTTATAAATATAGAAGATAGAAGATGTTATGTATGTATTTACAAATATATAAGAATGTCTATCAGTTGTCTGGATCTCATAGCACAAGCTTATATTAGCTTAATTTGGGCTAGACAATGTTGTGTTAGATTGTCCGCAAATATTTATTTTACATAAATAAATATCCAGCCAAATTGAAGATAAACCTTATCAAACCTAAGCCTCACTAACCTAACTTGTGTTGACAGTCCATGTTTTGTTACTTAATATATCTTTCATATATATTTTACTAGCTGATACCCGCAGCTTTGCCCGTGTTAAATTTGAACCCGTTCCCGCTTCCCGTATTTTATCCCCATGGGGGTAGCATTTATCAAAATCCTTTCTTAGCGGATGCCTACGTCATAACATCTACCTGCATGCCAAATTTCAGCCCGATCCGTCCAGTGGTTTGGGCTGTGCGTTGATAGATGACTATGTCAGTCAGTCAGTCACCTTTGAGTTATATATATTTAGAAGATTATACTTGTCATTATGACTCCGATCTCCTGTTGGAAAGTCATGGCAACATTTAGAAATAAGGGTGACTTTCACGGTTGATGCCACTCTAGAAGAAGAAGAACCCTTCCAAATGTTGAATCATCCTAAAGTTAACTGCTTATACATGAACAACTATTACAATGAATAAACCAATCTGTTTGCCATGTATTTTCTTAATAAAAAGGCTGTATAAATACATGACTACTTATAATTTTTGAAAAATTTCCTCACCATTTGTTTCTTAATATACACAGCAAAACCATGCTACCGTCATCTGCATACTGCTACGAGGTAGAACAGTACGACCAAGATGACCCAGCAGCTTCCGGTCAGATCGGTACAGCACCCTTCGACCGTGTGCGCAGACGCAAAGGCATTTACTCTCGGGACAAAAATCGACTCTTCCTGAAGCAGTTCGTCCAGGGTGGACCAGATGGCGTTATCTCTATAAAGGTAAGTGAATAAGAACTATATTGGGTTGACTGGCTTTTAATAAGTGGGGCAGTTAGTATCACAAAACGTGAAGTAGTGGATTCGATACCCACCGGAGACAAAAATTTGTGTAATCCATAAGGCGTAAAGCAAACGACGGGGCGGGCCGGGCCGGGCAATTTGACCGCGCGCGGTAGCACTATGGGAATCCTATACTATGAACGCACACGAAGGGCAAAAAGACCGCACCGCAGTTGTCCGCCGGACGAACGTTGTGAACTAACAGCCTCTGCCCGTCGTGTGCGTTGCGTCCGCGGGGCGAGCAGTCGCGGGCATCGGCGGACAGATGGGGTCTTTATTACGTCGCGGGCAAAAAGTCCGGCCCGCCCCGTCGTCTTTCTAGCGCCTAAATGTTTGTCCAAGAGTCTGGGTGTTTCTATGTATTTAAAAGTATTTAAGTATTAATATCCGTGGTCTGATACCCATACATAACACTAGCAGGTTATTCCTAGCTTACTTTGGGATCAGATAGCGTTGTGTGAAAATGTCTGTGAAAATTAAAAAAAAAAGTAGTTTCAGAAGATGTGTCTGTTGCTTTTGGCTCCAAAAATAAACATAATAAAGAAAGAAAATTTAAGAATAACATTCTATGGTTTGCGGTCAAAGGATATTGGCATCATTTGCTTTTAACCACACCAAAAATATTCAAATCGCAACATAAAAGTAAATCTGGGGTCCACATTGGGACTTAAGTAATAACATAGATTGCATAGTTCCAAGTCTCTTACTCATAATTGACGTGGCAACATCTTATAATTCGATGGAGTCGGCTGCACGCACGAAAAAACATGACGTATGCGGCGTTACCTCGCTCTGAGGCGTTCCTTTTAAGGCTGAGTTGTCATATTCAACTATCGTCAGTGAACCGACTTTACAGACAACCGATATTTTTATTAAATGTATTATTATTCATTATTGCTAATTATCTTTTTCAGCAATCTGCACTAGACAAGTATAATATAAGCAAAGCGAGCTTCAGTCAGATCTTCACAGGCAACCCACCAGACTTTGCCTTGTCTAAGAAGCTCCTTAAATCTCCACCCGCAGCCAAACCTCAGTCCAAACCGGGCTCCGCTACCAAAATAAATAAGACCTTAAAGAAACCCAGCCCTGATAAGAAAGGCCAGCAGTCTATGGATAAATTCTTGAAGAAAACAGACAAAATTGAAGGTATGATCTTGTTCTTATAAAATAACATAAATGTAGTAGATCGCTACTAATATTATAAATTGACTAGGCCAATTAGTATATCCCGGGTAGGGTCCCACTAGGTGTACAGGGGCCTGGGTAAGGTCCCACCAGGTATACAGGGACCTATTTTCATTGTATCAGAGCAGAATCGTAATCGCCTCTCTACTAGTGATGTACAAGCCTCGAGGCGCCGAGTCTTATTTCCGAAGCCTCGAGGCAGAATGGCAAGACTCAGTGAGCTCGGTAAGTCCCGAGCCTAGCCGAGCCGCGCCTTTTATGAGCCATGCCTCGAGCCTTCAAAAGAGCTCGAGCCTTCAAAAGAGCTGAATCCTTCAAAAGAGCTCGAGCCTTCAAAAGAGCTCCAACCCTTAAAAGAGCTCGAGCCTTCAAAAGAGCTTGAGCCTTCAAAAGAGCTCGAGCCTTCAAAAGAGCTCGAGCCTTCAAAAGAGCTCGAGCCTTCAAAAGAGCTTGAGCCTTCAAAAGAGCTCGAGCCTTCAAAAAGAACTTGAGTCTTCAAAAAGGACTCGAGGCTTCAAAAAAGCTCGAACTCTGAAAAAGACTCCCGAGTCGTCGAGCGCCTATCAAACGAGGCGAGCCCTGTAAACGACACCGAGCTCTAGGCAAAGAGACTCGGACGCCTCGAGGCTTGTACATCACTACTCTCTAGAGCTACGAAAACTGACAAATAATACTGTCAGCTTTGAGCTACGATTACGATATTCTGCCTCAACTGAAACATCAGACTTGGACCCCAAGCATGTCACCAGAATCTTTAAAACCCATACATAGGTACATACATATGTATGTACCTATGTATGTGTTTCAAAGATTCTGCCTGTCTCCCATCGGGGTAGGCAGAGACCAGAGACTATGGTTTTTCACTTCTGACATACGCATACATGCTCGCCGGTTACAAGTACTCTTGACCTGACCTTTTTCAAGAGCTAAAGCTGATCAAATAACTATCTTTTGTTTTCAGTGCAAAAGAATAAACCTCCTGTGGATCCAGCAGCCAAAAAGAGTGCTCAAGAGTTAGCCGAAAAGATGCGCAAAGCTGAAGACCAGTTGAGACAGCGGAAAGAAGATGAGAAATTAAAGAAGAAAGAAAAAGCCGCCCGGCTGCAGGCTTATATGAAAGAGTGGCAGAAGGTGAAGGATGATATGGAATTGGAAGATCAAAGGGTAAGTATTAGCATTAAAAGACTTTTATTTGAGCTGTGTCCTTACTAAGCCAAGCAGCTATTGAGCTCACTACTCGCTTATATACGCATATATAAGCCCCGCGCGTTGATATTACGCTTGGCCGCCATCTTGGTGACGTATGTCCGTCGAGCCGTCAGTACTAAAAAAAATTCCGTACGCAGCTTCGCGAGGCCAGCCCGCGCTCGCGCTACGTCACGATGACGTCACTTAGCTGTCATTATCACAAGGTTCCAGCGCAATACCAACTTGCGGGGCTTATATATAAGCCTTATTATATATAATATTCGCAATACCCTCAGTATGTAGTAGTCCTAGAGAGTGAAAGTGATTTGTCAACAATGTTATTCCACTACATCAGTGGTATTGTCTCTTTTTTTTTACATTAAGCTCGCCAAATGACGTCGCTCCCGCTTGATAGCGACATCTAGCGATTGGGGGCCACTCTTACAGTCCATACAACTTTTGACAGTAGTCTTCAAGTTGGCGGCCCTGTCATGTGCCTCTTCACGCTCCATTGCTACCTTTATCGATGACATCTGGGGTTTGAATTCAAGGCCTATGTTATGCATGTTATTAAAATCAGTTTTGCACGGTCGTTGGAATCTCCAATAGAATCTAATATATTGGCTTTCTTCTCCTATTTCTGCTTGACAAGACTCTTTTTCCTAGGATTTGTTAAAGCGAAACCCAATAACTGAAACAAAATTTTCTCCGCAGGTAATCCCAAAAGGTACACTAATAGAGTTGGATGGTGTCGCAAGCCAGCATTTCGGTGACTTCCTCTCCGTCCTAGAGTTTCTACACATGTACTCCGAGATCCTCAAGGTCAAGGACGTGTTCCACAACCAGCTGGATCTGGAGACGTTCCAGAAGTCCTTGACTCTGAAGGAACATGCCGGAGTATTCAGCGACTTGATACAGATGTTGTTGACTACTATTTTCTCACTGCAAGAGGATGAAGCAGAGGATTATAATGAGAATGGTGGAATTCAGCTGTCTACTGGTAAGTTTTCTTTGTTTGTGATGGTTCTTATAACATATGAACACTCGTCTCACCAATGCCGAGAAGGATCAGTATTTGATAGGTTGCCTTTCTGGTAAGGCATTTCCACTTACTGTTTGTTCAGGCATATCTGCCATGGTTTTAAAACATTTGATTATTTTAATTCCAAAGCCCTACAAGACTCCGTGGTGGTAGTCTAAGTCCTTACGGGAATCCTGGGATATTCTTTCAAGGGCTTACCCGGGTCTCCCAACCGTAGGCAGTACTAGGGACTATAGGCAGTGGTAGGGAAGAATTTCCACACTTGAAAAAACATAGACTTTCCAGTTATCACATACATACATATAGTCACGTCTTTATCCCCGAAGGGGTAGGCAGAAACATAGAATACGCCCACATTTCACCTTATAGTTTTATGTCCCACGTAATAGACGGTGGGCCTATTGCCTTGTTGTAATGGACAGGCGCAGGCCGCCGCGACCTGCAGTTGAATTATTCAAGCTCCCCTTATGACCTTCAACTTGGCTTAACGATTGCCATTTTACTGACAACCGGGTTTCGTCGTCCTTCTCTCCGCAATGGATCTTTTTGTGAAGGTGTTTCCTTGGTCGCTTCTTACGACACCCTCGGGATGTATTGGGGTGGCTGCATTTTGCTCTCTTACCCGTCGCTACACGGGACCCCGTCGCCCCACGGAGGGCGTTACTTTTTGATCTAAAATTAATATATATAAAAATGAATCGCAAAATGCGTTGGTAAGCGCATAACTTCAGAACGGGTGGACCGATTTCACTAATTCTTTTTTTGTTGTGTAAGGTATTGTCAGGAGAAGGTTCTTATGGAAGAAAAATATTGTATTCCACGGGAACGGGAACTACGCGGGTGAAACCGCGTGACGTCCTCTAGTGAATAATAAAACAACTTCATTTAATACAGCAGCACTTGTGGTTGACGATTCATCTATGTACCTTTTTTCATAGTGTTTAATAAATTAGTTTTGATCCTTGTTTTTCTTTTTTCAGAGGATAATCAAGATAACAGTGAAGTAGGTGTCACAAAGGCAATGGAAATGGCCACGAAAGCCTGTAAATGGTCACAAACGTACCTGGGCACACCGCTGAGCAAACTGCCACTCGACCCGACCACAGTCAGTGAAGTATTGAGGTATGTGTACGGTAGGATTTGAAGGAACATCTTATAAAAAACAAACACCAAAAATTATTGCGATCATACTATACATTGTGTGTTTCTATGTATAATATGTATGTATTTAAAAGTATATAAGTATTTATATCCGTAGTCTGATACCCATACATAACACAAGCAGGTTATTCCTAGCTTACTTTGGGATCAGATAGCGTTGTGTGAAACATCCGTGAATATTTATATTATTATATTATATTATTGTAATAGGATTGGCAAGTGGTGCCATGCCATAATTTTTTACATACATACATATCATCACGCCTGTTTCCCATCGGGGTAGGCAGAGACTATGGCTTTCCACTTGCTACGATCCTGGCATACCACTTTCGCTTCTTCTACTTTCATAAGTGCTTTCATACACGCTCGTCGGTTAAGGGTACTCTTGACCTGGCCTTTTTCCAATAAGTCATCAATTTGATTGCCATGCGTACGCCGAGGGTGACCCCTACCAGTTTGCCCATTCATTCCCGCCTTATAGATTATAATTTTTTAGTCAGGTAAAAAGTAGCCCATGTTTTTTCCTTGGACTCAAACTATCTGTATACCAAATTTCATCCAAATTGGTTCAGTGGTTTAGACGTGAAAACGTAACAGAGTTACTTTCGCATTTATAATTTTCAATCGATCATTCAACTCAGCCTATAGCAGTCCACAGCTGGACGTAGTCCTCTCCCAGTTCACGGCACAGTACACGGTCCTGCGCCTTCAGCATCCAGTCCCATCCTGCGAAATTTACCAGGTCGTCGGTCCATCTGGCGGGTGGATGTCCCTACCCTACGTTTACCGAGTATCTTCTAATTTATAAATGCGAAAGTAACTCTGTCTGGAGCGATTGAGATGAAATTATGTATAGGGATAGTTCGAGGCCCTGGGAAGGACATATGCTACTTTTTAACCGACTGTAATATAATAATAGCCTTTATCTACTCTGATACTATAATACAAAGATTATAAAATTTAAATCAATACTATTATGACAAACATTACGCACAGGCCAAAAAAAAAGTTTTATTACGATACAGGTCTTGTATGGACACCTATATCATAATAAAACTTTTTAATCATTACTCATTACTCAATACTCAATACACCATAAACAATCTCCAGCTGAAAAAGAAGTTTGAACCTCTACTTTAAAAAAAAATTGTGTCTCCAGAGTAGCGAAAAATCCTAAAGGTCTCCGCAGCCTAAAAAAAAAAGAAACACGCATGCGCAATCGATGTTTGCGCCTTGGCGCCAACATTTTACATTTAAATTAAACAAAGTTTGGTTTTGTTTGTAAAATAAATTAGTTTTTGTGTAAAAACATGTCTTAAAGGGAGGATGGTGGTAATTGTACACCACCAGACATTCTGGAAACTGCGTCAAACATGACCATGAACCTGTTACAGGCGAAATCAAGGAGCAACTATATATCACAACAAAATGAAATCAGGTATTATAGTATGAGAGTAGATAAAGTAGTGTATGACACTGTACATAACTTGGTCTTATAACACTCGTGTGATACTATAAAAAAACTCGCCTACGGCTCGTTTTTTTAAAACACACTCGTGTTATAAGAACCCTTATTATGCAATAGTGTCATAAACTACTATTATTTCCGACAGTATTTCACTTACAGTATCCTTACTTATTCTACATAAATCTAACACTCTTACTTATATAATAATGTATCTTACATTCTACGCTTAACTATTATGCATTGACAGCCCTGTCTGTATGCCACTGATTGGCAAAGGCCTCCTCCTTAACCTTAACCGACTGTGCAAAAGGATAATTGATTAGCAATAGTCTACAGTAGTATCTAACTCCGTACAGACTGCACCTGCTGTCCTCCGGTGCGGCGGCAGGCGGTCGCTGCGCCACGTGGCGCTACCACCAGCGCGGCGGCTACACCAGCGGCGACGACGCCGGGTTGCGACTACGCGTGCAGCATCCCAATCTACTGAGGGCGTTGGCTTCCTCGCACGTCGCGGATCTGACGCTAGGTGAGTGACGTCATCCGGCTCGAAGGACCATGATAATAAGGAATTTATTATTTGAAAACAGGCAGCAGCTGAATCAACTGGTAGTGCCTGTATATTGCTGTTCTCCATTAGTTTCTATTATAGTTCAGATATTATATATTATTTATTCTTGATTTGATTGATCACTTCGTCTGGGAGTCGTGTTTATTCCACACTCTAACAACTCTGTTGCTCGAAAAGTGTTTATGGGGATTATTGTGAGATACTTTGTATTGAAATCAGGAATTGGTAGTCCACTATTGGACGTAGGCCTCTTCCAATTAACTGACGCTAGGTAAGCTTATCGATAAACGACATCCGGCTCGAAGGACCATGACACAAGAAATTTGTACGAAAATCAGCCTATGCCAGTTCACTTCTGGACGTAGGCCTCTTCCAATTTACTGACGCCAGGTAAGCTTATCGATAAACGACATCGGGCTCGAAGGACCATAATACAAGGAATTTGTACGAAAATCAGCCTATGGCAGTTCACTTCTGGACGTAGGCCTCTTCCAATTTACTGACGCCAGTTAAGTTTATCGATAAACGACATCCGGCTCGAAGAACCATGATACAAGGAATTTGTATAAATCAGTCGACTGCTGGACGTAGGCGTCTCCGTATTCACGCCACAACACACGGACCAGTAGCAACACTAAAGGCCTTTCCTGCCACCTTCTCCAGGTCTATGGTACATCTAGCAGGTGAACGTCCTACCCCACGTGTACTAAGTCGCGGTCTCCACTCAAGAACTCGTTTGCTCCATCGGCCATCAGTTCTTCCACCATTGCCATTTTATTGAGCTTAATCCTAATTGGATCTATTTTTAGCCAATCCCCAATGTTTAACAAATAGTATCTTGATACAAATAATAAAATCTTTTCAATCCAGTCAAGTCCTACATTACAACTACAACACTTCTGCAAAAATAGTTTAAATGTCTAAACTGATTGGTGTAGCCCGCGTGAAATTCGGTACTCGTTCCCTCTTCCCGTGGGAACATTTTTCTGGGATGAAAAGTAGCCTATTTGTTATTCCGGACTATAATCTATCCCTGTACCAAATTTCAGTCCCAATTCGTTCAGCCGTTAAAACGTGATTGAGTAACAAACATCCAAACATATTAACATCCAAACATCTTCACAAACTTTCACATTTATAATATTAGTAGGTAGTAGGATAGTAGGATGAACGATTTGCAATAAAAACCTATTAAAGCAGTTTCTAATTTTATTCTGCAGAGGACAAATTCCTGGTGATGCAGTGTCTGATGAACCAGATCCTCAGCTACGCGACGGTGCGTGACGTCATTGAGGAGAAACTCGAAGAACTGAGGCTTGCCAAACACGCGCTAAGAATGCATCAGGTAAAAAAGTTGTTCTCGGATAGATGGCAAAAAAAGTGCGTGCGTGTAACCTTTACGCGCTATTGAAGTAAAATTCCCGTTCGTCCCCCTAGGAGGACGAAGTCAAGGGGACGAACGGGAATACTCCAACTTCTTTGCCATTGACGGCATCAAATGTTATATTAATATCATTCATTCGTTCAAATAGCGTTACTTCTGTCAGAAAAAAATCTGAGTTAGTCCCTAGGTCGCGCCTAAAGAAGTTTTACTTCAAATATACTTTAAAAAATATATATATGTTTTCAGCTATTTGGGAAGCTATGCTATCCCCGGGTGACAAAGGCTATATTTTATTCCCGTATCCCCACGGGAATGGGAACTACGCGGGTGAAACTGCGTGACATCGGCTAGTATTGTCTATTAAACTGTTTAATTTATTGTTCGTAAATATACTTTTATAGAATACTAGCGGACGTCACGCGGTTTCACCCGCGTAGTTCCCGTTCCCGTGGGAATACGGGAATAAAATATAGCCTATGTTCACCGCAAAGAATGTAGCTTCCCAACAGAGAAAGAATTTTTCAAATCAGTCCAGTAGTTCCGGAGCCTATTCGATGCAAACAAACAATCAAATCTTTCCTTTTTGTAATATAGTATAGATTTTAAAATAATGACGCGTGACTTCCAAGGGTGTGACTTAGGTTTTAATTTGTTTTAGAATTTTACCTTAAAGGCGATTGCCCGTCTTTCAATGGACCGCCGTTTCATAACAAATAATTTAGTATGACAGCGAAAATCGGAGATTGAATTGAATGGATATCGTACTTTCATAGGAAATAAAAAATATTCTATTATTTTGTAGGGTTTTCTATCATTCTTCGTTTTGCTGTTCAAATTAGAGGTTAGTTTTGAAGCAAATGTCCATGAATCCGTCAAATCTATTTGTCCAAAAAGTGTAATCGTTACATTGATGAACATGGATTTAATTCAAAAAAGATAAAAGTAATAGTTCCATCACACTTATAAAAAACCCTGAAAATGTATTTACTTACCACATATCAACTTATTGGGATAATGTAGTAAATAAACAAATTGGATCTCGATTGTTCCTTAATTACTTACCATTTAAATATCAATCCTGATCATAATCACTTTGTATGGAACCGTACATTGTTTTATATAAACATTTCACACCGATTTATATAAAATAATTTCATGAAAAATCCTTCGGTGATAAACATTTTAAACTGTCATTTTTCCTTGTTGTTGTTGTTGCTGCTTTATTCGTCCAAAGGACAGGCAAAGGTATTTAAAACCATACTGCCAATTCTTGTATTATTTAATATTCAGCTGTTTATGTCATTTTTCTCGGTCCTCGTCCTCTTAGGACACTCAAAGTCAAGTACCGAAAAGACGTTTTGTTAAAAACTTTTCAATTTTTGACAGTTCGTATTTCGTTCAAATGTCTAATATGCTCGCAACACGGTGAATAATATATCACCAGCCTAGATTTTTACTATAGTTAGAATCATAGATTTAGGATTTTTCGCTACTCTCAAATCACATTCTAAATCTATGGTTAGAATGCTATTTTATATAAAAAATACAATAATCTGCTATTAATAGAACCTACTTCCAACTCAACCATAGATTTAGAATTTATCGATACTAAATCTATGATCTCAACGACATTGTTGCATGAACCCCGAAATGTAGGCCTCACACATTGATATTTGCGATTGGCGGCCATCTTCGTCACGTCAGTACCATTCATTTGGTCAGTCCGCGGCGCGTACAAACGATACAACCACGAATTATTATCAAAGTTAAAACGCCACAAAAGATTTTGATCGATTGAATTAAAAGATTGTTAAAAAAATATTACATGATTTACCAATTTACTTAGATGGCCATACACTTTTTATTAAGGTTTTTCAAAAAGAAACGATCTCTGGGCGTTCTCCTTTCAGTATTTTTTTACCATTTTATTACATACCAAAAATGCTTATAATATCTTCTTAAATGGTTTTAAATTTATTTTTCTTTTACAGGCAAACGAGCGCAAACGTGAAATGCAAGTAGCATCAGCAAAACAAGAGCTAAAAAAAGAAGCTGCTCTTAAAAAGGAAGAAAATAAGCTGGTTGGTGAAAAAGCCAAGGCAGTAGACGAAGAAACGAAAGCTGCTATAGAGAAACTAGCTGCCGACAGCGAGGACAAGAGAAAGGAGTATGAGAAGAAGTTGAAAGAGCTGCAAATGGAGTTGTTTGAGTTTACTAATTATGTTGGTGAGTAGGGTAAACCACCCAATCGTTGGCACTCCTCCAATTATTGGCACTTTAGGGTATATTGCCCATTTCTAACAGAAAAATATTGCTATTTTACTTTTTAATGCATACCTACAACTACATAATGGGCAACACTGAACTGGAATAAACTAGGTTTCCCATATTTTTCGAAATATACTCTTAACTAAAGTGCCAATAATTCATTCTAAAAGTGCCAATAATTGGGTGGTTTACCCTATGTATATTTATGCTCAATGAAGAACTTTTTGCACTCCTAAAATGTCTGTAACTGCGCACACACCCTTAAATATTGGTAGTGTTTAAGCCATAATTACATACTCCTCTGCTTGGTCTACTGTGTTTAAAAACGGTTTTAATCAATACATATAATAAAATCGTAACAGGTCGCTGTCTGTACATTGAAGATATATAAGTTATAAAAAAAAGTTTATAGGGGGGCTTTATGGACGCAATAGAACCCAAAATAATGGTTTTTAGAATTTTTGTCTGTTTGTCTGTACGTTTGTGCACGCTAATCTCAACAACCGCTGAACCGATTGCGATGCGGTTTTCTTTATTGCGTTGCGGTTTGCTCCACTTAGCATTTAGTGTCTGTTTCATGTCAATCGATTCATAAATAATAAATCTATAAAAAATATATCAATCTAGAGATAATGCAGCGTACGAAGTCGCGTGCTTCAAGTAGTGATGAATATAATTGTTTTTTGCCATCGGAACATCATTCACTTATCCATGCGTATCCTTTGCTTTGTATCCTAGGGTGTAAACTCCTGTAATTTGGCCTCGATTTTTAAGCTTTCTCACAATATTCCACTATGATCTTGCAGCCGCGGCTTCTACTCTGGGTGTTCTATTTCGAAATTGCAAAGAACTATTAGAATAATGAATCTGAGCATATCGATTTCTGTCTGGGGGTAATGTATCTATAATATGTATGTATTTAGAAATATATAAGTATGTTATCAGTCGTCTAGATCCCATGGCACAAGCTTATATTAGCTTAATTTGGACTAGATTATGTTTTGTGAGAATGTCCATCAATATTAACTATCATGATACCGGACTGAGTTTCTTGGGGTGTTCTTCTCAGTCTGTAGCATTTCCGAACCCCCGGTAGTCACAAAAATTTTGACAAAGCTAAATAATTTTTTTTTAAATTTCAAAGGGAATAAATTTTCATTTTATTTTATTTGATTGTGTGGCAGGTTCGGACCGCGCGTTCCGCCGCTACTGGGTCCAGCGCGGCGTGGCAGGTCTATACGTAGAGGCCAGTGCGGAGCCCCGGGGAGGCTGCCAGAAGCCCGTGACGCCGCTGCTGCCCGCCAACAACTCGCAGCCGCACGCCGACACGCTGGCTCACGTCGCCAAGCTGTTTGAGCAGGAGAAGGAACGAGGTATTTATGATTCTTTAGTAATATACGCGCGGCTTGCTGTTATAATTGTTATAATCTATATATATAAAAATGTTGTGTGCGTTTGTGTATCTATTATAAACTCAAAATTTACTGAATCGATTGAGCTCAAAATTGGACACGATATACAAAAGGATTCAGAGATGGTTTTAGGCTACTTTATACACTTTTATCATAACAGCAATAAGAATAAAATATCTTTAAAATGTGATTTTACCAATAGATGGCGTTGGTCGTTTTTTTTTAAATTATATTCTGCCAGCTTCAGAACAAAATATTATTAACAACCTATTTAGAAGGTACCTACCAGATTGATGTTTTTTAAGAGAAGTTTGATTGCGGCCTCCTTGCATTCAGAATAATAAAAGAGAGTACTTACCTAATAAAGAGATCAGATATGTTTTGAATGTTATTTTTGAACTTTTTGGACATTCGGAATTTTGTAGTTTTGGACTTTAGACTTTTGGAATTTTCGAGTTTTGGAGTTATGGAGTTTTGGACTTTGGACTTTTGGACTTTTGGACTATTGGACTTTTGGACTTTTGGACTTTTGTACTTTTGGACTTTTCGAGTTTTGGGCGTTTGACGTTTTGGACTTTTGGAGTTGGAGTTTAAGAGTTTTAGAGTTTTATAGTTTTAGAGTTTTAGCGTTTTAGAGTTTTAGAGTTTTGGAGTTTTGGAGTTTTGGAGTTTTGGAGTTTTGGAGTTTTGGAATTTTGTAGTTTTGGAGTTTTGGAGTTTTGGAGTTTTGGAGTTTTGGAGTTTAGGAGTTTCGGAGATTCGGAGTTTTGGAGTTTTGGAGTTTTGTAGTTTTAGAGTTTTAGAGTTTTAGAGTTTTAGCGTTTTAGAGTTTTGGAGTTTTGGAGTTTTGGAGTTTTGGAGTTTTGGAGTTTTGGAGTTTTGGAGTTTTGGAATTTTGGAGTTTTGGAGTTTTGGAGTTTTGGAGTTTTGGAGTTTTGGAGTTTCGGAGATTCGGAGATTCGGAGTTTTGGAGTTTTGGAGTTTTGGAGTTTTGGAGTTTTGGAGATTTGGAGTTTGGGAGATGGGAGTTTTGGAGTTTTGGAGTTTTGGAGTTTTGGAGTTTTGGAGTTTTGGAGTTTTGGAGTTTTGGAGTTTTGGAGATTTGGAGTTTTGGAGTTTGGGAGTTTGGGAGTTTGGGAGTTTGGGAGTTCGGGAGTTCGGGAGTTCGGGAGTTTTGGACTTTTGGACTTTTGGACTTTTGGACTTTTGGAGTTTTGGACTTTTAGAATTTTAGACTTTTAGACTTTGTAGTTTTGGACTTTTGAACTTTGGACTTTTGGACTTTTGAACTATTGGACTATTGGACTATTGGACTTTTGGACTTTTGGACTTTTTGACTTTTTGACTTTTTGACTTTTTGACTTTGGACTTTGAACTTTTGGACTACTACTAACTCCTATGTATATTTCATGATATTTCTTTCGAAAAATAAGGTCATGAAGAAGTTTCACTTCTTACGTGTGTAAAATAGTACACGCACACATTTTTTTATTTTAATGTACCCATCATTTAGTTTGTTACTCATTTCTCATAGGTACATAAAACCACCATAAAAAAGTCACAGCGAAGCGTGGCAGGGTACCGCTAGTATACTATAACAATGGACAATATCCCCTATCACGGGACGGAAATCAATAAGTCACCCATTCAATCACAAAAGAATGACGAAATTGTGGTATGAGTTCAAATTTGTGACGTCTAGTATGTTACTGTGATACTCATCCTAATAAAATAAAACAAAATTTTACACAGGAGTGATGTAAAATAGCTGTTAAGTTTCCAAATAAATGAATACATGAGTATATTAGAAATGAACTATAATACAAAATGGAAGTTTAAATGTCCAGAGACTTTTCACAACCTTTTAATACTATTGAGAACAAACATCCTAAACCTATTATGTTGAAAAGTCTTTAGTTTTTAAGGTCCGCAGCGCGAGTGCAGCGCCTCCGGTGTTGCAAGCGTCCATAGGCAGCGGTGACCACCAGTCCATCTGGTGGTCCGTATGCTTGTCTGCCACCTTTGTGGTATAAAAATATTTAAAGTATTTTAAAATGAATACTAAGAACCTGATGATTAGGAACATAGGAACACACAAGATAGTCTCTTATTTAGATTAATAAGTATCTGAATAGTAATCGGTAGAGGTGTGCCTCAGGGATGCATTGTAGGTCCTTTACTTTGAATTCAATGCTAGAGTATTGATTTTAATAACCTTTAAAAGTAGCAATAATACATTAGATCATAAAACACTACTAAATACTTTCAGCCGGCAGTGACAAAGAAAACGAGTCAGGTGCAAATTCCCGCGGGAACTCGCCCAAGAAGCCTCTCACAAACTTGAACGGCCTGTCGCACAAATTGAACGGCTTGGAGTCGACCACACAGCAACTGAGGGATCTGCTCATGTGTACGGGAGATATTGGATCGTGTTATGTACACGGGAAGGTAAGCTCCATAAAGATTTACTGAACTAGGCTCCGATCGCGTAGAATTCTGTGCCCGTTATCGCATTCTATAGAAACATTTCGGGATACTAACCTAGCCTGTGCGTTTTTCCAAACTATAATCTATCTCTGTACCTGCCTAATTTCAGCCAGATCCATTCAGCCGTTAAAGCGTGAAGAGTACCAAACGTCCACACATCCAGACATCTAACACATCCATAGTCAGTAACTATAGTATTTATAACACAAGTATAAAATATTATTACTAGCTATGACCTGCAACTTATATTAGCTAGATGACGCTGTAAAAATGTATTTATTATTATTATTTTGACTTAGGAGGTAACTCCACAAATTAGAGATAGTACAGATGGAAACCTTATGTATGTACTTTTTTTTCACACCTACCCTCTGCTACGCACACTCGCGCACAAATCAGTATCGGAAATTATTATGAAAATCTCTTGATCTCATGTCTGTGATTTCTGTGAGCGGTGTATATGTGTGCGAAGCCTCAGCTAATTTAGTATGTAGGTTTCCATCTCTACTATCTCTAATTTGTGGTAACACTTTGTGATCATACTGTTGTTTTTTCTTGTTATACTCAATTTCTCCAAAACTTTACATAATAAAACAATCACTAAAACCACTAGCTAAACAAATCTTTACCACTCCATTCCAGGCCGACCGTCCCCGCTGGATGGTCTACCACACCGAAGAGCAGCTGGAAGGTCTGATCCAGTCGCTCAACAAGCGAGGCCTGCGCGAGAGTGAGTTGCGCCAGAACTTGGAGCTGGATAGGGTGCACATGCTGGCTCTTATTGCTAAGTGTCCGTTGCATCTGCTTAATCCGGCTGTGCAGGTATGTTAATCCAGATTTTTTTTAAACTGAAGAAAATTCTACATGGATGCTATGCCGGACTCCTACCGACTAAAAACCACACGTATCCTACCTAACAGCCGACGGTTCGGAGCCCTGGGTAGGCCCTCGGAAGGATACCCCAGGACTCCCAACAGACCTACGTCTACCACTGCAGCCTCACCTAGGGGGTGTGAATCCAGACTTAAAAGATGCTTAGGCATCTAGTAACAAAGAGAAAAACGCAGATGTGTGGTGGAGATGAATTTTTTTTATTTTCTTGTGGGGGATGTCGGCTATGCCGAGCGGACGATCCGACCGCCTGTTCTGCTGCCCATTTCGTCCAAATGGAGTGGAGATGGATAGTCAAACACAATACATATAAACCTTTGCGTCGCATCTCCGATTCAAGTTCTTTTTTATAAATCCGTGTTCACTGTGTTTATGATGGGAAGTACCATTTTTACCAAAAGTAAAAAGTGAAAACTTATCCGCAAAAAAGGAATAAAAGCATGTTTCTAAAAAGCGCATCTTTGACTCCATGCGTTGAGAGCAGGATCGTGTATTGTGATGTAATTTGGGAGAGGCCTACATCGAGTAGTGGACTGCCATAGACTGATTTGCATAACATCATGCTGGATTTGAAGTGACTAAAATCACATGGTCCATACCTACCTGTCTATGGTAAGAAGCCCCAAATGCCACCTTTCGAAAGGAGTCCCAGGGATCCAAAATTAATAGTTCTAATAGGTTTGCAGAACAATGAAACACGCACTCTCAGTGAAACGTAGTTTATTACTGTTGAACGAAAGGACTGCAGGACTTGCAGTCCTTTCGTTCAACAGTAATAAACTACGTTTCACTGAGAGTGCGTGCGCGCGGTCGCGCGTATGACGAAGTGGGCGTGTCGCGCATGCGCGCCACGCGTCCTTGTTACTACGCACAGCTAGGCATCAGCTAGGTAGGTGCAAATATATCAAGTTCTCTTGTACATTCCAGTCGCCTCCACCGCCATCGCACCACTACACTCGCCACAAGAAGTTCCAGCCGTCCCTCAACGTGCCTGCGGACTGTTCCCTGTCCGAAGCCCTGGAGCTGTCACTCCGGGACCACATTCTGGAGCTGGAGGAGAAGATCTTCCACGGGTGTCTGGGCTCCCTCAAAGTCAAGGTATAGATTGTTCCAGAGGAAACTATATTCCAGAGACAAAAAGTAGCCTGTCTTATTCCAAACATGCCCGCAGCTTCGCCCGCGGAAAATTTGTTCCCGTGGGAACTTATTCCCGGGATAAAAAGTAGCCTATGTGTTATTCCAGACTATAATGTATCTCTGTACCAAATTTCAGCCCGATCCGTTCAGCGGTTTGAGCGTGAAAGAGTAACAAACATCCACACTCACAAACTTTCGCATTTTTGATATTGGTAAGATATACTCCTGTTATCAAATTTTAACCAGTACTATTCAGCCAACACTAAGCGGTTCTTTCAGACAGTATAAATAATATCAGCTCTATTCTTGCTCTGTATTAGGTGGGTTTCAAATTAAAGTTTCAATGTAATTCCAAATTACTTCTTCTCCCTCCAAAATTTTTTGGTAGCCATTGCTCCTATACCAAAAACCCTTACCTCTGATATTTTTGCTACATTGATAATATTCTCTAAATTAAACACGTTATACCCTAGGACCGAGAAGCATGGCGCGGCACGATAATGCTCCGTGGCTACGACAAGCAGGCAGACTACTTGACATGGGGACCAGACAAGCAGTACAGAGACGACTACCACCTACCGAATGGTGTACTCAAAATGCCTAATGGTGAGTACACTATTATTTACTGAAAATTAGATGTTATTGAATTTAGATGTAGAAACAAGATTTTTATGCAAAACATTTTTAGCCGAGGGGTAAACAATTTTAAATGCGAGTTAGTAGTATTATTCCTCTGCCTACCCATTCGAGAAAAAGGCTGTGACTTGTGTCTGTATATCTCTCCTTTTATGTGGACTATCAAGATTCCTTTTGATGAAATGAAATGATATACTGCCTATATCAACACGGCAATACGGCTCACCACCTATTACGTGTGACAAATTCTACTAAGGTGAAATGTGTGCAAATAATATGCCTCTGCCTTCTTCAGGGAAAAAGGCGTGATCATATGTAAGGAAAGACGCTTCCAACCCAAAAAATATACTAAAACCTCTCTGTTCTACAGACATAGGTGAAGACGACAAGAAATCAATAGCAATCAACAAGTACAGAGACCCCGGCCACTATTTAGAGGTCCCCAAGGTGAACGGGGTGAAGCTTGAACCGGACACGTCCCCGGATGTTGTGCGAGGACTGGCTTCTGCACTGTTGCAGGTCAGCCAGGCTATACACCAGAAGTATTTGAAGAGGCCACTTGGTAAGTAACTATTTTAAAAATAAAACTGTGTTCCCAATGGTAATAATGAAGATTGAATACCACTGATGTATATTTTTTTTATACCACCAAGGTGGCAGACAAGCATACGGCCCGCCAGATGTATAGTCCGTTCATAGTTTATTTACCTCTAGCGCTGATGTTGGCTTGCTTGATTTTCGTGTTACCATACTAAGATTTTGTTTATCCCATACCTTAACGTCGAAATTTATTTCCTCTTTTGTTGCCATTTTTCGGGAGCAGAAATTATTTGAGATGTGGAGGGAGTAACTTCGCCCTCGTTGGTGATTGTAATGAGTGTCTTTTTTAAATATCCATATCAATAAAAATAAAACTTAAGTACAATGTATCAGAATCACATCTTTAGTAAAGTTATGTAAAATGACAATTAGATATTTACATAAATAATAATTGTTAGTGCTAACGTTTTCATCATAATAATCTCCCCTATTGCGCTGCAAAATGTCTTAAGCTGGCACTCATAGGGGGACTTTACTGCAATACCAACATACAGAAAACGATCTGTCTCAGAGGTAAATAAACTGTGAACGGACTATAGTTGACACAACACACCGCGATAATGACATGGGTTGAATTGTGTGTATTTTAGTTTTAAATACGCTCATGAAAATTTATCAATCAATCAATCAAGTCATCATATAGCAGTCCACTGCTGGACGTAGGCCTCTCCCAGTTCACGGCACAGTCCGCGGTCCTGGCCTTCCGCATCCAGTCCCAGCCTGCGACCTTTACCAGGTCGTCGGTCCATCTGGCGGGTGGACGTCCTACGTTTACCGAGTTGTGGTCTCCACTCCAGATCTAGACGATGATGGATCTGTGGCGCGGTTGGTAGAGATACCGCCTGCAGCGCTAAAGGTCGTGGGTTCGATTCCCACCGTAGAAAAATATTTGTGTGACCCATAAATGTTTGTCCCAAGAGTCGGTGTTGCTATGTGTAGTGTTTGTATCTACACGGTAGATATAATACATTGTCTCATGTACACGAGTAGAGGGGGCGGCTGTCAGTCGTTAGTCTGACGGTAGACACGGTGTGACAAGGAAGTGCGCCCGCGCTTGAGACTGTGTGACCTGTGTGTGCAAGTGAGCCAGTGCATTGCAATAGTTGCCTATTTCTAATTCTTTTGTGTAATAGTGATCACTACACTATGTATAATATGTTTGTATTTAAAAGTAAATAAGTATTAATATCCGTGATCTGATACCCATAACACAAGCAGGTTATTCCTAGCTTACTTTGGGATCAGATAGCGTTGTGTCAAATGTCCATGAATATTATTTATTATTTATTATTGGCCGTCGGTTCTTCTACAGATGTGGCCAGCCCACTTAATTTAACTTTAATGTGCTTATTCTCCGAGCTATGTCGACCACTCTGGTTCTCTGCCAAATAACCTCAGCTTTAACAGAAGGTTTCAGTGTCTAAGAGAGCATCACCCATTGGCACAAGTGCAATAATTGCTTGTTAATGAACCAATCCTAGGCCCTAGAGACTTTAATGAATAATTAATTAAAATTTAAATTTTTGATTGTAGTCTATACTTCTATACTAATAATATAAAGAAATAAAGTTTGTGTGTTTGTATATTTGTTAAACTGTAAGGGGTAATCTTGGGATCTACTGAACCGATTTTGAAAATTCTTTCACCAATAGATAGCTACGTTATTGTGGAGTGTCATAGGCAGTAATAGTAAATGTTTCAAAAACGGGGGAAAAATTATTTCTTTTGAGATCTTCGTTGCGTTTGCGGCGTAAATATAGTTATGTAAAAAATATGTACTACAAAATTGTTTCTCTTAAAAAAGTTCTAAAAAAATTTCGCGGTAGCATATGTCTATCTTTGGGTTGGTGCACAATAACCATTTTAATGGCAATCAATTTTTTTTCTACAATAATGCCACGGGATACCTTTTTCATAAACGAAATTGTTCTTAAAAATAATGCGACGGGAATACACGCGACGAGAAACCTTTCTCTCGCTCTCTCTCTCTCTCTCTTTATTAAGTATTATTGAATATTAACGACGATAAGCATTTACTCCCGTCGCGTTGCGTTTATTCCCATTAGACTGCCTCTGTGGCGTAGTCGGTAGTGATACCGCCTGCGGCGCTGGAGGTCCTGGGTTCGATTCCCGGGTCGGTCCAAATATTTGTGTGATCCACTAATGTTTGTTTCGGAGTTTGGGTGTTTTCTATGTATAATATGTATGTATTTAGAAATATATAAGTACGTCTATCAGTTGTCTAGATCCCATAGCACAAGCTTATAGCTTAGTTTGGGCTAGACGATGTTGTGTGAGAATGTCCAACAATACTTATTTATTATTATTTATTCAATAAACGCAACGCGACGGGAGTAAATGCGACGAGAACAGATAATACTCTGCCTTATGTGGCGCAAACGAAGTTGCGCGGGTCAGCTAGTCTTATATAAATTCAATTCTTAACCTGTGATTTTAATCAAACACAATCCTTAGTTAAAAATCACCGACCTAATTTCACCTGTTTTTTCTTCCAGGACTCGACGACAAAGAACGCAAAGACCGAGAAGCCCGCAACAAGCCCATAGAATTCGACGCCCTATCCAGATGGGAGGTCTCCCTAATGGAGTGCCGGAGCTTTGCCCAAATAGTATTACACCTGTTCACGCTAGACTCCAGTGTAACCTGGTCTGCGAGTATACTGAACGCTAGCTGCAGACTGTGTAGGAGGAAAACTGACCCGGATAATATGCTGTTGTGTGACGGGTGTAATAAGGGTCATCATTTGTATTGTTTGAAGCCTAAGTTAACGGTGAGTACTAAGTTCTCTAACATGTTTCCCTCCTAGCCTCGAATTGAAGCGCATTGAAGCGCTCGTGGCCCCGCGGACTCAGTGTTCTGTAAACGATCACTGCAGTAAGCAACATTTACTATGGCCGGATATGGATGGGTGACCACCACGTGGACCACTTTGTGACATTTATTTACGAGCGTTTCCGTGCTTCGGAAGGCACGATAAGCCGTTGGTCCCGGTTGTCAGTAAAATGACAGTTGTTAAGCCAAGTTGAAGGCCTTATGGGCGGCTTGAAAAATTTCAACTGTGGGTCGTCACAACCTGCGCCCGGGTCGGCAGCGCGTGTGTAGCGCCTCTGGTGTTGCAAACGTCTATAGGCTACGGTAACCAACCTTCCGGTGGGCCGTAAGCTTGTATGCCACCTAAGTAGTATAAAAAAAAAAAATAGCCACCGAAACCTACTCGGAACCAACCAAATTTCCCACCTTGTAAACGTCTTGGGGCGCCATCTACCGGTACTTTTTTAGAAAGTTACACGGCACTAATGTATAGAATTGCATCTATATTCATTAGATTTATGATGAAACCAGCCCGAACATTAAGATTATTTTTGAAAAGCAATTAGTATGCTAAAGTCAATTCGCTGTAGCATTGTGCGTATGACACTTGTCGATCGCGTTTCGTTTCACTGTTGAAAGTTGTCGCGAATTACAATTATGAACTTAGTATTTCAGCTGCATCACATTCATAATATATTATATGGTTAATCACTGTAGTAAATAAAATTAAACTCAACGAGAATATTCTAGTCTACAAATAAAATAAAATTGGAAGAAAAATTAAACAAATTGTTGAGTATAACGTAACACCAAAGATGTCTTTAGTGATGGGATATACAGCTACGATGAATAGTCGATACTTTGATAAAACAAAACGTAAAAATATATTATTGAGTTATTATTATTATTGTTTCGTCTCTTCTCGGTTACCTTCTTCTTTTTTCTTGCGAAGATACCCGGTCTTTTGATAAGCTTACATGAGGGCATAAGGTACCGTACCCAAAAGGGAAAAAACGGGCCTTATTCATGAGACTTCGCCGTCCGCCTGTCTGTCTGTATGTCCGTCACGAGGCTGTACCTCATGAACGGTGATAGCTGAGAGATGAAATTTTCATAGATTATGTGTTTCTGTTACCGCTATAATAACAAATTCTAAAAACAAAACAAAAAATAAGGGGGCTCCCATACAACAAACGTATTTTTGTCGTTTTTCGGTATGGGGACCTCCGCGCACTTGGCCGGTATTTTGAACTGTTTAGTTAATTCAAAAATAAATATAAAAATAATATTCATAACAATAATAAACAGAATGTAATTTATGTCGTTTATCGTAGGCGATAAAGATGAATTGCATAACGACACATCCCTAGTCAAGTGGTACTGATAGATTTCAATGTCATACTGCCAACTGTCATACGCACCATGTTACAGCGAGGCGACTTATAACTGATCATAAATTTTAAATATGGAAAAAGAATAGGTTTCGAACGAAAGTGTTGGCTTAATCTAAAAAAAAACTTAATGATTAAGGCTATTTTAAAATAATTCAGTCCGCGCCAAAAGCGTGGACTGTATTGTTTTAGAATAGTCTTAATCTTTAAGCTCTTTTATGATTAAGCAAACAGGGCAGTTTCACACGCTGCTTGATGAGTCTGATGAAGAAATACCTCTCCTTTCATACACCTTATGTGACGTAAACGAAGCTGCGGGGGTCAGTTAGTATAAAAAAAACTGACTAACGGCAAGTCGGATTCGCGTACTGATTGTTCCGTATTAGAAAACGGCAAAAACTCACTTTTGTTGTTTGAAAACCCTTTTGATTTTAGTATTTGTTGTTATAGCGGCAACAGAAATACATATCGTAGCAAGTGGAAAGTCATAGTCTCTGCCTACCCCGTTGGGAGACAGGCGTGATGTTATGTATGTATATGTAGAAATACATCTGTGCAAAATTTCAGCTCTTTAGCTTCCACGGTTCTTGAGATACAGCCTCGTGATGGATAGACAGACGGAGACAATGAAGTCTCATGAATAGGGATCCATTTTTACCCCTTGGGTACGGAACCCTAAAAAACAAACTGTTTTATCTATTCTAAATATGTACATATTAATGTTTATACAATGCAAGCAAAAAATAATGTACACTAGGTACGCGCAGTACCTAGTGTACACACGTAAGAAGTGAAACTTCTTTTACTTTACTTTACTTTACTTTGCCCTACCCTACCCTACTCTACTATACTCTACTTTACTTTACTTTACTTTACTTTACTTTACTTTACTTTACTTTACTTTACTTTACTTTACTTTACTTTACTTTACTTTACTTTACTTTATATACAGGATGAATTTTTGAAAAGGGCTTGGATGGCCAAACCCGAAACTATAAGGAATAGCTAAAAATGCTCAAAGGAGTCACGAGCCCGATTTTGATAAAACTGAAAACCTCATCATTAGATTTTCGAAAAACCAATAATCCTAGCTGGGAATCGAACCCAATGATTCTGAAAAAAAAAACACACCCTATATTATTACACCATACGATAGTGTTGCTATTAAGAATCATATTCTGGGAAGTAATGTCATACGGCAAACTAAAGGAAAGTGTTTATCTTTAACAAAATACAATTAATTTTTCTTACATTAACTGATTTGGGTTCGATTAATATTGATTTTGAAAAAAAAACACACCCTTTATTATTACACCAGACGATAGTTTCGCTGATAAGGATCAAATTCTGCGAAGTAATGATATACGGCAAATTTAAGGAAAGCTTGGAATTTTAATAGAATTCATATTTCATGTAATGTACCTAAATTTTGTATCATAATTTGTTTCGTTCGAAATCCCAGAATAGTTCGTAACTATTCCGAGTTTTAAATCATGCTCAGAATGATTCTTTGGAGAATATTCTAAACGGAATCAATAAAATTGAATGCAATACGATCCTTGAGGTCTCGAATCTAGCTATGTATTGGAAACGATGGTCTACATTTTAAACAATTAATCAGTTATTGTAAATAAAATAAATTGTATTTTGTTAAAGATGAGCACTTTCCTTTAGTTTGCCGTATGACATTACTTCCCAGAATATGATTCTTAATAGCAACACTATCGTATGGTATAATAATATAGGGTGTGTTTTTTTTTTCAGAATCATAAGTTTCGATTCACAGCTAGAATTATTGGTTTTTCAAAAATCTAATGAGGTTTTAAGTTTCATCAAAATCGGGCTCGTGACTCCTTTGAGCATTTTTCGCTAATCCTTATAGTTTCGAATTTGGCCATCCAATCCCTTTTGAAAAATTCATCCTGTATATATGAAAGCAAGTACTCCTTATTCGAATCGACCGTGGTAGAGACGAGAAAAACATGGCGCGTAACGAAAAAATATGGCGCGTATCCGAAAAATGTGACGGTAATTTTTTTTCCAACGCCAATATAGAAGTTTCACTTCAAAAATGTCGCAAGATTTTCTTATACATTGTTATTTTATTTCATGCTATCAGTCTGGCCTAATAATGAAGGTAATTGTTGTGCTGTTTTATGGTTTGGTGTAAAGAGATAGGTGATTAATTCTATAACTAAGCATTCAATTTCAAATGCTGTTTCTTGTGTGGTAGTCGTAAGTGTTGGTCTAGTAGTCGTATAGTTTGACTGTTGATCACGAATTCGCGACTTCAATTCCCACCGTGGGACAAAGTTGTGTGATCTTGAAATATTTGTCTCAAGAGTCTGAGTGTTTCTATCATGGAGCAAATATAAGAGAGGAGAGGGCCTAAGCAAGCGTGCACTGTGACCGTTCAATGCGGGTCCTGACGTCATCAGTGGGCGTGGCTTAAGTCAGTGCACTGTACGCGTTCGTCTAGGCAACTTCCGGCTCGTTATACGCAAATATATGTCAAAATTCGTATTTTCGCGAAATTAGAAGGATTTAAAAAGATAAGGATAAAGTGTTGTGTTTATCGTGTAAAAATTACTAGGATAGACGATTTGATGCTATGCATGGCATCACATTTTAGTTGTAAATATTTTTATTCTTTATTTTCATAAATAGTTCTAGAAACATCTCTGATCCCCGGATACAGCAAGATATTTTATACTCGACGCTAGATGGCGATACTTTGTGTTTTGGTTACCTAAAATATGTACGTGCGTAGAGCTCAGTAATAATATAATTTAAATATTGTTAAGTATTTAAACTTATTTAGCAATAATTCTGAAATAAATTTAGGCAACCAAAGATTATTTTTACAAATTTATTTAAGAACTTCGATAATAGACCGCCATCTATTGCCTAGAATAAACAGCACCAAAAAAAGAATCGAATTTAGAATTTCACCGAGGGTCCCATAACCGTCCTACCCACTAGTAGTAGGTACAAAAAGTAATTAGCTAACGACTGGATGCAGTTCGTTCGTACTACAATAGGAGCCATTTTTATCTATAGAAAATAGAAATAGAAAAACGGACTGGGAAATGAAAATCAGGAACCGGGATCAGTGGTCAGGAAACCAGGAACTGGAACATGGGACCGGGAACTCAGGATACCGATTTCCATAGTTTTAGTTATGGCAGGACAAAGTCTGTCGGGTCAGCTAGTTAATTATAATTTTAACAATCGATACCTACTAAGAATATTTTATTTACTTCATATTTTTTTAGTAGGTACTGTAAAAAAATCTTTAGTTTATCTTACAAAATATTGTAATGCTTAAGTTTCTGAGCGTGGATGTATGGATTTTTGTCACTCTTTTACGCTCAAAAGGCGAAATGGACTTTTCAGAAATTTGGTACAGGAATAGATTATAGTCTTGAAATAACACATATTTTAACGTTTTTTATTCCCGGAGTCGATTCCCATGGAATGCGGGAACGACAACTGAACGCTACGTAGGCAAAAGCGCTGGCGCTTCTGTTTTTCCATAAACCTGAGTATGTTCATTGATAAGTTTTCAAAGTACTTGCATTTTATCCACAGTTTAACGACAATTGGCGGCAGCTTGATTGGCTTCTTATAAGTAATTTGTTCACCATGTGAGGTTTATTCTGCCAATTTTTTTTTCTTTAATATTTACCGCTGACAATACAGTAAAGGCTTAATAACTGTTAGAGCTTTGATAACATAAAATTTTAATGTTGCAAATAAATGATTTTCGCTATAATTTGCTCTATTATTGGTTCCGCATCTTAAACTATATACAACACTCATGGTCTGTCTCTTTATTGCCATCATGGTAATTTTAACTTGAGTGCGTATTCTTGTCTATTTGTCATTATTTTGAAGTGACTGTCACGTGAGCGAATGTCAGTCGAAGTCATATTTTATTATTCTCTCTCTATTAAGACTACTTACAATCTTGAAAAGACTTTATTTAAAAATATATTTACGAAGATTTATAATCTTTACAGCAATAACCACTAAGAAGCGGGTTACTTTCGGTAATAAAATATATGAGAATCTGTTATAAATTTTTTTCATAGTGATAGAAATAAAAAAAATAATACACTATTCATCTTGCTAAGAGTTAATACTCCGGGGGACAAAATATTTCAACTTCGGCCCTGTTTTCAGTGTTCAGTAGTAGTACTACGGTAGTAACCCGGAAGTTGAAGTAAGCAAGTAGTTTTGACACTGACCGCTAGATGGATAATAGTTAAGTGGGCGGATACAAACCCCTCCTCACCACACCCTCCCCCCGCGCCGAGTCACACATTATTTCATAGGGAAATCATATTATAACACCTCCTCTCTTATATTTGCTCCATGGTTTCTATGTATTGATATGCATGTAGTTACAAAAGTATATAATTATAAATATCCTTGTCCGGTACTCATAAAATAAGCAGGTTATTATTATTTTACATATGATAAGCAGGTTAATCCTAGCTTACTCTGGGCCCTGTATAAAAATATAAAAAAATGTGCGTGTAACCTTCACGCGCGATTGAACTAAAACTTCTTTGACATTGACAGCATCAAATGTTATATTATTATCTATTATATAAAAATAAGTCGGGTTTTCCTTCCTGACGCTATAACTCCAGAACGCACGAACCGATTTCCACGGTTTTGCATTCGTTAGAAAGGTCTCGGGCTCCGTGAGGTTTATAGCAAAGAAAATTCAGGAAAAATTTCAACAGAAAAGCGGGAAAATCATTTTTCACATACAGCGCCATCGCGGGCGAAGCTGCGGGCATCAGCTAGTTATTCATAGGAATTTTGAATAGCGGAAACATGGTTTCTCAAAATTCTAATAGCGTTACTTCCGTCAGAAAAAAAATCTGAGTTACACCTAGTCGCGCTTAAAGAAGTTTTACCTACTTCAAAAAAGAAAAAAAAAATTATGGACGCATTTCTTTTCACAAATCAATTTATACAGAAATCTTTCAACAAAGTATTAATATGATTGTTGTATACAGAAAGTGCCAACGGGAGACTGGTTCTGTGAGCAGTGCAAGCCCAAAGAGCGGACTCCTCGGAAGAGAAGGAAGCTGTATGTGGAAGAGGAAGAGGAGGAGGAAGTTGAGGATGAGGAGATGGATGACAGGTAACTTATTGTATTTGCTACATGATTGTGTAACGTGGAGGGTACAGCGCAAGGCACATTCTCGTCGAGAACGCGAGAAAAGCACGAGAAACGTAAATGAGAATCGAATCCACATTTACGTTCTCGTGCTTTTGCGGAGCGCCCATCTATACTCATATTATAAAGAGGAAAGATTTGATTGTTTGTTTGTTTGCATCGAATAGACTCCGAAACTACAGGACTGATTTGAAAAATTCTTTCACTGTTGGGAAGCTACACTCTTTGCGGGGAACATAGGCTATATTTTATTCCTGTATTCGCGGGAATTACGCGAGTGAAACCACGTGACCTCCGCTAGTTGTAAATATCGTATGTGCGGGTCGTGATGGGTAAGGGGGGGGGGGGGGTTGGGTGGCTTCATTGCGGCCAAGGTGGCTAGCGCTGCGCTGATTGGACTGCGATATCAATGTGTGCGTAGCCCGAGCGCACAGCGTATGTAGATTGCCTCTATACCTTATTATTTTGTGTAAACATCGTTTACACAAATTAGAGATAGTACAGATGGAAACCTACACACTAATACGCTGAGGCTACGCACACAGACATCGCTCACAGAGTTCACAGACACGAAGTCAGGCGGTTTGAGCCGAGTTTTCGATACTGATTTGTGCGCGAGTGTGTGTAGCAGAGGGTAGGTGTGAAAAGAAAGTACATACATGAGATTTCCAGCTGTACTATCTCTAATTCGTGTTGTTTATCTCCATTCCAGCTCGGAGCTAGTAGCGGTATGCTCATCCTGCGGTTCAGGCGGACGTCTGCAAGTGACATGCTCTGTATGCGAGGCGCGTTTCCACGCCGAGTGTGCGCCCAGGACTGCGCGCGCGGCGAGGAAGTGGATGTGTGCCAGCTGTACGCAGCCCACCAGAGGTGAGGACTGACTTGTGTATATCTATATTAGTGGTGAATAGCGCCATCTAGTGTACTCAATGATATATAAAAATCTATAGATACGTTACCAACACTGAAAAATGGCAACAAAAAAGTCAGGCAATTGCCTTACTTTTCATACATGCTACCATAGATAATTTCATAGAAATTCTTTTTTTGAATGAAAAAAATATTTGCTGTTTTTGAAAGCCGTGATGTTCGTGCATGACGTGTCTATATTTTATTACGTCGTTGAGTGTACTACACTTGAATCATAAATTACATAGTACAGATGGAACTCTTTCACTATGGCCGGTCCATGGATGGGTGACCATCCATGTGATCACTTTGTGACATTTATCTGAGAGTTTCCATGCTTCGGAAGGCACGTTAAGCCGTTGGTCCCGGTTGCCAGTAAAACGGCAGTCGTTAAGCCAAGTTGAAGGCTTTATTTTCAACAGCAGGTAGTCACAGCCTGCGCCTGTCTATTTAAACACGGCAATACGGCTCATCACCTATTACGTGGGACAAATTATACAAAAAAGGTGAAATGTGGGCATATGATATGCCTCTGCCTACCCCTTCGGGGATAAAGGCGTGACCATATATATGTATGTAGTAGTGGCGAATAGCGCCATCTAGTGGTCTACACTTGAACCACAAATTAGATAGTACAGATGGAACTACACATTAAATTTGCTGAGGCTACGCACACATAGACACTGCTCACTGAGTTCACAGACGCGAGGTCAAACATTTTCGTAGTAATTTTCGATACTGATTTGTACGCACAGCAGAGGGTAGGTGTGAATAAAAAAAAAGTACATACATGAGATTTTCATTTACATCTGTACTATCTAATTGCTTGATCTCATGGAGCAAATATAAGAGAGAGAGAGAGGAGAGGGCATATGCAACAACCGAGTACTGTAACATTCTAGCTGACGTCATCGCAGTGGGCGTGGCTTAAGTCAGATAGCCATCGGCGTTCACCGTAGTTAGTTCAACGCATAGATTTGTCGAAAGGTGTTATAATTTATCGTATATTTATAGAATTAATTTATAGATATCGAATGCATTAACTAGCAAGTTCAATTGGTTAATCTTCGTGATTCATGAAGATGTGGAGCCCCGGGTAAGCCCTTCCGAGGTCTTACCCGGGGCTCCCAACCGTAGGCTGTTGGGCGTTACGCGAAGTTTTTTAGTCGGTAGGAGTCCATGAAGAATTTTCCCTTACGTTAAAAAAAAGGTCCAGTAATCAGCACCTGTAGTATTTAAGAATATGTAATGTGGTTGGGGAGACAGAGCAGGGGGGGGGAGGGTATAAGCTAAGAGACATCGGGTAACCGCTATGCTAGGATGGTTAGAGTTTATTCTATGGTAGGAACCGTCCTACCATACTATAATATACGCGCCCCGGCCTTTGTTCAATGGTAACGGGGAAAATGTGCTTCAAAAGTTAGGGGGGGGGGGGGGATATAAGCTAGTCCAGTGGAAGGCCAAGGGAACTGTCTATAGCTGGTCGAGTAACTAACGTCAGGCTATGTCCAAAGAGACGTCGAGTCGCCGCTGCGCCGCGGCCGCCATGTCCAACATCCACCAGTACGCGCGCGCGCTGCACTCGCGCTCCGTCTCCACCGGTTGGTCTCTATACTGCCAGGCTTGTTTGGCTACGGAATTGTACCTAAATCAAAATCAAAATTCTATTTATTTCACATAGGCATTATACAGAGGCGCTTGTAAAACGTCCAGCATATAAAACAAAACTACCACCAGTTCACAACGCGACCCACCTGAGAAGAACTGGCAAGAAACTCAGCGGGTTGTTCTTTTTTGCTCTATTTATAATTTTATGCATTTTAACAATTTTTTTGAGAATCCAGCAGCGCAGGTCATTGCCAGGCTTCCTTATCCAACAAATAATCATTGATTGTGTAGTAGCCCCTGCAGTAAAATTTACTTTTTACAGATCTTTTAAACTTATTAAGGGACATACTTTTAATTTCGTCTGGTAGCCTGTTGTAAAAGCGTATACAGTTACCCACCGCTGTATATCATGCTTACAGCAAACGTGTACTAAACCACTAGTGATTAGAGATAGCCCAAAAAACATCATGGGAACTTGTCAACCACTGGTCTGACATTTATTGTTTCAAGCGAGTCACTGGATTAAATAAAAAAATAAATCCATTTTGGTTTAATACCTAAAAACAAAAATGGATTTATTTTTTTATTTAATCCAGTGACTCGCTTGAAACAATTAATGTTTGTGAAAACCATATCAGATGCTGCCTCAGACTATTGTCTAAAAAACATAATAATTTGTAACAATGGAACTCGGAATTCGAATTATAATTTTGGATCTTTACAAATATTTTGATGTTTCACAATTTTGGTACTAACAAAATTTTAATTATTACCAATTATTTTTATATGGAGATATTCCTCATTTACTACTGTCGAAAACCTACTATATTTATTTTCAAATCCTCTAAAAACAAATTCAATTAAATGCAATTCCGTAGCCAACACAAACACTGGTATTTCGCTGTCGTATCAATGTTGCTTCTTCATCATGTAGGTGGGCTGTCTCATCAATAACGACTTCATATAACTCATACCTACCCTCTTTTTCTACAACATTATCGTGCACTAACATTTCCTAAGCTTGACATCTCAGCGTTCTTTATAATTTGCACCTTGTTTTACTCGTTAGTTGTAATCCATTTAGATTATTAACCGACTTCAAAAAAAGGAGGAGGTTCTCAATTCGTCTGTATGTATTTTTTTTTATGTATGTCAAGCGATATTTCCGTCAATTATAGACGGATTTTAAAATTTATTTTTTTGTTGAATAGGGTTTACTTCTGAGGTGGTCCCATTTTCACCAGGTCAGGATCTGATGATGGGATCCAGGAGAAAACGAGGGCAACCACCGAAAATTGTAGGGACAACTAGTGCACTTGTTAACTTTTTAATTAAGTGCCTTAATGTTCTACACTTTAATGAAGGTCTGGAGTCGACCTGATGATAGAGTCGAAAGACAGTCGAGGGCATTCCTTAACAATTTACAGCAGTTACCTTGTGTTTGGGCTTGATTGATTTGTATTGATGAGAACTTTGCACCTAGATTGATAGAGCCGCCTTTAAAAAAAAAGGAAGTTCTCAATGTTTTATGTATGTTCACCGATATTTCCGTCAATTATAAACAGATTTAAATTGTTTTCTTTCTTGAATAGGGTTTACTTCTGAGCTGGTCCTATTTTAATCAGATCAGGATCTGATGATGGGATCCAGGAGAAATCGAGGGCAACCACCGAAAATTGTAGGGACAACCAGTGCATTTGTTAACTTTTTAATTCAGTGCTTTAATGTACTACAATTTAATGAATATCTGGAGTCGATATGATTATGGAACCGAAAGACAGTCGAGGGAAATCCTTAACGATTTACAGCAGCTACCTTGTGTTTGGGCTTGATTGATTTGTATTAAATAGAACTTTCACCTAGATAGATATATTTTTCGGTTCACCCGTCACTTAAAATAATGAAAAAAAAATTTTCAATAAAAAATAAAACCGACTTCCAACAAACCCTGAAAAATAAAATTTACTTAGCACAAAGTAAAATGTATTTTGATTTATCAGATTTTATTCAATATAGTATTGAAGTTGGTGCCATGAATAATACCTACATAAACCTATGGGTTTACTTGGCGCCGACTTCAATATGATATTGAATAAAATCTGATAAATCAAAATACATTTTACTTTGTGCTAAGTAAATTTTATTTTTCAGGGTTTGTTGGAAGTCGGTTTTATTTTTTATTGAAAAATTTTTTTTTTATCCTAAGTGATTGTTTCAAATAATTTCGGAATTAAATGCATTAAGAAGAAATTGGGGTAGCCGCTTTGCTGACTTGGCAGACCTTTAAATAGTTACACATTTGCTGTCCTACTTCATTTATAAATGTTTTTTTTTCCTTTAAAATTTCAAAAATAAATTATTTATGTTTGTCAAAATTTTTGTGACTACACTGAGGGTCCGGAAATGCTACGGGCTGAGAACACCGCAAGAAACTCAGTCCGGTTTTTTTTTTCATATTATTGGTTGCGTTTTGATAATCTAGCAAGCAAGCAAAACTAGTATGAAAAATTTCAACTAGTCGGCTTGACTGGACCAACATTCTGACTTTGACCAAAGTTGTGGTATTTGTACAGATTGACCAATGAAGATTTAATCTGGAAATTACTGAATTCGAACCCTAAGAACAAATACTGCACATCGTATCAATAACTCCTTGCAAATCTGTTCTTTTTTAGGAAACATTCTTTAGACCATGTTTTCTGCATGCCATACAACACATCTAGCAATCCAAGAATGTTTTCCAAGTCACCATAACCCATCTTCTCAGTGCTTCGGTATGGGTTTTCATCCTAACCTTCCAATTTTAACACTAACACCCCCTTTTACACAGAACAATCTTGTAATGATATACATATGGTTACAGACTCAGACGACAGTGAATACAACACAGCGCTGGTCAAATTAAAGACTCGGAGATCGAGGAGTAGTAAAGAATCTTCACCGCTGATGAATGGAACCGTCAAACGAGGCAGGAAGTGAGTTTTTTTACCCATCTATACTAATATTATAAAGGAGAAAGTTTTCTTTTTTATTTGTTTGTTTGTAACGAATAGGTTCCGAAACTACTGGACCGATTTGAAAAATTCTTTCACTGTTGGAAAGCTACACTCTTTGCGGTGAACATAGACTATATTTTATTCCCGTATCCCCACGGGAACGGGAACTACGCGGGTGAAACCGCGTGACGTCCGCTAGTCTTACTTACAGAAGAAGCACTCGTGGCCTCGCGGACTGAACATTCTGTAAAAGATCGCAGCTGTAACCAACTTTCACTGTAGTCGGTCTTAGAGCGGGTGACCTTCAGACGGCACGTTAAGCCGTTGGTCCTAGTTGCCAGTAAAATGGCACTCGTAAAGCGAAGTTGGAGGCTAGAAAATTTTCAACAGCAGTTAGGCACAACCTGTGCCTGTCCATTTCAATACGGTAATACGACTCACCACCTGTTACGTGGGAAGTTTCTAAATAAAGGTGAAAACTCGTCATATATGTGTATATGCTTTCTCGGGGATAAAGGCGTGACCATTATGTATCTTACTTTAAGATACCATTGGAACAGAGTATATATCTATAAATGTATAATGAATGTTAAAAAGTCTTTATTACTTTGCAGATCAAAATCTGAACAAATGAACACAAGCACAGGCAGAAGATCACAAAAGAATTCTCTCACAAATGGCCATCACGGTACGTATTTGTTGTTCGTTCGTACGTGTTTCTTATAAATAAATTGTATTTCTTGCATACACAACATCTTCGTCGTGTTTTAAAAAATAAATTTTACCTTCAACTAAAGTAACCATCCTTTCAGACTACCCTCTTTGTTTATCATCAAAGCAACCGGCATTTCATTTATTGCCAGTAGTCTTATGGATTGTAAGAGATCGCTAGATGCGCAACGGCTTTCCAGCAGGCTGGCGACGTGAATTTGGATTCCTGAGTGATTCCTGAGTCTTCTTCTTTCTCCGCCACTCTCCTTTTTTCTCTTCCATCTCTCCTCTTTGTTGTACAATCCTACTATCTCTCCTCCCCCCCTCTCTCTAGAGCAGTGGTGGGCAAACTTTCTTTATGGGGAGCCAGAACAAATTAAGAATTTTCAGAGGAGGGCCAGAATTATAAGAAAAATGCATTTTGTGCTGAAACTTTAAATCTTACTTCTTTCTATTATACTAGCGGACGTCACGCGGTTTCACCCGCTTAGTTCCCGTTCCCGTGGGAATACGGGAATAAAATATAGCCTATGTTACCCGCAAAGAGTGTAGCTTCCCAACAGTGAAAGAATTTTTCAAATCGGACCAGTAGTTCCGGAGCCTATTCGTTACAAACAAACAAACAAACAAACAAACAAACAAAAAAACAAATCTTTCCTCTTTATAATATTAGTATAGATAAATGTGTGGCTGTCTGTTACTCTTTCACGTTTTAGCTGGTTACTTGACCTATGCGTCTATTGTTCTACTGAATAGAATCTACATACATACTGCTTCTGGACCGTTAAAATATAATTATCACGAGTCATATATGTACTATTCATGTAGAAGGACCATCAATGCTTTCGCGGGCCGGAGTTGGCCCGCGAGCCGTACTTTGCCCATCACTGCTCTAGAGAAAGAGGAGAGGGACTCTCTCTCTCCTCCTTTTTCTCTCTCTCTCCTCCTCCCCTCTCTCTCTCTCTTTGTCCCCCCCCCCCCCCTATCTCTCTCTCGCCACTCCCATTAACACAAGCTCATATTACAGTGGAGCCAAAGCCAGTTCCAAGCAGTCGCAAGCGCAGCAGCCGTGTAGAGAGCGCGTTGCACGTTGAACAGTTGCAGCAACTGTTGCGTGACGTCATGAAGCACAAGGACTGCTGGCCTTTCTACGAGCCCGTGCAACTGGAGGACGTGAGTCATGTGTTATATTAGATACTAGCTGTTCCCCGCGGCTTCGTTCTCCCCTCCTCTTGCGCCAATATATTTATTTACGGACATTTTCAGACCACGGATATTAACACTTAAATTCTTTTAAATACATACTTATAATACATAGAAACACCCAGACTCTCGAGACAAACATTAATGGATCACACAAATTTTTGTCTCCAGTGGGAATCGAACCCACGACCTCGTGATCCGCAGTCGCATATTTTGGCCTCTAGACTAACGAGGCAGTAAAAATAGCCTATGTCCTTCTCTAGGCCTCAAACTGCTGAACTGATTTTAATGAAATTTGGTATAGAGATAGCTCTATACCAAATTTCATTAAAATCGGTTCAGCAGTGTAGGCGTGAAAACGTAACATATATAGACAGAGTAACTTTCGCATTTATAATATTGGCAGGGATGTGGAAGTTTGTTGTCACACTCTAATGGCTCAATGGATCTGGCTGAAATCATGGAATGAATAACACATAGGCTACTTTTTAGCGCGGGAAAAGGTTTTCATTGGAAATTTTACTGGGACCAAGCCGCAAGCATCATCTAGTATGTTTAAACTTTATTGCTGCTATAAATCCTACGTAATGCAGGTCTTTTACATAGAATTGGCATGGTTAACAATCTGTTGCTATTCTACGGCTGAACAGATTGCTTGTTGAGCAGGAGCACTGCACTGTGTAACCTCTTTCCTGTTATATTATAAGAGCCCAGAGCTGTTCCACAAGTAGAGTAGGTAGATGATGGATACAGGTCTGATTACATTGGTTTCCTCAGAACCAATGTGCCACATAATAAGTCAGTTTCTAAATCATATAACTTTGATTCAACTAGATGGCGCTGTCTAAGTCTCTCAATACTATTATCATCTATGATCTCAGGTACCAGATTATTTCGACGTAATCGACGTGCCGATGGACTTCACCACCATCAAGAACAAACTGGAGGCTGAGGAGTACACCACGGACGAGGAGTTCAACAACGATGTGGTGCAAGTGTTCATGAACTGCTACACGTACAATAAGGATACGCATCCTGTTGCTAGGTGAGTTGAAAGTATTCTGTACCTAAATAATGCATAATTTTTTTGAGACGATAGACCCATTTCCGTTGTAAGCGCTCGTGGCCCCGCGTACTCAGTATTATGTCAACGATAACTAGTAAGCAACTTTCACAATGGCCAGTCCTTGGATGGGTGAACATTCATGTAACCACTCTGTGACATTTATTTGAGCGTTTCCGTGCTTCAGAAGGCACGTTAAGCCGTTGGTCTCGGCTGCCAGTAAAATTGCAGCCGTTGAGGCCTTTTTAGGCAGCTTGAAAAATTTCAACAGCAGGCAGGCACAACCTGCGCCTGTCCTTTTTAAGACGTCAATACGGCTCACCATCTATTACGTGGGAAAAATTCTAAAAGGGTGAAATTTGGGCATATGATATGCCTCTGCCTACTCCTTCGGGGATAAAGGCGTAACCATATGTATGTATAATAGACCCGTTGGTCGTCAAAATTCGCCAGTAAATTATTTTAACCCTTTGCCACCTACCATAACTTTTTGTCACACAACCACCTACCATACGTCTATGAGACCCCTGAGTAAAATGGTTCTTTAAAGTAATATCTTGTTTATTGAAGTATATTTTTTAGTAAAAAATCAACTAGTTTTTCACGACAATTATTGCACAGCTTATTAGAAAATTCTCGGCAAATTGGTGATTTGCATTCGAAACTGATGTATTGTGGTTTGCACGGCACTGAGGGACACGGGGAAAAGGTACAGGAACGGACGAGTTCGCAAACGACTCGGTCGCCGATATATTTACGTTTTAAATATCTGCTGCGTCTGTGAGACGTATGGTAGGTGGTTAAGGGTTAAAGTATGAGAAAAGTTAAATATCTACAATATGTTGCCTGTAGAAAATGTAGTTAATACTTAAGGGAAACTGGGGACACTTGATCCCCCCTTTTGTTTTTTATCCCTAATTTCTATATTGAGTATTCGTTTAAAAAAACCGTGGGTACTAAAATACGTGAAATTTATTTGCTTATAATTGCTGTAAGAGCCAAAAATATGAATATCTAAATTTAGTAGTTATTTGACTAAAATCAATAATAAGGATTCGTACCATGTGTCCCGTATATACGTAAGACTTGATCCCCCCGGTCTGGGTGACATGATCCTGGGGCATCAAGTCTTCCATATGGTCACATGATACCATTACTAAGGAGTTAAATAAAAAATGTCATTATTCATTTTAGAAATCACATATTTCTTCATATACTTATCTATATCACAGTTTATTGGTAACGCTCGTGGCCCCGCGTTTTCCGTGTTCTGTAAACGATAACTGCAGTAAGCGACTTTCACTAAGAGCCGTCCGCCGCCATCCATGTGATCACTTTGTGACATTCATTTGAGCGTTTCCGTGCTTCGGAAGGCACGTTAAGCTGTTGATCCCGGTTGCCAGTAAAATGGCAGTCAATAAGCTAAGTTGAAAGCCCTTTTAGGCGGCTTGAAAAATTTTAACAGCAGGCCACTCCACAACTCGTATGCTCCACCGAACATCGGCATCGGTTCTCCTACAGAAATGTGGCCAGCCCACTGCCATTTCAAGACGCATGCTTCTGCGAGCTATGTCGACCACTCTGGTTCTCTAACGGAGAACATCGTTCCAGATTTTATGCCTCTAGAGACATCCATAGCATAGCTCGTTCAATAGCTCGCTGTGCGACTTTAAGGGCATGGACTAGCTTTTTTTTCGTTCCCTGGCACCATTTTTCGGGCACCTCCTCTGGTTTTGTAGCCTTTTGGCATATTGTTCTGCAATGAATTGAAAAAAAAAAAAGGTTGGGGACACTTGAGCCAGGTGGATCAAATCTCCCATAATAAAGTGTACCAAGTATACCCTGAGCTATTTGAGGTTATAAACAAAAATATTTTCAAATGTTTATAATATTACCACTTTTTTACGTAAAGAATGGCTAATAATATAGATAATGGCTCGTATTAAATGCATACACACTTAAAAGTCCTATTTTAAATAAATGTTTAGTCACAATAAAAACTCATCAAAATTTTCTTTCCGCCGCAACAATTACTTACTCGCCCGCCATTTGACAAAGTGTTAAAAATAATAGGTTTATCATCTTTAAAAAGTTATCTTGTACCATATACAATCGATATTGCCACTATATAACTAAATAAGACTTATACAGGTTCTGTAAATCTTGTGTACCTAGTCTCCCGTAGGGATCAAGTATCCCCAGTTTCCCCTACTGTTTTACATAGGGAATCATTATTGGCAAGGAGCCCATGAATATTTTTATTTGAATTCAGTATAGAACAGTATTTGCACCTGAACTGCCTTTCCATTTGCAGGGTTCAAATAATAGTTTGAATAAAATTCATGCACTTACTAAAATAATTTTTTTTTCCAGAGCCGGCAACCGCCTAGAAAAATACTTCAACAAACGGTGTTCGGAGCTAGAACTCCAACCGCTACCAGAGATTGAACTGGAGATCGAAGGCGAGAGTGCATCCAACGAAACCGGGTCCAAGCGCTCCAGTCCTCTCTCAGACGAGGACGCGCCCAAAGCTAAGCGCGCCAAGCTCAAGTGACCGCGCCCCGTCCCTGCGCGCCTTTCCGACTACCTGTGCTACTGAGTGACGTGTGATAACTAGTGATATGTGCGTGTGTGATTGTGACAGTGTACCCGACGTCTGTGAGTGTCTTGTGACCCGTGTGAGTCACTGTGCCCCACATTCAGTCATTGTGCTCATGCTCAGTCACTGTGCCCCATGCTCAGTCACTGTACCCCCATGCTTAATGACTGAGCCCCATGCTAAGCGAGTGTGCCCCGTCTGTACTATGGCCTGTGGCTCAGCGTCACAAGCACATTCAAAATCTAAAGTGTAAATGAATATTTTAATTCAATACAAGCCTGTGAAAATCGAAATTTGTGCAGTGATTTAGTGTTTAGTATTATAAATATAATATAATGTACAATAAATTGCCAAATAAATAAGTAAATGTCGTTGATCGACTCGTTGTAATATACCAAATATAATTCTGCCACCTAATGTCACATCTGATTGTACAGACAGAATGAAAAAAAAAACCAAACTTTGAGATAAATACAGAGGCTTTCCTCATCTTCTCGCTTCAAAATCTTAATTTAAGTTATTAAATAAGTACCATTACTTGGTCTGTAATTAGAGCCAAGCATTTTTTTGCTCATTCATCCTACAGCATTGCTTATATCGACTTTTAAGTGGTTGTCAGGCTGAAATAGTTGATAAATCAATAAATATTTTAGGACATATTTATTCATAGTTTATCCAAAATGAGAGTTGCTGTATAATTTTATTGGCATCTGGATAAAATAAAAGTTAAATTTATTCCCTTTGAAATTTAAAAAAAGAAATTTAGGTTTGTCAAAAGGTGCAACTAAATATTTGCATGATAGGGTTACCATACCGTATTATTATATGTATTAAATGCTGTAAATAAATCTGTTTAGGACAGCTCCACTGAATAAAATATGTATAAGTGGCGAGGCTAAGATGTAAACCGAAGTCACACACTCGGGCCCGTGTCTCAAAAAAAAATTGCTGCTACTGTTAGTGTATCAGTATTTTAGTATCAAGGTCATAAGTGGCATGGCTATGCTACTGTTGTTAAAACAATGCTTGTAAATATATAATAGATTTGTTACAAAATTTGTCAAGTGACGTCAATTGTAGCATTACTGAAATTTTCTTAAAGACTTGATGTATTAAAAGACATAAAAATACAATGCCTAGGTATTAAACAAATAAATGTTTGTACTTTGGTATAAAATACATAAAAATATGCCATTTATTTAAAAGGTAAAAATGTTAAAATGTTATAAGAACTTAATAAGTCTGTATGCCTTCTATGACACAATATAAAATATATAATGTAAAAGTATACTTAGAAGTCTGGTATAAAAAAAATCAGCATTTAGTAAGTAGTATTTAATTTGGACACAAATTATTGACATATTTAGCGATTTTGATAGTGTTTACATGTTTAATAATGTTGTAATTAAAACAGTAGTGTTGAAAATACAAAGTAAAAATATATCTTTAATTTTTCCATCACCTTTTCACATATTGATTTCCCTCTAGAATGCAGAAATTACAAAATGATATTCACGAAACCCTGATCCGTTTCGTCTTAAAAACTACTTTCAGATGTTATTCGAGTTCCGGGAAACTTCTGTAATACAGCACATATTGAAAGTGAGACTTGTTCTATTCCACAATAGTTATTATTATGAACCTAACCGGTTTCGACTCACGGCATTTTCAAAGATCTAGACTAGATGAATAATAAAAATAAATATTGTGGAACAGTCCAAGTGTCGTTTTCAATATGTGCGGCAAGTTCCACCAAGTGCCATCAACTAACAGTATAAAATATTCAGAAATACAGCGAAAATTTCAACTTATTAACAGATAAGCGGATAGATGTCGCTGGTTCGATAGTCATACAATATTCTCATTATCTGCAGACAAAATATACTCCCTAAAATAACAAAAATCTTTAATAAATACCATTCCATCTTTTATTTAAACCTTTACATAGAATGAATATCAAATTACACGTTATTTTTCTGGCCTATAGAATTGATTGAAACATTTTATGAGTTGATTGTGAATTAAGCTTGAAAAAATAATATTTAGATTTTAGATTGTGTACAAATTTATAAGAATTATGTTGTAATTTGATTATCTAGATTTGATATATTTGGAGACGTTTTCAATTACGCATGTATGGCAAAAATAGACATTATTTTAAACCAAACTCAGATATTTCCCGTTTCGAGTATTTATTTTGATTAGTCGCTGGCCTTCACCTCGATGGCCACATTTCTGAATGTGATAGTGATCTTTGGACACCTTTGATTAGATTCTTCTTATAGGCCCTGGTGATGGTCACTATGTATCAATAACTTGACATCAACAAATCTCAGTTCATATGAAAGTATCTTCAAGTGTAAGTGCTTTCTTTGCATTTGTGTGTGTGTGCATCGACGTGTAAGTACACAGGAGACTCGTCAAGTAGCATTGACCATCTCCGGAGCCCGTAACATTTCAAAAGCATTGTGATGCATTTAGTTGACAATTTTTTTGTGACATTAGACTACAGTAACAATCAATAGTGACGATTTAAGGCTTGTGTTCGCCGTTTGTAAATTATTAGCTGGTGTTTCACATTTAGCGTTGACTTTCCATTATCATGAAACCTGCTATACATGTACAAGTGAACCACGTTTATAAGTCGCATCGTCAAAATTCGCTTGCTCATAAGAGAGCAAGGTAACGCCGATTAATTACGATTGCCAACGCTGTTGAAACACAGACTCTATTGCGTTACGTTAAGATTGAAAATGCAATAAATCCAGAGAGTAGTGCTATCTCGCTCATTGTAGCTCATTGCACCGCGATGCTGCGGGCATCGAACATGGCGCGCAGGCGGCAACCAATAACATATGGCCATGTTTGGCGCGTCTATGCGGAGCGTTGTGGTTGGTTAAGATTAGTTCACACGTTTCGAATATGAGACTTCTGCGCAGGTACATCGGCGTAACTTATAAACGTGGTACTACTGTACCTACGTTCGCTTTATGTGGGTGTACGAGTATACAGTGAGTGAGCAAAAATTATCTCGCGCAGCGGTGACGTTCTCTCTCGTAGTAAGAAAACTTGATAAATTATTTATGTGCACGCGATTTTAGTCCTTCGATTACCAACACGGTAATCGAATTTGAATCTAAACTACATCTTTTCTCTCTTATGTGATATTTTGTTATGGGAGAGAAGACAAATTTGATATACCGCCATTTATCAAGTGATTTAAATTATTTATTTCTTTTTAAATTAAAAATATGGATGAAATGTTTTATAATTAATTCCCTTCGATCAACAATACCCAGATAACGGGTCGCGAACAAAATCGAAGCGAATAACTGTTTGTATATCAGTAATGTCGTTTTCTTCGTATTATTCATCCACGCCACTTCAGAATGTAGCCTTCAGCTTGAATATCTTTCAGCTTCTTGAAATATTTTGCCCTAAATGTGTCACACCAGCTCCCTAGCTTATAAATATTTAGTTATAAATTGCTAGTAAGTAAGTTGTGTTTGTAATATCATTTATGTAAAACACTCGATTCTCGCCACGTTACATGATACGTTCGTAGGAACGCGACGTTGTTTGTTTGCTAAATTTTATCTGTTTTTAATTTGTTTAACAGCCACGAAATCTGAGACAAGGCCGTTTTTGTTTTAGTATTATTTTTGTGTGATTGGGAAAGTAAAAAGACTCTTTTAATAAGCTGTTTTGTTGCATTTTTCTTTGAGCCCAATTTGGGCCGTTGTCAGAATCAGTAGTCACTTGATTTCATAGGTATTTCTCACATGTTCATGTATTACAGTAATATTGTACAGTCAGCTGCAGAGCTGCTGAAATTTGCTATGGTTATTAAATTTGTGTAATTCTATAACTGTACAAAATCTCATAAAAATGTATTTAAGATTTTCCGAGAAAATTCTATTCTTAGAGAGCGGCCCCATTTACTTTTCTCTGCAGCTGACTGTACAATACTCTTGTGGCCAATTAACCGTCTGCATGGTTGTAAATCAAAATCGTAACCAAAGTGCTACAACAGTGTAGCAGACGCTTAAATGTATTATACTCAAAGCTATGTGTTTTCGTAGGACCATTTTTAGTAGTGTTTGTTTGAAACCATGTTGCTGGTACTGTGAGCCTCAAAATTTTGATTGTAACGGGTTCATGGGAAGATTTTTGAACCTTTCTATGAAACAATTTAAGTAAATCATTTTGACCAATTTCTTTTTATAAATTTCTTCAAATTAACATACTCAAGAATACCTCCCATGTTCTCACAAGAGTCTGCTTTTAGTTTTTACAGCCGTTTTAATAGTTTTATAAACAAATAATGTGTAAAAGAGCATTCCTGATAAAATACTTTGATATAGATCAAGGTTACACGACTTTCCCATAATAATGATGATCATTTGTCTGCGATTATATTTATTTGTGTAATTTATAAGTTTTATATTAATTTATATTGTAGTGAATAAAGCACCCACACGTACAGTTGCTGTTTTCTTTTTATTTCTTACTTGAATTTGGTCCCCAACAAAACCCTACAGAAACTTGGGCTTGGCGAAGCCCCGACCAGGTCAAAAGCAAAGAGATCAACTTGGAAAATGGGACAGGAATTATATATATTACTACCGGACGTCACGCGGTTTCACCCGCATAGTTCCCGTTCCCGTGGGAATGCGGGAATAAAATATAGCCTATGTTCATCGCAAAGAGTCTAGCTTCCCAACAGTGAAAGAATTTTTTAAATCGGTCCAGTAGTTCCGGAGCCTATTCGTTACAAACAAACAGACAAAAAAACGAATTTTTACTCTAATAATATTAGTATAGATTAACTAGCTGATGCCGGCGGCTCGGCTTGTTGTTAATCTTGTGTTTGTACTTTTCACACTTTACCAGCTGAACGAATCTTTTTTTATATACCACTGGCGGCAGACAAGCATAGACCCACCAGGTGCACTGGTGGTCACCGAAACCTATGGACGTTTGCAACACCAGAGTCGCTACACTCGCGCTGCCGACCCTGACCCGACTGTAAAGAACACCATACTGTATGCCTTTATTAAGAGAACCGAGGCAGGAAAATCATTCAGCGCGCGCGGAAGAAAGCCCCTATCGGATCTTACCGTGCACGCACGCTCCGGACGTAGAGTGTGAGGATGAACTCCCTGTCTATGGCGAGCGGTGCGATGCTAGAACGTAGCCGGGGACATCATATCAAACATTTCCTCAGAGCACAAACCATTGTACGGGCCGTAGAACACGCACAAAGAGTCTCTTTTGTTGCAAAGAGGTTTCGCACCTATAAGTAATAGGATCGTGGATAAACTCATAGCCCGCCTTTGCACCGAGTCGAAGGAACGAAGCTGGTTATTCAGGATTCCCTCGCGCCCAGAGGTGACTGCAGTACCTACTCCAGGGCAGGATCTGGCTGAAATCTTGTTCAGGAATAGATTATGGTCTGGAATAACGAACATGCTGCTTTATATCCCGAGAATCCATTGAGTAGGTTCGCGCTCAAAGTGTAAATACAAGACCATGTTACTCAGACTCGGCTGTCCGTATGTCTGCCTGGCTGTTCTCACTAGGCTGTAAGTGATGGCTAAGCTGAGCAAATAATAAAAACCGGACAATTAATTGTGAGTTGGACTCGTCCACCGAGGGTTCCGCACAGTCTTGTCAGACAGACGGACAACAAAGTGAAATGATGTTGGAGTGTTTTCGAGACAGTACTACCTTTTCCTTCCATCTAGAATTCTAGACTCTAGACCTAGGTCTAGAGCAGTGGTTCCCAAACTTATTTTGTCTACTGCCCACTTTGAGAATAAATATTTTTTTAGCGCCCCCATTTTTTCACCTATTTAAAAACCACTATAACTTCAAATTAAATTAATTAATTATTGTGACCTATATAATATGTGATGTTGTGTAAAAAAAATGTATATTATGTATATTAACAGAGAATTCTAAACGAAACTTTTACTATAACCCGCAACTTGAAACCTGAGCGCAGTAGGTAACATACAACGGCGCTTAGGTCTCAAGTTAACTCTTACTGGCTCCACCTGCCAATAAGAATGATTATTAAAACGCAACTTTATAGTATTAAAACAGAGTACCTTTTATTAAAAATATATTAAATTTCAACTGTGGGTCGTCACAACCTGCGCCCGGGTCGGCAGCGCGTGTGTAGCGCCTCTGGTGTTGCAAACGTCTATAGGCTACGGTTACCAACCTTCCGGTGGGCCGTAAGCTTGTCTGCCACCTAAGTAGTATAAAAAAAAAAATATAACTAAAATAATCAATCCTTATATAAAAACTAATGTGAAGGATGAATCTGATGCTGTTTAATAAGTTTGTTGATATCAGGTTCCAATTTACTCAAGAACAGTCGCAACTCGCCACGTTCGGTAACAAGCAAACGATTTCTCTTTTTAGTAAGCAGTGTTGTCACAGCACTAAATCCACGTTCACACAAATATGACGATGTGAATGCTATCAAGAATCGTTGAACGATTGACCACAATCCAGGGTACAATTGAGGGATCGGTTTTTGAAGCCAAAATTCTTGGTAACCATTTTTGAACTTGATTTTTATTTCCTCGTTTGTTGTCAATTCTATAAGTTCTTCTTCCAGCTGAGGTGACATTGCTGTGTTGACATTTGAAAACGGATCCATCACCCAGTCTGGTATTTCCAAGTTCAAAATGTCCTGGTATCGTTCGGTGAAGTCAATGTGGAGGTTTTCCAAATGTTGGCAGTAGGCAAACAATTCGTCGTTACTGCATGATACTGATAAATTTGGAAAATTGTGAAACTCACGTCTGCCCAGATTCTTTTTGTGTAGAAGCAGTTTGGCTGCGAAAGCAGCAACGACGTTTTTTGTTTTAATAAAATTTTGTTTATCGCCTTGCAGTTGGAGATTCATGTCGTTGAACAATTTATACAGGTCTGTCATGTAAGCTGTATCATTCTTTGATGTTATGAGCTTGTCGTGCAATTCTGTATCTTTAGTTTCCAAGAACTTTAGAACAGAGTCAAACAGGTTGTAAAATCGAGTCAGACAATTGCCTCTTGATAGCCAACGAACTTCAGTATGAAACAACAAACGGTTGAAATCCTCGTCATTAGTATTAAATAATCTATCATTCAAAGAGCTGTTGCGGATTTTATTGACTGCTTTGATGACATATTGCAGTGATTGAAATAGTTTTTCACTTAAGTTTCGCGGATTTTATTGACAGCTTTGATGACATATTGCAGTGATTGAAATAGTTTTTCACTTAAGTTTCTAGCAACTAAATGTTGTCTATGAATAACGCAATGTACACCAAGGACATCTGGAATTTTATTTTTTAAGTACCTACGCTATGAAGCCTTTATGGCACCCTGTCATAGCCGGAGCGCCATCCGTAGCAACTGAAATAATATTTTTCAAAGGAATCTCTTTCTCATCGCAAAACTTTTCCAATGTATTGAATATGGTTTCACCTTTTGTATCGGTCTCTAAATTTCTAGCAAATAATAGTTCTTCACATATTTTCTTATCTTTAATAAACCTCACGTAAGACAACAACAATGCTTCATTAGTTGGTAAAGTGGACTCATCGAGCTGAATTGAGAATTGACTTGTCCTCAGGTGATCGCACAATGATTCTTCAATGTTTTCAGCCATTTCATCAATTCGTCTTTGCACAGAATTATTACTCAAAGGAATTTTTCGGATAATATCTGCGGCCGGTTTATGAAGCACAGTAGTTATTACTTCATTTATTGCTGGCAATATTAACTCTTCTCCGATGTTATGTGGTTTGCCTTTTTGAGCAATTAACAAAGAGATATTGTACGAAGCTCGAAGTCCGTCGTCATCTTGCTTAGCAGTCGCCGAAAATAGTTTTACTACACTTGGCTGAGTATTATGCTTCTTCTCTAGGTCTTGAAAATATGCTACATTCTTGTCTTTCTTATCTGGATGCATTTTATTCAAATGATCTTGCAGCCTTGAAGGCTTCATTGCTTCATTCGAAAATGTTTTTAGACATAGAAAACACAAAGGCGACGATCGGTTTGTGGGATTTTCAATAAATCCGAATTTAATATATTCCGCAGAGTATTGCCGTCTCTTCTTTTTTACTTCCGACATTGTTTTGCTTTGAAAAATACGTTCAACTTCGCGAGTAGAGGAGGCGTAAGTACTGCTCATCTATTGCGCGCGAGACCACAAATGAAAATAAAATAAATATTACATTGTTTATATAGGATTGCTTAAGCAGCACGCACCGACAGGAATAAAACAAACTTGTTTATCTCATTCGACGCTCAATCGTACTCAACAAGTCCGAACAAGCATTCAATGAACCAGCCGACTGATACAGGAATGCACAATTCGGGTTATTTAACAAAAACTTGTTAAAACATGATAGACTTAAGCAGCACGCACCGACAGGAATAAAACAAACCTGCATAAACTCGTTTATCTCATTCGACGCTCAATCGTACTCAACAAGTCCGAACAAGCATTCAATGAACCAGCCGACTGATACAGGAATGCACAATTCGGGTTATTTAACGAGTACTAATAACTATTATTTTTTTCTATATTAAATAAAATAGGACAGATATATGAACTACGCGAAGAGAAATATAGAACCGAGTTTGAGCAATCTTTTAATTCATATTAGTTGATGTTCACAAGTTGTTGTTGAGAGTCGAGAGCTCTTGCAGTTGTTGTTTAAGAGGCCTCTTAGCTAAATAAAGTTACAAATCACCCCCCGCCCGCCCGCCTCTACACAACGCCCCCATTTTCTTCTGGGTCTCTTACCGCCCCCCTTGAGACCTGCAGCGCCCGCAAGGGGGCGTTATCGCCCACTTTGGGAAAGACTGGTCTAGAGTCTAGATGGAAATAGGACCTTTGAATTATAAGACTGTTGATGACTATTTTAATGATATACAGGGACGTTGGGAGTTGCTGCTTCTCACTTAATCAGGCGCGATTAAACGTCACTTGTGAAAATAAAATTGTAAATCTCTATTGAATTACAAACGAATATACCTAACTAGACTATTTGAAAAGAGTAGCCGTGAGTTTTCTTGCCAGGTTCTTCCTCACAGGCTCTACCTATTGCATTGCGAATCTGACAGTAAATGTAAATGTAGAAGCATAAATCATGACGTTCATAAGTGTTACTTTGTAACTTATGTGAATAAGACATGGTATTTCATTTCAATTCGAAAATGTCGTGAGGCGTAACCGGTCAGTTAGATACGAGTTGTATCAAAACGATACACATTGTATCATTACAAGGCGCGCATTGTAATGCTCGATTCGCCTCCCTCACTGGTGTAACCTCGTCTTGTATCATTACAAGGCGCGCATTGCAATGCTCGGTTCACCTCCCTCACCGGCTGTAATTCTCGACTCGTAACGTTACATTACGCGCGAATGCTCCCGGTGAGGGAGCACCTTTATAAAGAAGTAAAGTTTGTGTGTTTGTTAAATTGTAAGGGGTAATCTCGGGATCTACTGAACCGATTCTAAAATTTCTTTCACTAATAGAAAGCTACGTTATTGTGGAGTGTCATAGGCTATATAGCATCACGCTACAACGATTATGAGCGTAGCAGTAATAGTAAATGTTTCAAAAACGGGGGAAAAGTTATTCCTTTTGGGAGATTCGTTGAGTGTGCTGCGTAAATATTTATGTTATGTAAAAAATATGTACTATAAATTGTATCTCTTAAAAAAGTTCTAAAAGAATTGCGCGATATGTTATCGCGCAATTTTTTGTCTATCTTTGGGTTGGTGCACAATAACCATTTTAATGGCAATCAATTTTTTTCGACAATAATGCCACGGGATACCTATTTCATAAACGAAATTGTTCTTAAAAATAATGCGACGGGAATACACGCGACGACAAACCTTTCTCTCTCTCTCTCTGTCTCACGTATTATTGAATATTAACGACGAGACGCTACGGGAGTAAACGCAACGCGACGGGAGTAAATGCGACGGGAACAGGTAATACTCTCTCTTATGTGGCGCAAACGAAGTTGCGCGGGTCAGCTAGTAATAAATATTGTAGAACAGTACAAGTGTCGTCAATATTAACATGTGATCCTATAAGGGTTTCATTTTATTTTTCTTTTGAGGTAGGTACGGAATCCTAATAACAGTTAAAATAATGTTTAATTTTTTACTGTTTTAGGGTCTTCCATACAAAAAACTACGTAAATGTGACTGCGGATCACAACCTCCTCGTGCCTAGCCTTGAATCTGGTACAAGATGAAAGTTGCAACATCATAACTAGATGGCGCTGTGCAGTGAATTTCAATCGCGATATGGTTTCATTACGAGTTGTACATAAAAAAAGAGATCTTTGTACCAACATTAGCTTAAACATAAAATATAATAACTAATTCGTACTGCTCTAAATCAAATAATTTTTGCAATGTCATTATATGACATGACTTTGACTGTAAGGTATGTCATCCCTCGAGAAGTTGGAAGAGTGATTACGGATCACGGGGTCCGTCCGTGAATTCCCACCGCGGACCGCGTGTATCTTACATTAATTAATATTATAAATGTGAAAGTTGGTGAGTGTGGATGTTTGTTACTCTCACGCTTGAAGGGATGAACGGATCGGGCTGAAATTTGGTAAACAGATACATTTGTATGCTGGAATAACACATAGGTTATTTGTCATATCCGGGAATAAGTTCAAGCGGGAACGGGTTCGCGGGCGAAGCTGTTCACCGTTCGTACGGATTTTTGTTTTTATTTTTTTTCTCCACGACTATAAGTCAGAATTGCCTCGTTTATATCCCTAAATGTAGAAAATATATTGTAGTTAGTTACAAAATTTTCTGAAACTATTATGTCAAACGGTTAAGGGACTATAGCAATTTTTCGACGATAAGATATTTGTACGAACGCGCCTCATGGGTGGGGTACTTTCGTACAGTAGGTGGGGTACTTTCATACGCGTGGGGTAGATTCATACATGTTAAATAAAAAGCCCATTAATCTCCCAAAAATGTATTTAATTGATAAGAAAATTTGTTTATCACAGAACTATCTTAATGACATTTAACTTGACTCCTAATCAAAATATGTTCTTTAGAATAATAACAAAAAAAACGGTTTAAACTGTAAGTAAGTAATTACACATTTTGGTTGTCACTTTCGAGCTTAAGGCAAATTAAATTATTTAAATTAATTGAAAGGATCATAAAGTCTAGTCGTTCTAGATGTGCCGAGTGGTTAGGGAAGACCTGGGGACATAGTCTAATAAACCAAGTGTGTAGCGTACACACTTTGTTAATTAGACTATGTCTCCTTTTGTGTTTGTAGTTTCATTCTATGTAACGAAAAAGGAATTATCATGATGAACCCGATTTCTTCCGAAGATAAAACACGTTCGGTCCTATTTGCAAATTTCATAACTGAGTGTACTTTACTCGACAATAAATAACAGCGGCCTTAGGTGTTTCAAATTTTACCCAAACATAACGAATATCTTTCATTTCCTGATATCACATTTAAATTAATTGTGCATTATCCAGTACCTTAATTTTATTTTCTTTAATTATTGGTTGGTAATTAAGTTCCTGCAAACTACTTAATTACTTCTTCTTTCTTTACTATATTATTCATATTTTTTTATATATTTTATCAATTAGAAGATTCGATTTTTGTTTTATAATTCATTTTTCCAGGCTCTTTGCATAATACGAAATTCATTTGATTTTCTTCCTCTTTTGATTTTGCTGTTTTTAAGGAATATGGCATATATGTAAATTTAAATCATTTTTTATTCGTTCTCATCCATTTAATAACTACGCTTATCTTTTCTTATTATCTGTACCATGAACCTGCGATTTAATATCAATTATAACATTTACTAAATAAAAAGTATATTGCTGATCGTTATAAATTAAAAAAATCCGTAATTATTGAAACGTATCATAATTTAAAAAAATATATCAAAAAGGTTGCGGGTTCAAGTCCCGTCTGGGCCAAGTTGTCTTTTTTCGCTTTATAATAAAATATTATGAAAAAGTTAGCATACTAATTGCTTTAAATATTAAAAATCTATAAAAAAATATAGTCTTAAATTTATTAAAAAATAAAAATTATGTGAGTGTTTGTGGTTAAAAAGACCTAAAGGGGAGCATTCGAACGCGTACGAATGCGCACCCTGTAGAAATGTCCGAATGTGCCCCAGGCCTTGACTAAATATAAATTACAGTAGTATTCAAAATCAACGTTAGTAAAAGAAATATAACAATGAAAATTCAAAATTAAACAATGCGAACATTAACGAATCCTGACTATTTAAAAAAACGTAATAAATTTAATTGCCAGTACGATTTAAACTTCAGTAAAAATTTTACTTTCCTAGTGCGAAAACACGTTACGTCTTATTGCCTCACACAGAGTGGCGCGATTGGCACGATACTTTGCTAGCAACATGGCAGACGGTATGTCTATGTAGGTACACATGCAAAGGCGCGTTTGTGTGTCGGTTAGTATTTTTGTTATTCTCAATGTATGAATGTGCCCCACGTACGAATGGTGAACAGTTTCCCCTATGTTTCGAGAGTCTGGGCGTTTCTATTCTACTAATAATTATAAATGTGAAAGTTTGTGAAGATGTTTGGATGTTTGTTACTCAATCACGCTCATGATCACGCTCCTACGGGTGAAAGGATCGGACTGAAATTTGGTACAGAGATAGCTTTACAGTCTAGAATACTCGTAACACCTAGGCACCTTTTCGTCCCGGGAATATGACTCCACGGGAAGCGGGAACTGCTGAAAGTGAAGTAATTAGGCTGTTCGTTCTCATTAAATAATAGTCTGATACCACTTTTATAACTAATTTTATTTTTCCAAAGACCACAATGTACATTTCCTTTACAAATCACGACATCACGAGTAGAAGAGGAACGGGGTTCGCATTTACAAACTATGTGTTGCCTTGTTAGAGACAGTGTTGCCTCACATAGGTATTTATTTATATTCACAACAGGAACGGGTACCGAATTTCATGCAAGCGACGCCGTGAGCAGTCTTGTATAATAATAAGTACTTATGTATGTATTTACAAAATAGTAGGTACCTACCTACCTAAGTAGGTAATACATAAATCATATTAGAAATTGTTCGGGTAAAAAATCGGCATTTAGTAGTAGGTACCTATTTCATTTGGACACATAATTAACATATTTTTCAACACCCTTGCTCATAAATTGGTCTTTATCACATGGCTTTTACACTCATAAACCATGGTATTAAACACTTGTGTTTTTTTTCTTGATCGCACTAGTGTTTTATTTTATACTAGCAGACCCGCGCAACTTCGTTTGCGCCACATAAGAGAGAGTATTACTGTAGTGCAGTACTCCTGTAGCGTCTCGTCGTTAATATTCAATACTACGCAAGAGAGAGAGAGAGAGAGCGAGAAAGGTTTCTCGTCGCGTGTATTCCCGTCGCATTATATTTAAAACAATTTCGTTTATGAAAGAGGTATCCCGTGGCATTATTGTAGAAAAAAATTGATTGCCATTAAAATGGTTATTGCGCACAAACCCAAGCGTGATGCCTATGACACTCCACAATAACGTAGCTTTTATTGGTGAAAGAATTTTTAAAATCGGTTCAGTAGATCCCGAGATTACCCCTTACAATTTAACAAATATACAAACACACAAACTTTACTTCTTTATAATATTAGTATAGATGAAAGGGGTATCCCGTGGCATTATTGTAGAAAAAAAATTGATGGCCATTGAAATGGTTATTGCGCACCAACCCAAAGATAGACACATGTTATCGCGCAATTTTTTTAGAACTTTTTTTAAAAGAGTAAATTTTGTAGTACATAATTTTTACATAACTATAAATATTTACGCAGCACACGCAACGAAGCTCTCAAAAGGAATAACTTATCCCCCGTTTTTGAAACATTTACTATTACTGCTCCGCTCCTACTCGTTGTAGCGTGATGCTATATAGCCTATGACACTCCACAATAACGTAGCTTTCTATTGGTGAAAGAATTTTTAAAATCGGTTCAGTAGATCCCGAGATTACCCCTTACAATTTAACAAATATACAAACACACAAACTTTACTTCTTTATAATATTAGTATAGATTGCATCAAATTAAAAACTTAATTTGATGCAATATAAAATAAAACACTAGTGCGATCAAGAAAAAAAACCTCGCTGTATGTACCTCGCTGAAATATATTATTTATGCATTCTATTTGCTCTTAACTGGGTTATAGTTTTATATTTAAATCTCGGAAAAAGGTTTGACTTAGATACGTTTCGATAAGACTAAAAGTAACACTATTTTTGTAAAAAAAAAGCAGTTGTCCACCTTAAATATGATAAATTTTCAACCACTTATTTACTTAAAAAGTAATTCAACGTGAAGTAAATGCATAAAAATTACATTTTTTACATTTTGCGTTTTGGCTGTTTAGCGTATTATTCGTGCCTTACGCTACGCTCCAATCTGAGCGCGAACACGCCGCGTGCAGAAAAAAATTATCGCCATTTTTAACAAACTTTCCTTCTGTGCTGTGAGCATTGTTTCTTGTGCCTTTTTAACATAAATAATGAAATTTGCTTTTCATTCCTTCTATTCGTAAAGAATCGCTTTGTACCTCGATAACAGGTTAACAGTGCGCAAAATAGCTCTTTTCTGTTAAAAGCTTATTTTTAGCGGGCGGCAAAGTGATTTGAATTTGGAACTTAAAACATTCATATAAATCGAACTCAAATTGTAGATATGTATACTGGCTGGTAGGTGTTGGCTGCCTGCACAGAACCGCGGTGACCTATGCTTACTAAAAAAAACTAAAGAGCGCGATTTATCTCTCTGCTCTTGTGTATAGATTGAGGAGCCACATTATAGTAGATTGTATAACAAGGGGGCAAAATAGTATTTTTACGGCGAGGGCGCTACCTACTTTGAATCGCGAAGGATTCCCATCCTGAGTAGGGATGAAAATGGCGAAAGATACTCATTTGTTTTTTTCGAAACTTTGAAACTTTCCAGTAAAATACATGTAACTTTGTAATAATACAAATTTAGGACTATTTGAAAAATACAAATTCACATGTATAATACGTGTATTAATCAATGTATTTTTCATAAATTACAGTGAATGAAAAAGACAATGATAATGGCACTGTTTATTATAATTTTACGGTATTGTACAAAAAAAAAGGTTGGTACAATTCAAAACAAAATTCAATTCAAAACGACGAGCAGCCGACTCGCCGTTCTCAGGCCCTCGATCATGGAGACCGATAGTCTTGGGCGAACAGCAACCGGCGACGACGCCGTTGCCGACTGCGAAATTCAGGAGGGAGATTTCTCTCCCGCTCCCTCCCCACTGCCTCTTTCTGGAGCATGACTTGCTCGCAGAAAGACGCATCAGCGTCCCACTTTCCACCGCTAGTGACCACGGCCCTCACCATGGTCTCCAGCGTGAGAATGCCCACGTCCAAGCCCACAAGAGGTCCTGGTGCTGCAGTGCCCAAGCTGAGCACTCCGCCAGTGTGTCACCGCATTACTGGCACTCAGCTGCTACCTCCCGGTGCATGCGCCACAGATACTTTCCAAAGCACCCGTGCCCGGTAAGCATCTGTGACACTCTGTAGGTTAGGCTGCCAAGGCGCCTCTCCAACCACTCCTCCATGACCGGCTTCACCGCCTCAATAGTAGTGTGTCCCCACTTTGGTTGCTCAAGTCGCACTTTCTATGTCTCCATGAGCTCCTGGCGGGGTAAGGATCTTTGGGCCTCGATTTCTCGGGGCACAGGCCTCTGATACCGCTCCAGCGCCTCCTTGTGCCACTGATACAGCGATGCAAGGGCTTTCGCTTCCAGTACCCATGGAGGGGTCCCGTCTAGGAGACATGCCGCCTCGACGGAGGTCGTACGTACCCTCTTATCACTCTAACTGCCATTGACTTTAGCGGACTATGCAGTCCAGCCACGTTGCGAGCCGTCAAGGATTCCGCCCATATGGGTAGGTATTGCCATAATTTTGATCATTCGGCCGAGCAATAGAAACAGTAACTACTATTACTGTATTACAGTATAATAACATGGAAGAAGATATTAAGAAAATGGAATTGCCGGAAAATATAAAACACGACGGGGGAAGGGGGATCAATTTCCCCCGTTCCCAACCGACCACCTGAGTTATCTACCTGGTTGGTCAGTTAGGAATAAAAGTTCCTAACCACCCACCTTGTGCACCTGGTTGGTCAGTTAGGAATAAAAGTTGCTAACCACCCACCTGAGACTGTATAAAATAAATAATGTCCATAATGTCTACTTTATCAATATATCCACATGTCTATGTGGCAAAAGAAATGAAGATCAGCAAAACAAATGAAGATCGACAAAACAAATGAAGGTCGACAAAACAAATGATGAGCGACAAAACAAATGAAGATCGACAAAATAAATGACGGTCGGATAAACAAATGACGATCGCCAAAACAATCGTGCAGGAACTTTTATTCCTAACTGACCAAACAGATGGATAACTCAGGTGGTCGGTTGGGAACGGGGGATTCTTTTTGTGATTAATAACTTCATGATTTTTATTATATGGAAAGAAAGATGCTGATTTAACCATAAAGTTATTTTATTATTACTAGTCCTAAAAACAGCGAAAAATACAATGTAAAATACATGTAAAAAACGGAAAATTGCGAAAGATACATCGTAAGGTCTCATTGAAAGTTTCTGTATTTTATTGAAAAATACAAAGTCCGATTGAAAAATAAGTACATGTATTTTACTTGTGATTTTCAACCCTAATCCTGAGCCCAGTGAGGGATTCAAAGTACACCTCCCGAGGGAAAAATAATTTGCCCTCGAGTAAACACTCTACTTTTCATTCCCTTTCTATGAGAAAAAAAAGTTTTGTACGACGTAGTTACCTTCTAAGTATAAGTAATTATCTATTGTTCCAGATTGGATTGTCATTTTCATAACTTGACGTAGAACTTATTATATTTGCAGAATACAATAAAATATGTTTACTGATTACAAGAACATTAATAATGACGAACACGTAAAGATAAATGGCGCTCTTTAGTTTTTTTTAGTTAGCTCTGGTCACCGCGCTGTGCAGAACACTTACCAGCCAGTAATTCATTTATCATCAATCAGTTGCGTTAGATTTCTATGAAATTTTTAAGTTCCAAATTCAAATCCTTTGCCACCCGCTAAAAAGCTCTTAACAGAAAAGAGCTATTTTGTGCCCTGTTATCGTGGTGCAAAGTGATTCTTTTCGAATAGAAGGAATGAAAAAAGTATTGTTTATTCTTGAATATAAACAGCACTGGGCTCAGATTTTTAGTAGACACTATACACAATTGCAACTACCTAAATGATACAAGATTTTCAAAAATATACATGAAATCAATGATATTTTACTATAACATCATTGCATGAAATACTTTCCGTGTTTCAGATGGCTCCTCAATTCAGATGTTTGGATTGAGAAGCCACATTCACATTGATATAACTTTAGACATATTTTACTACTTTCAGAATTCGGCCTACAAAATTATTTAGGGTCAAGTGTTCAACAATGAAACACTAAGTTCATAACCTCGTACATCTTATGTTTTTGCTGATAGAAGTCTATAATTTTACAGGCATGTAGTCAATATGATTGGGTATCGAATGTCATTTATAGATTTTTTTAAATAAAGTGATTTGAATCGACAAAGAAATAAAAACTAAGAAATGGGATTTGTGTCATTGTGTCCATATAGGCGTACACAATGAAACACCATATATTCAACAATGAAACACCATAAATAAACTGGGGTGCGAGGTCGGGAAACCTCCACGTTGGCGGTGCGGTTTTCTATCCCTTTCGGCTATATGCCCGAGGGGAGTGGAAACCGGGCTTAGCTGGTGCACCCTGGAACATCGGCTAATGGGCGTGGACGTAAGGGCTGCCTCTGTTAGTCGATGTACCAATATCCCGGCAGCTGACCCCGTGTGGGGGGGGTCGTGGTATGGCTGGCCTGCTAGGCCTGCGGTGTTGCGATGTGTCTGCGTCGCAACACATCACGACGTGTAGAACGCGCTGGTAGCTACGGCTGGTTGAAGCGCTGTAAGCAGTTTCGGCCGTCGATTAGACGGAACTGACCCTATTTAGAGGGGGTCGTGTATTGGTAGGCCTTCAAGGCCTGCAGAGTTGGGTCACTACAGCTCCTGGTGGTAACGGTTCGGCCGCGGCCAGTCGAAGCGAGTTTGGATGTTTGTGGACGCGTAGGCCCTCTGCTTGCGCAGGGGCCTACTCATTCGTCGGAGCTGGGGAGGACCAGCCACCCTCCTCGCGTTCCGTAATCCCTGGGATCATCGCAACTATCCGGCTGGTGGCACCAGTCGGTACGCGGTGAACCTTAGGGGCCGGAGGGCTTGCCTTAATTGGCTGGCCTGCGACAAGGACAGTCTTTAACACCCGACAGACAAGTCGTTAAATACCTGTACGGGCACCAGGCGCACCCTGCAGTATGAGGCCGCTCCCTGGAATGAGCGTCACCCAGGGAGTGCACATAGTTCGTCTCATTTTCGTGGGATCCTAATGGAAAATGATAAAAACAAACCAAATACGATCGAGAACTTATTTTTAAACAACGAACCTGGCTATTCAAAAACGGATAAAGAGTTACTTGAAGATGAGGCAGTGGTTGTGAGGCCTGGGACCCCGGTGCCGGGCCTTCGGGAAGTGGGGGTGTTGCTGTCGCGTTGCGACGCCACGCCTCGCAGTGAAGAACTGCCGCTGTCGGAGTCCGATAGTAGCGTTATTCCAATGGCGACCGTGGATCCCCGTCCCTCGCCTACGTCGTTACCCTCCAGACTGTGGCAGCAGCGTAAGCGTCGCAACCCGACTGAGATGGAGGAGAGCAACAGTGACGAGTCAGCTGGCTCTATCACGACCAGGAGTAAGCCTGGAAAGAGAGGGCGAGGCCGCCCCTCGACGACAGGGCGGTATGTCGGCCTGGCGAAGGCCAAGGCTGACCTCAACGCGGCCAAAGAAAGGGATATTGAGCTACAGGCGGAGGAGGAGCTCGAGCGCGATATACAGCTGAGGGAGGAGAGGAGACTCTCTTTCCTCCGTCAATCATCTGTGCCGACAGAGGCACCGACGACGCCACCTGCTTCGGAGCTCAGTACCCAGCAACTGGCGAAAGTAGTTGAGGAGGCGGTGGAGGCGATTCAATCCGTCGTCCACAAATCCTCACGCTTGAAGGGCAGATAAGAGATCCGTAGTGCTTCGGGATCTATTTTGGAGATAATGAGGGTGCTGGCTGCCCGCACCGTCTCTGAAGAGGTGGTTCGCCTTCAAGGCGAAAACGCGGCCCTGCGGGCTATGTGGAAGGATGACGCCATGAGGCGGCCGAGGTCCCCGCCGCCCACCAAGCCGTCATGCTTATCGCGCGATGACGTCTTGTTCCTAATAGACGCGCGCCTGGGCGGCGTGGAAGATCGACTACTGCCAGAGCCACGATTGCGCCCGCCACTGGCGGCGGACGCGCGTAACGCGGCCCGTGCTACCGCCTCCACGGTCGCGAAAGTTAGCCTTTCTAATGGCCCCTCCGCAGAAACCTCTAAGCCTACACGCCCCGCCGGTGTCTCGTCCCGCTCTAAGGGCAAACGCTTGAAGGGTGGGTCCGCTGGTGCCCCTGCTGCTGTACGTCCTTCTCCCGTCCCATCTGCCCCTGTGCTAGAAGGGGAACAGGGCACGGTGTGGGTTAAATGCCCAGTCGCTGCAGCCAAAATAGTGACGGATGGCCGCCCCCTTACTATCGGCTGGACCCGCGTTCGTGCGGTCCTTTTGGAGGCCAGGCCGCAGCGGTGCTTCCGCTGCCAAGTGGTGGGGCATGTGGTTGCCAGATGCAGCGCGAGTGTAGACCGCAGTGGCCTGTGCTTTCGCTGTGGACAGCCCGGCCACAAGGCAGCCGGCTGCTCGGCAGAACCCAACTGTCCAATTTGCGCAGCTGCGGGAACTGCCGCTGCGCACCGCTTGGGCACCAAGGTATGTTTGGCGGCATCGCACAAACGACGCACTAATCGTCGGCGAGGAGGAATCGGTGGAAGACGGCTGGAGCCGGTGGTGCCCAATGCCCCTCCCACCCAACCGCTGGAGGTAATGGATATCGCCCAAGCGTAGATGGCCACTTACTCGATCTTGCAGGCCAACGTCCGCCGCTGTGAGGCGGCGCATGATTTATTGATCCAGACCGCAGCACAGTGCCGGGCGACTGTGGCTGTAGTCTCCGAACCGTACGCGATTCGCACCCGGGACGACTGGGCAGGCGACCGTGACGGCAAGGTTGCTATCATCTCCCGGCGGGGCGCTTTCGACAGGGTATCGAGAGGACGCGGCTGTGTCCTCGCGCTGCTGGGAGGTGCTGCAGTGGTCGGGGTGTACTGCTCGCCCGAGAGAACTAGAGCCGAATTTGAGCAGTGGCTCGTCGAGGTCGGGGCTCTCGTGGCAGAGGCACACCCCACCCCGCTAGTTGTCGCCGGAGACTTCAACGCACACTCCCGGGCGTGGGGATCCCCGGCGACTGACTACCGGGGTGAGTTGGTGGATGGAGGAATGGGCGGTGTCCAACGGCTTGGTGCTGCTTAACCAGGGAACGGTTCATACATTTGTGGGAAGCATGGGCAGCTCTATCGTAGATCTGTCCTCTGCCAGCTCTTCCCTCGCAAACCGCGCACGTAACTGGAGAGTGGTCACAGGGGTGGAGACGATGTCGGACCATCGCTATATACGATTCGATATCGTCTCCCCCGATTTCAGGACCCAGGACCGTCCCCTGGTTGGCGAGGGAACACGGTGGCGTCTGAGGACACTGGATCGGGAGCTGGCGAAAGAGGCGGCCATCGTCGAGCGATGGGCCATGGTAGACGGCAACCCGTACGTGGACGCAAGGTCGGAACAGCTGTGCAATGCTCTAACTCGCGTCTGCGATGCAGCAATGCGGAGAGCAGGGCCTGTCCTGCCGTGGAGGCGGGTATGCTGGTGGAACGACCACCTGGCAGGGCTGCGTACCTCAAGTCATGCAGCCCAGCGAAGGTACACCCGTTACCGCAGCCGCAGAGACAATAACCCTGTCCTAGAAGAAGAGCTGCGCGCCGCATACCGGGCTGCCCGAGCGGCCTTAAGCTCGGCGATCAGGGCCGCCAAGGCCGCGTTCTGGAACGAGTGGCTCGAGACCCTTAATCAAGATCCGTGGGGGCGCCCATATAGGGTCGTGAGCAATAAACTCCGGCCTTATGCGCCCCCGCTTACCAGGTCTCTCGAGCCCTCATTCGTTGGTCACGTTGTCAGCTCCCTCTTCCCTGAGCGGGAAGAGTGGGTCCCGCCGCAGATGGCGGCACCATGCCCGACGCCGGCAAACACGGAGGCAGTGCCACCCATGTCTGATGCCGAGCTAGGAGCGGCGGTCCTCAAGCTCAAACTGAGGAATCGTGCTCCTGGCCCGGATGGCATTCCTGGACGGGTAATTGCCCTGGTTATGCCGGCGTTTGAAGAGAAGACGCTGTCCTTGATGTCGGAGTGTTTGGCGTCGGGTAAAGTCCCGCGATCGTGGAAGACAGGAAAGCTCGTGCTGCGGAAAAAGCACGGGCGCTCCGCCGAGTCACCGTCAGCCTACCGCCCCATCGTCCTGCTCGACGAGATGAGCAAGCTTTTTGAGCGGGTGCTCGCGGCTCGTCTCGTCGGGCATCTAGAGGGGGTGGGGCCCAATCTCAGTCACGGCCAGTACGGCTTCCGTCGCGGGCGCTCTACCCTAGATGCCATCTCCCGACTCAAGGACAGAGTTCAAGAGGCGATCGGTCGGGGGGAGGTATTGTTAGCCGTATCGCTTGACATTGCGAACGCCTTCAATACCATCCCCTGGCAGACCATCGCCGAGGCGTTGAGGTACCACAACGTCCCGTGGTACCTCAGGCGTATCCTTGCGAATTACTTCGTGGACCGTGTCATTTCCTACCCGGCCCAATCTGGGGTGGCTCGCAGGGACATGTCGTGCGGTGTTCCGCAGGGCTCGGTCCTTGGGCCGCTCCTGTGGAACATCGGTTACGACTGGGTCCTGCGCGGTGCCACTCTTCCAGGAGTCGGTGTACTATGCTACGCCGACGATACTCTGGTCACCGCGCGGGGCCCCGACTTCAGGGACGCGAAGGTGCTGGCCACCGTGGGCGTTGCCCAGGTAGTCAGTCGGATCAGGGCGCTCGGTCTGCAAGTGGCCCTCGAGAAATCCGAGGCCGTCTTCTTTCATGGGCCTCAGCGGGGACCCCCTCGAGACTCCCACATTGTGGTGAGTGGCACCCCCATCGCTGTCGGCAAGACGATCAGGTATCTCGGTCTGGTCCTCGACAGTCGGTGGGGATTTGTCCAGCACTTCCGGCAACTGGCACCGAAGTTGCTGTCATTTGCCGGAATGCTGGCTAGGCTGCTCCCCAATATGAGGGGGCCAGGAAGCGCCTGTCGTCGCCTCTACGACGGTGTAGTTCGCTCCAAGGCGCTCTACGGAGCGCCTATATGGTCGGACGCCCTCTGTGCCAGCAATATACGCCTGCTGCGGCGACCGCAGCGGGTGATTGCGCAGAGGGCGGCGCGGGCATACTGCACTGTCTCCTACGAGGCGGCGTGCCTCATTGGCAGTAGCCCCCCCTGGGATCTCGAGGCTGGAGTCCTGAAGAAGGTGTACGAGGAGAGCGCCCTGGTGCGTAGTAGTGGAAGTCGTCCGCTCCCGGAAGATATCGATCGCTGGAGAAGGTCGGCTCGCGACGATCTCTTCCAGGAGTGGGCCAATAGATTAGAGGATCCTTCCGCGAGTGTGCGGCTCGTGGGGGCTGTCCGGCCCGTCCTTCGCGCTTGGGTTGAGAGGACACACGGAGCGCCGGCGTACCACCTCACGCAGCTCCTCACAGGACATGGCTGTTTTGCCAAGTACCTGTGGGAGGTGGTGGGCGTGGAGTCGGACCCTGTGTGCCGTCACTGCCCAAGCGGCGCAATAGACTCGGCGGAACACACTCTCGCGGAGTGTGCGGCATGGGATGGGCCACGTATCGCCCTCTCGGGCAGTATCGGTAGGAACCTGTCGTTGCCGGCCGTGGTGCGAGCTATGGTCGGCAGCCAATCGTGCTGGGTCGCCGTTGCCTCGTTTGCTAGCGAGGTGATGGCGGCCAAACGAGAGGAGTTGCGGGTGCGGGAGCGTGCTGGTCAGACGCTCTCGCCCCGCCGTCCCGTTCGGGGGCGCCGCATGGCGGCGTGGATGCGCGCCCCCGACTAGTTCTTGAAACGTTGACGGTGGTCGGGGGACCCCGCTCACGATGATCACACAGCGGCAGGCACCTCCCCGTGTTCCGGGGGTGCCTCTCGTTCCGGGGGTGCTTTTAGCACCCGCCCGCTTGGCCGCTCTCTACCCCCTCTGCTTACAGAGGGGCATCCGAGAGCGGACCGACGGAATCAGCATTTCCAACTCCATTAGGAATTGAGGGAGGGGGCAGCCCATCAAGCCCCCCCGTGGAGAGTCCCGATGTAACGGGGTGACTCTTTGCCGGGCCGCAGTGATTTATCCACCGGCCTATCCTGCGACCCGGTTAAGGCGAGGCGAAACACCGCGGGTTTAGTGGGTAGGACGGTCCCATGTTGACCGTGAGTCCCACACAAAGCCGCCTTGCTCCCCCGAAACAAGGCGGCGAAGTGCCTAACCTGCAGTCCCCGCGTTAAAAAAAAAAACCATAGGTAAATAAACTGTGCCTAAGTCAAATTTTGTCTAATGTAGGTAGTTATTAAAGAAACAGCAGTCCGTTTCTACGTTAAATGCAGTGGCACGACGTGCCATGCTGCATGTTTCAGGCTTTTTAATGACAGTTCTGCATGCCCTGATTTATAAGACCGTAAACATTCAATTCCAGCCATTTTCCCAGCTAACAGAATATCGAATATTGTTAATTTTTTGCCATTTGGTAAGCAATACGCCCCTCGTCCTTTTTACAGCTTTGTTACGCGCCATCTTAAAATAAAAACAAATTTTGATAGATAGGATTACACAATATCAACCAATAAAAATCTAGATTTATATAGATATCTTATGATGGTACACAACACAATAAAACAGTGTTTCATTGTGTTCATTGTTAAACTGTTTCATTGTTGACTACCTAGGGTTTATCTAACTAACTTTTAATTTATGTTCACAAAATTGTAACTTTGATACAAATGATATATGCCAAAATAATCTACAAAACATGTAGAATGCAGGATAATCATAAAAAATATAATATTCCTAACCATTAAATAATGAAAAATCTTTAAATACAGCCAGAAATACTTCAATTTTTGACGAAAATAGTAAAAGTGAGGCGCAGACGCGTCTTTTCTCACGCGGTGCTGCCGCAAACTGGGATACGCCGGTGGTATCTATTGAGTGTCCTTACGCGTTTGGTTATATTGCCCTAACTGCCAACGACGCGTTTTGGAAATATTACTATGTTTTATTGTGTACCACTGTTTCATTGTTGAACACTTGACCCTACTTCCCTACTAAGGGAGCCAGCTTCCTTTTTAAATCTAAAGTGGCTCCTCTCAATCCATACGGACATAACGTTTTTGCAAGTACTCTATATGCCAGTGGACTAGCGTAATAAATGTTTAAGGCAAACAATTTAAATAATAATATTTAAATTCTGAATTATATATTTGACTGCCTCTGTGACGCAGTCGGTAGTGTTACCGCCTGCGGCGCTGGAGGTCGTGGGTTCGATTCTCACCGGAGACAAATATTTGTGTGACCCATAAAGGTTTGTCTCAATAGTCTGTGTGTTTCTATGTATAATATGTACTTATGTATTTAAAAAGGTATATAAGTATTTATATCCGTGACCTGATACCCATAACACAAGCAGGTTATTCCAGCTTACTTTGAAATTAGACAGCGTTGTGTGAAATGTCCGTAAATATTTATTTATTTACTTAGATCTATTACCACATCATAGCAGTCGACATTGTACACCTAAAAGTTTTTGTAGAAACGATGTAGAATTATGTTCTTCTGTGTTTAATAGTTGGTACTGTCTTTATCCGATTTGCCGAAGATTTTTGTCGCTTGCATTCTGTTTTTAAGTAATTTGTGAATTTTCGTTTACGCTGTGTATTGGCAGAGACACGTCTTATTTGATTGCAGTTTGAAATACAGGCAGGGTCTTGCTCAGGGACTGATAAAACATCTTCAGTTTGCGTTTGTGTAGAAATACAGGCAGAGTTTTGCTCAGGGACTGATAAAACATCTTCAGTTTGCGTTTGTGTAGAAATACAGGCAGAGTTTTGCTCAGGGACTGATAAAACATCTTCAGTTTGCGTTTGTGTAGAAATACAGGCAGAGTTATGCTCAGGGACTGATAAAACATCTTCAGTTTGCGTTTGTTCAGTAATGCATGCAGAGTTTTGCTCAGGGACTGTTATAACATCTTCATTTTGCGTTTGTATAGAAACTTGTACTGTTTTCTTTTTTTCAGTTTGCGTGAACTTTGATGGGTTAGAAACGATTTGTTTTGATAAATTTTGAGTCGGCACTGCATATCTTTTCAAGCGTTTTTTTATGTAATCTGATTTAACAAAATGAAAATCGCAAATAAAATGGCTAGTATACAGATTTTCAATACATTTGGTGGCTAATTCAGGGCGATCGCAGGCTTGAATCCATTGTAGAGATCTGAAAAGCAAGAGAGTATGAGTATCCTATGTGATAATTAACAAACGGAATGATGGACACCATTCCTAATCTTCATCAAAGCAGATACGACTACCTTCCTAAATAGTAAATACTAAATTGAAATGTTTTAGAATCATCTTATACTAGCGGTTCTCTGCTACGCATCGCTGTGACTTTTAATGGTTACATGTACATATGCGGTATTAGTAACAAACCAAAGGATTATCTACTACGGGAACGCTACAGAAAAAAAAATAAAAAATTTAAAAGACCCCCGACTCACAAAAAAAGAACAATAAAAAACTGTAAAAAGTAAAGAAATAACTATTATATTATGACCTGTCTACCATAAGTATTGAACCTTTATTATTATTATTATAGGTAGCTATATTATTTACGTATTCATATTTTTAACTAACAGTTTGTCTCTTCGGGGGGACCGCTCTATACCTAAACAATTGAGCACATCAAGGAACTTCAAAAATATTGAACGAGTTTTTTTTTTTTTTTTTTTTTTTTATACCACTAAGGTAGCAGACAAGCATACGGTCCACCAGAAGGACCGGTGGTCACCGCAGCCTATGAACGTTTGCAACACCAGAGGTGCCACACTCGCGCTGCCGACCCTGTAAAAACCTTCTAAGACCCCTTTTGAAGAACCCCATACTGTAGGCGTTTGGGAAAACAGAGGCAGGGAGGTCATTCCACAACCTAAGCGTGCGTGGAAGAAAACACCTATCGGATCTAACCGTGCTGGAACGCACCGGACGCAGAGTGTGAGGATGAACTCCCTGTCTGTGGCGAGCGGTGCGATGATAGAACGTAGCCGTGGGCATCATATCAAACAATTCCTCAGAGCACATACCATTGTACAGGCGGTAGAACACGCATAAGGAGGCAAAGTCTCTCCTGTCGCGAAGAGGTTCCACACCAGCTGTAAGTACAGGATCGTTGACAATTCTTACAGCTCGTCTTTGCACCGAGCCAAATGGACGAAGCTGATATTCAGGTGCTCCCGCCCAGAGGTGACAGCAGTACTCCATATGCGGCCGCACTTGCGATTTATAGAGAAGCAGTGTTTGCGCCGCAGTGAAGTACCGCCGCGCCCTGTTGAGCACACCTAGCTTCTTGGACGCCAGCTTAGCCTTGTCCTCCAAATGACTACGGAACTGAACGTCACTGGAGATGTCAACGCCAAGGATCCCTATACTTTTGGCGATGGAAAGAGATGTGCCCTGAAATTGCGGCGCTACAGTAATTGGGGTTTGCTTAGCGGTGAAAAAACACGCTTGTGTCTTGGAAGGGTTGAACTGGACAAGATTTTGTCCACCCCAATCGGACACTCTAGTAAGAGTAGCCTCGATTTCAGACACAAGCTGTTCACGATTTTCCTCTACTGTGTCCCGAGAGATACCGGGGCGGCCCGTGTAACAAGTGTCCCCCGTACTGTCGTCCGCATAACAATGAATGCCATCAATAGACAACATGTCATTGATATGCAGCAGAAACAGAGTAGGGGACAACACTGAGCCTTGCGGGACTCCAGCGTTTATGGCCATGCAGTCTGAACAGCTGCCGTCAACGACGGCCCTGATGCTTCTACCGGCCAAGAAGCTGGACACCCATCCGCATAATCTCTCAGGTAGTCCATATGAGGGCAATTTCGTAAGAAGACCACGGTGCCAGACCCGGTCAAAGGCTTTAGAGATGTCGAGGCTCACTGCTAGAGCCTCACCCTTACTCTCGATAGCCGCCGCCCATCGGTGTGTTAGGTACACAAGAAGATCGCCCGTCGAGCGACCGTGACGGAAACCGTACTGCCGGTCGCTGAGCAGGTCGTGTTCCTCAAGGTACCCCAGGAGCTGTGTATTAATTACACGCTCCATCACCTTGGATAAAAGGGAGGTGACGGCTATAGGCCTGTAATTGGCCGGGTCGGTCCTGTCACCCTTCTTGGGTACAGGATGTACATACGCGATCTTCCACGACGCCGGGACTTGTCGCATGGAATAGGAAAGTGCGAAAAGACGTGTAAGTACCGGACACAACTCTGGACCACAATGCTTTAGTACCACCGCGGGAATGCCGTCTGGCCCACTCGACTTATGAACGTCCAGGGATTGAAGCTCCCGCCGGACATTCCGCTGTGTAAATTTAACTTCCGGCATGGAAGTGCCACAACTCGGAATGCACGGCGGTATTGCACCCCCGTCGCTCATGGTCGAGTTAGAGGCAAAGAGATTACCCAAAAGGTCGGCTTTCTCCTTGGCACTCTGGGCCAAACTACCGTCGGGTTTAAGCAAGGGTGGTAATCCTGACCGACAGAAGTTTCCCTCGGCAGCTTTGGCAAGCGACCAAAATTCACGACTTCCTGAAGGGTAGCCTGCTAGCCGTTCGCCAATTCTGCCGACGAAATCGAACTTGGCCTTGACAATTGCTCTTTTACTGGACCTCGAGGCGGCATTTAATTTGCGTTTTACCTCAGAGATGTTTGGATCTGAATTTGCACGAGCCGTGGTCCAAGCTCTGTAGGCAGATTCTTTCTGCATTAGAGCTTCTCTGCAGAGCCGATTGAACCACGGTCGCTTTTTTGCACCTACAGGGATCCAGCGGTTGGGAATGTAGCATTCCATACCCTCCAAGATCCCCTCAGCGACTGCTATAGCACAAGAATCCAGATCCTCTGAGGCAAAACAAAGCCGCCACCACGGGTACGACGCATAGAACTCTCGCAGTCCATCCCAGTCTGCTGACTTGTAGTGCCACACATGTCGCCACTCCTTGGGCCGAGGTGGTTCAGGCCTTGCGAGAGGCACATGCGTCCGAACGACACAGTGGTCCGACGATCCTAGCGGAGCATCCACTGAAACACTGTATCCGTCCGGACGCGTTGTCAGCAGGAGGTCCAGCAATGCACTATGCTCGTTCTCCCTGTCTGGTATCCTTGTATGGGATTTAACCAGCTGGGAGAACCCATAGGTCAAGGCAAATTCGTGAGCAGCTTTTCCCGCAAAGTCGGTGGTCCGGGAGCCCAACCAGTCAACATGATGACCGTTGAAATCTCCCAAAATCACTAACTCCGCGGAGGGACACTGCTCAATCACCCTGTCAGTCGACTGCTGCAGGTGGTCATAAAGGCGAACTGTGTCCGTGTTACCGCTGTGAGACCTGTACACGCACGCGTAGATCCGGGTGTGGCCCCCGTGATCCACGCGCGCCCATAACGTAGACAGGTCCCTGTCTTCGAGGCTTGTACCAAAAACGCAAACAGTACTGTACTGAGTACGCGCAAAACATCCACAGTTAGGATCTTGCGAGACAGACGTACGATTAGTTAAAAATATGAATACGTAAATAATATAGCTACCTATAATAATACTAAAGGTTCAATACTTAGGGTCCGTTCACACAGACCGGCTCGGAGAGCAGAGCAGATTCTTATCACGTTGAAAACAGAGCTTTTATTATTTGAAGTAAGGTTTATTCTTGCATGTGCACTGCTTTTGTCAGTAAGAATGCTTGAACGCGCTTGGTGTGAAATAATAAGAGGAGCTGACCGGCTCCGATCGCGTACTTTTCTCGTTCGTGCAGCCGTTCGGCTCCGATTTCCTGCTCTTTCTCGCTCGCGCAGCCGATCGGCTCCGATTGCATGCTCTTTCTAGCTCGCGCAGCCGATCGGCTCCGATTGCATGCTCTTTCTAGCTCGCGCAGCCGATCGGCTCCGATTGCGTGCTCTTTCCCGCTCGCGCAGCCGATCGGCTCCGATTGCGTGCGCGGTGCCCCACGCCGACCGCCATTTCGATAGCACAATTTAACCAGAACAGTTGTGTGCACTAATACGAAAATATGACTGATGAAAAATTAATATATTTCTTCATCGGAGCTATCTAAAACCATGTTCCGAAAAACACCCGTTAACACCGAAAACAAAACTTGGAATACTGGTACTGCCTTTGTAGTGAATCGATGCATTCGATGAATCCGACCGGCTGCGAGCGCAGTCGACCGGCTGCGAGCGCATCCGACCGTCTGCGAGCGCATCCGACCGGCTCCGAGCGCATCCGCTTTCAGCCGGTCTGTGTGAAATAGTTGGCGGCTCCTCTCCGACCGGCTCCGAGCGCATCCGATTCGGTCTGTGTGAAAAGAAAAGTGCGCGCCGATGCTCTCCGAGCCGGTCTGTGTGAACGGACCCTTATGGTAGACAGGTCATGATATACCTAATAGTTATTTCTTTAATTTTTACAGTTTTTTTATTGTTCTTTTTTTGTGAGTCGGTTTTCTATTTAAAAAATACAAAGATAAAACCTTGGTCTATAGCTGGTAGAATATATTTTTTTTAAAAAGCGAGCAGCGCCACGCCGCGATATAAAGTTAAAATAACTTTTCATGCCTTCTATTCGAAAAGTATTACTTTGCACCACTATAACGGGGCGCAAAATATCTCTTTTCTGTTATGAGCTTTTTTGCGAGCGGCAAAGTAAATATTTGGAACTTAAAAAAATCATAGAAATCGAACTCAAATTGTATGAAATGGGTCCGTTCACACAGACCGGCTCGGAGAGCAGAGCAGATTCTTATCACGTTGAAAACAGAGCTTTTATTATTTGAAGTAAGGTTTATTCTTGCATGTGCACTGCTTTTGTCAGTAATAATGCTTGAACGCGCTTGGTGTGAAATAATAAGAGGAGCTGACCGGCTCCGATCGCGTACTTTTCTCGTTCGCGCAGCCGTTCGGCTCCGATTTCCTGCTCTTTCTCGCTCGCGCAGCCGATCGGCTCCAATTGCATGCTCTTTCTAGCTCGCGCAGCCGATCGGCTCCGATTGCGTGCTCTTTCCCGCTCGCGCAGCCGATCGGCTCCGATTCCGTGCGCGCTGCCCCACGCCGACCGCCATTTCGATAGCACAATTTAAACAGAACAGTTGTGTGCACTTAAACGAAAACATGACTGATTAAAAATTAATATATTTCTTCATCGGAGCTATCTAAAACCATGTTCCGAAAAGCACCCGTTAACACCGAAAACAAAACTTGGAATACCGGTACTGCCTTTGTAGTGAATCTATGCACTCGATGAATCCGACCGGCTGCGAGCGAATCCGACCGGCTCCGAGTGCATCCGACCAGCTCCGAGCGCATCTGACCGGCTCCGAGCGCATCCGACCGGCTCCGAGCGCATCCGCTTTCAGCCGGTCTGTGTGAAATAGTTGGCGGCTCCGCTCCGACTGACTCCTAGCGTATACGATCCGGTCAGTGTGAAAAGAAAAGTGCGCGCCGATGCTCTCCGAGCCGGTCTGTGTGAACGGACCAATACTGGCTGGTACGTGTTGGCTGCACAGCGCGGTGACCTGTGCTTACTAAAAAAAACTGAAGAGCACCATTTATCTCTCTGTTTTTTTATATATATTTTACAGTATTCTGGAAATATAATAAGTTTTACGTCGAGCTATGAAAGTGACAATGCATTAACTCCTGAAACAGTAACTATAGAAGCTAACTACGTTGTACAAAACTATTTTTTTCTCATAGAAAGGGGATGAAAAGTAGGGTATATTACTTGAGAGCAAATATTTTTTCCCTCAGGCGGTGTACCTACTTTGAATCCCTCATCCCTCACTACGCTCAGGATTATACGTTAGAATCCCTCGCTTTGCTCGGGATTCTATTATAGAATCCTTCGCTTCGCTCGTGATTCAAAGTAGGACCCTGGCCGTAAAAAAACTATTTTGCTCCCTTGCTATACAATCTACTATTTAGAAGCTATTTTATTGTTTTCGCTGGGACATTATTGATAATCGTAAAAGATTCAGCAACCGTTCTCCGAAGACCGATTCGCCGTTGGACTATTCGTCGACCGGATGATTCATTTATGTCCGTTTCCCCAGCAGGCTCTTTCACCTGTGGACATTTCGCCGACAGAACCTTTCATATGCGTCACTTTCGACGACAGCCCTTTTGAGCTGCTAAGTGTTTCACCGACACGACGATAAACCTATAGCTCTTTAACTACAGACCTTTCCATCTACGATTATGAAGAATTTGCCATCAATCTAGGATGTAAGTCATCCTGTTAAAAAAATAGAACAAAACTATCGTAAACCGCACGTATATCTATGTACGACAGTTGCATCTTTTTGCTTTATCCATCTTTTACACCGAAAATGATCTATATAAATATAGCGCTACAACACATTTATTTTGCATACAAGGAACACATTAAAAAGTTGCCATGATGTGATGAGATGAGAAAAAATATGCTATTTTCGGTTTGCTTTATTGTTGTTTTGTTTGGTTATATATTATGTTTGGTTTATTTATATGAAATGGTCAAAACTGACTCTCTTCATGGTTCATCTTTGTCTTCACTCAACTTTGGTGTGACACACGTCTACGTGTCTCTAGATTCTCAAGGGCAAATAGCCAGCCCTAATCTTCGGCCAAACCCAATAGCCTACCTATCACCAGCTTAGGTATACTGGAGATAACAAAACAAATTGAAACAATATGAAAATTATATAGGTTTTCTGTTGTTTCATTTGAATATGCAAAAAGAATTAATTTCGAGCAGGATTCGAACCTACGTTTCTTGCAAACCGTGCAGACGACTAAACCACCGGCCACCGAATCCTGCTCGAAACCAATTCTTTTTCCATATTTAAAATTTATGATCAGTTAGCATAGGTACTAATTGCTTTTCAAAAATAATCCTAAGTTCTTTCACTGTTGGTAAGCTACACTCTTTGTGGTGAACATAGGCTATATTTTATTCCCGTATTCCCACGGAAACGGGAACTACGCGGGTGAAACCGCGTGACGTCCGCTAGTGATAGATAACTTATTGGGTTCGGCCGATAGTAAAGACACAGTAAGCTATGGGTGCATTTTTTTGTAATATTGTTTGTCTTAATATTGACGACGAATTCTTCATCATCGTAGATGGATAGTTCTGTAGTTAAAAGTGCTATAGGTTTATCGTCGTGTCGGTGAAACACTTAGTAGCTGAAAAGGGCTGTCGTCGAAAGTGACGCATATGAAAGGTTCTGTCGGCGAAATGTCCACAGGTGAAAGAGCCTGCTGGGGAAACGGACATAAATGAATCATCCGGTCGACGAATAGTCCAACGGCGAATCGGTCGTAGGAGAACGGTTGCTGAATCGATGTAAAAAGCAACCTAAAACCATCTCAGAAATCTGTTGTAGGTAGGTATAACGTGTCAAATTTTTAGCTCATTCAATTCAGTACATTTTAAGTTTTTGAAGCGTAGATCTAGATCACATAGCATTAAACGTTATTAGACATACACAAAAAGAAATTAACAGGTAGGTAGGTTGTAATGTAATTTAGGCTCTGAAACATACCTCCGACGGACGTTTCTCTACCGAATGAGCCGCCGACAGAACGTTTCGATTAGGTATGAGCTTTTCACCGACAGAACCTTTCAATCGTTCCGTCGGAGAAACGTTCATAGTTGAAAGGTTCTGTCGGTGAAAAACTCATAATCAAAACGGTCTGTCGGCGGCTCATCCGGCAGAGAATAGTCTGTCGGAGGTATGTTACAGAATAGTAATTTATTATTATTTATTAGTACTTAGGTACTTAGATCAATCACCCTTTTTGAAAGTGACGTGGTTACAATGCTATTGATTACTGTTATTATTATTTTGAATTTACCTTTTAATATCCTTAGGAAATGAAAAAAATCTTCTATTTTTATCTTGACTGGTTGCCAGGCATCCATATATGGCACAATATCTAACCATTTTGCGAACTTTCTAATAACAAATTAAACCAAAGCAACAGCACAAAGTACGTAGGTAGTAATATTTAATGCAACGCAGTGACACTCTCTCAAGTGGGTAGGTACCTACTGTTACGGCAATAGATACGTCAATTTTAGTGGAGGGGTGGGGAGGCTTACTCAGTGGGAGGCAGGGAGTTGCCGATCTGTATGTAATACTATTATATTATATTTGCCATTAGGTATCTATATGAAACGAAGTTTTGACTTTTGACATAACAATATTTTGTCTGGTAAATATATTTGTCAATTGGACGTAGTTAAGCAGAAAGGATCCAACCCACACCAACACCAAAATTGAGTTAGATATACTAAAGAGTTCGCGAAAGGCGATACTTTCGTTCCGCAACAAGTCCCACAGATAAACAAATCTATGGTATTAATACATACACTTGATACCAACTCACATTTATGGCGAGTATATAATATAATACAACAGATACAATCCAACATGTTTGTATCTTTTCTAAGATATAGACAAGGATCCTAGGGAAAAAAATATATCACAAAAGAGATCCAATTCACGAGGGTCGTTTCTGACAATTTAGTTAAATCGAAATTCATATAATTTATTCATCACGAAAACGACGTAAAGCACTTGGCCCTTTTCTGTTAAATGCTATGATAAACTCCGAAAATATATCACAAATCGCAGAAAGGATCCAAAGCATGTAGATCATTTCAGGTATATTTCTTAGTAATTTTATCAATATTATTCAAATAACAAAAAGGATCCACTCTAATTTATTTATGAGTGGATATCTTCGGTGGGGTTCAATAAATTAAATTGAAGATAGATTGCAAATTCATTGATTTATAAAAAATAATAAATCAATGTTTACGTATTGTAGATTTGTAATAATTATGTTGTTCTGGCTACATTGATCTAGTAGTAGTCAGTCGCTCGCACACGCATAACTTACGCGGAGCTTAAGTGATGTTTTTGTATCTTATGATTAATTTTAAGACGCTCCAGCTACTCCGGCTGGAGACTCTGGGTCAGTGGGGGGTACGGGCGCCCACACGAGTTCTCCTCCAGAGTCTCCATCAGCTCTTCGCGGCCCAACTTTTTGGACCGCTTGATGGCCGTCTGGATGGCCCTCTTGGCCTCCTTGTACCCATCGTAGAGCTCCATCTCTCGGGCTGCCGCATCGTCTGGGCGTCGACGCTTCCGGCGGAATCTGGTGTATCGGCGGCGCGCGGCGTCCACCAGTACACCTGTTTCCTCGCCGGTCTGGGCCTAGCCCTGGGCGTCGCCGCATCGCAGATGTGCGACATTACTCTCCCAAACCACTCCACCTCGGCATCAAAATCGGCAGGCCTGTCCGCTGTCGGAATCCAGGCCTGCACGATGGCGCCTCCAGGAGAGCCGATGGAGTAGATCAAGAAGAGTAGATCAAGGCGATGGAGTGCCCAACGCGGTTCCGGTGGATTCGCGATTGCTGGCGGCAGGTTAGGTGGAGGGGAGACGTCGAACCGAATATATCGGTGATCTGACGACGTCTCCTCCTCCTTCACCACACGCCATCACTGGACACGGCGGGCGAGCTCAGGGGGTCGCAAACGAAATGTCTATGACCGAGCTGAGCCCCCGCCGCGTCCAGGTTGCGACATTCTCCCGGTTCAGGATGACTAGGCCACGTGTGACCCAGTACTCCAGTATCCTCCCCCTGTCTCTGGTATCCCTGGAGTTTATTTATTTTTTATTAATTTTATTATTTATAGCTCGAACTGATGCTGTTCGAGGCTCGCCGAGATGTAAACGGCCACGACAGCCACACCCTCATTTTCCGCTGCGACGCAACCCGGGCCCCTAGCGATAAGCGCTAGGAGCGAGTCGTCCGCGCCGGTCCCCCCAAAGTCCAGTCAGTCCAGATCCACCGAGCTTCCCGGGTGAACCCAGTACGGCTCGGCGACAACAGCAATGATGATGGACCACTGCCTGATGCTCTGGTACAGAAGGTCCTGAGCACCAGGGCAGTCGTTCAGGTTCAACAGCAGGATGCGGATATGGGTGTCTATTAATGGACATCTATTTCCGCACCCTGCCGCGAACGTGCAAAAGGACGGGGCTTCGACTGTACATTGCACCCCCACATGCCCCATAATAAAAAGGCTTTTTTTAAACAATCTTTTCAAAAAAAAGGTTCCAACTACCTTTCTGAGAAATACATTATTTTACTAGTAGTATTAAAAGTGCTAATTAGCAGAAAGGATTCAATCTCACATTTTCTATAATATGTCATGTAATATTGAAGGACCTATATTATAATTCCATAATACAAATATTAAAATACAAAAAATACCCTTCCTCTGCCATTAATGCAGCAGCTGAATTCTACCGCATTCATGACAAAAATATGATGTAAACTTTAAAGACTGAATCCTTTCTGCTTAACTACGTCCAATTATGCCTTTATTTGCCCTCCTAACTGCTAGCATATCAATCTACCCAGCGGATAAAGACAAACCCAGTGAGGAAACCAAGAAACTAGTACTGGATGCTATTAGACTCGACGAATTGAATCTCCATATACGCGGACTTAGGAAGACCAAGAAAGGTGGCGTCATTATTAGCACTTATGGAAAAAGAGGACCTGTGTGTCTGTGTGTGCCGTCCGACCTAACAGAAAATTTTGTTCGACTGTCTGTTTGAACAAAATATAACTGATAAGCACCCGAGCCTCACTGCAGAACAATTCCTAGGTTCCATTAAGCTTAGTCATAAATCGGGCAAAAAAAGACTCCCCTTTCTGCAATTATATTATAGAGGTAACAGCTGAGTAACGAAAAATGATTCTTGCACAGCAACGCATCTACATAAATTGGTAGTCCTGCCCAGTAAGGGATTTTTCACTTGTAACAAGGTATTACAAATGTCAACAATACGGGTGTTCAGCTAAATACTGTAGAGATGCCAGCCCAACATGTGGTCACTGTGGAGAAGTTAAGACCAAACCTTTGTAAGTTACATATCATAATGTGGAACATTGACACATAATTTGGGACAGGTCTGCTTTAAAGGGTAACAATGTAACAGTATCCGAATTTCTGACTAAGACGCGCCACCATATATTTATTACTGCTAGGCAACATTTTGGTAAAAAGCTGCTGCTGTAGGAAAATTGTAATTTTGACGCCTGAAAAGGCTCAACACAAAGTAGAATGCAAAACTGAGCTTGATGCCATTATCAAGATGTTTCCTCGCAGCGTTATTGAGCCTGTCAAATCTCCAATGCCTGATGCAACAATAACATCGAACAATTCCTCTTTAAAGACTACTACCTACTACTATATGACCGAACAAGTAACTAGACGCCGAGTGTTACTAGTCTTCGCTTAATGTGTGGCTTTCAAACCGCTCGTGTTCACACACACACCTATTGTTTATCTTTTGAACCTACTTTATACTTCACAACAACAATATTTTGTGCCACTTCACTAATTTGGCAATACCTACATTTTAAAATACTTATTAATTAAATTACTAGTGAAACCGGTGCACTCTGTATTCACATTAAGTAAACAATAAACAATTTCCAATTTCCATTGAACATGTTATGTATGCCTGTCACCTGTCACCCGTCCGTCAGCTGTCATCCAAAACTGACGCTTAAGGGTGGACGCCACTGACCTGTAATAATAATCGCTGGACTGGCTATTCCATACAAAATGACAGCTACTTTTTTGTGCCGATTCAAAGCGCCTCTGACGAGTGCACTAAGAACTAAATTAGTTTGCAAATGGCCGTTGTTTGTTTATTTCAGAAGGAGTTTATGTGTGAAATTTCGAATATTTTTAAGTTATTACTGTGATTGGTATAAATTTGAAGTGTTTTGATGTATAAATTTAGTTCATAGTGTTATTAAGTAGATATTTAGCATGAGATCGTGTGTATATTGTAAAACAAGATACGAGAAGGGCTGTGGCGTCTCTTTTCACAAGTAAGTAAATCTAAGAATCTAATTCTTAAACAATTATTATAAAACCATAATTTAGGTTTTTTTTTACTATCATAAGCGAATACCCTCCGAGTTTCGGGGATTTTACGAATATTTTTATAACCTATAATGATTAATAGGGATGTCAAAATGTATATCGATAATTTTCTGTCCAATGCCAAAATTCGTAGTTTAAAAAACAAGAGGCATGGTAATTTTTTTTTAATAATTTAATGAACATATTAAAATTATTAATAAACACTTAAAATTGTAGTAGATAATCGAAACCATAACTAACTAGCGTGTGAAATATAACTTTCTAGCACTAACATTGAATTATAATAACACTTAGTGAGACTATTTTTTGTTAATAATTAATTATTTACTCTTGTTCATAATATTTAAATGTTCCTTTTATTACAGGTTTCCCTCCGATTACAGTTTAAAACTGTGGCTAAAAAAAATGAAGCTTGTCAATTAGACTCCGAAAACATCAGATTATCTTTGTTCAAAACATTTTACTGATGACTGTTTATTAAAACATGGGTCACGGACTGCTTTAAAAAAGTGCAGTATACCTACAATATTTCTTGGTAGGTGTAAATTAGTTAGTGAATACTTCTTTGGTATTTAAGAAATATAATTGAATATAAATAACCAACACTCAATATTTTTCAGAAACTGATTCATCGTTGGTCACTGCAGAAACTGATTCATCTACATATGATGACCCATGCTCCCGTGATAGTCCAATCAACTTACCTAAATCTAATTCACCTGTGGTACATTTGGGGGTCTTAAGTATGTATGTATGCGTATGGAAATGCGGAGAGATAAATTAAAGATAGGTTGCGTGTTAATTTGGTCACTGTAATTTCCTGCAATATATCATCACATTCACAAACAAGTTACTACGCTAAGTGAACGCGCGAGGGTTAGGCAGGGACACACAAGCGAGCGGGCACGATGGTTAGGGACAACTGTCGAGTTTGAGACGTTTGCGCTCTAGTTCGACATTTGCGTACTCAGCAATAATGTATAGCTAGTGTGTGCCTACATACATATGCAAGTCCAGTTACCAACTGATGATTCTCAGCATAGCCGAATGAATCCAGAGGAAGCAGGTATTTTTTTTTATAATACCACAAAATTTCCAAACAAGTATACAGCCCGCCTGATAGTAAACAGTTACTATGACCATAGTCATTTGTAACAAGAGTCAACACTAGGTAGTAGTTTCCAAGTTGAATGGCCTATTCATGCCAAGTCAACAATGCTCTACGACTATGGGCGAGGCCGCAGTGGCGGCCGTAGGTCTGTTGGGAGTCCTGGGACATCCTTCCGAGGGCTTACCCGGGGCTCACAACCATAGGCTGTTGGGCGTTACGTGAGGTTTTTTAGTCGGTAGGAGTCCGGCATAACATCCATGAGGATTTTCCCTCACGTAAAAAAAAAAAAAAAAAAAAAAAAAAAATGCTCTACGACTATTGGGTTATTTGTGATGCTTTCTGCTGCACTAAGGCCCACTTGCACAGATCTGATATAACGTGTTTAACCCAGAGTTAACTGTAAAGTAGTCATTCATATTATGTAAACATCATTGGTACAAAAATAAAATTAACATTGCAGTCTATCGACTGCAATGTAAATTTTATTTTCTGGTAAAGTTTTTATCGACACCAAGACAGGTGTTGTACATCACTAGTATTAGTTCCAAGTGCATTCGCTAGCTGCCGTCAGCGCCAAATGGCGATTTTCAATTAGGCACACTTTTATGAAACCGATCACCAGTCCAGATACTATTACAGGTCAGTGGTGGACGCCCACTGACACCGTGCGCGTTTCGATTATGGTTATTGGATTGGATGGTGCCTTAGACCATATAACACGGGACTAGCCTTTGCGAACCACCGCATACAAAAATATTCTGCCAGTTTTCATACAAGTGAAGGGGGAAACACAAAGACATATAAAATTTTATTGCATTTAAAAATGTATTAATCGACAAACGCGTAATGGCTGTTGTGTGTTAATTGTTATTGTACAGTCAACTACAATGTAATGTACTAGTTTAATCATATAAAATGATGTACTGATGTAGGTACAGGCTTTTCATAAAGCCAAAAGACCAAATGGTCATGTGCAATGGCAGAAAACAATGCTTAAGTAAGGCGCATCCTGTGGTTAGATGATCTAAGGATGGTGCTAATGGCACAGACTTACAATAAGTAGAATGGTTGCTGTGCGCGTCCACCTTTAACTGGAGATAGTTTTTTTAGGGTTCCGTAGCCTATGGCAAGAACGGAACCCTTATAGATTCGTCATGTCTGTCTGTCTGTCCGTCCGTATGTCACAGCCATTTTTCTCCGAAACTATAAGGCTTGTGCTATGTGCTATTGAAACTTGGTAAGTCGATGTATTATGTGAACCGCATTGAGATTTTCATATAAAACTAAAAAAAAAGCAGTAAAATTTTAGGGTCCCCATACTTACTCAGAACTGAAACTCAAAAATTTTTTTTTCATCAAACCCAGGTACCCCACACCACAGTATAAATATATGGCCCACACGTACCCCCTCTAACTTCTAAACTAAGAGAATGATAAATCTATAAAAAATATATGATGTATATTGTCATAAAAACTACCAACGAAAATAGGTTTGAACAAGATAAAGTCTTAGACCATATAACACGGGACTAGCCTTTGCGAACCACCGCATACAAAAATATTCTGCCAGTTTTCATACAAGTGAAGGGGGAAACACAAAGACATATAAAATTTCATTGCATTTAAAAATGTATTAATCGACAAACGCGTAATGGCTGTTGTGTGTTAATTGTTATTGTACAGTCAACTACAATGTAATGTACTAGTTTAATCATATAAAATGATGTACTGATGTACAGGCTTTTCATAAAGCCAAAAGACCAAATGGTCATGTGCAATGGCAGAAAACAATGCTTAAGTAAGGCGCATCCTGTGGTTAGATGATCTAAGGATAAAGTAGATAGTTTTTTTTTAATACATCATAAACCGCAATTTTTGGTTAGAAAAATCACTACCACTGCTATCGTGTAACATCAATCATCGTTACAACGAACCATAAGTTTATGTAATGTTACTTGCTGCTACGGAACCCTTCATGGGCGAGTCCAACTCGCAGTTGGCCGGTTTTTTCATTTTTTTTTTGTTTGAGTGGATTTTTTTTGGCTTTTCAATAATATTCTTTACTACACAACTGCATATCATATTCATTTGAATGGATGGTGTGCGTATCGCAGTGGTTACATAATATGTTAACAGAAATTAGTTATTTTAAAGTCTACTGTTTATCTGAGAAATGCTTAGACTATTTAACTAACTAACTAACTAACATACATGACATCACGCCTGTCTCCCAACGGGGTAGGCAGAGACTATGACTTTCCACTTGCTACGATTCTGGCAAACAACTTTCGCTTCTTCAACTTTCATAAGTGTCTTCATACATGCTCTTCGGTTAAGGGTACTCTTGACCTGGCCTTTTCTCAGAAGATTATTGATTTGATCGACATGAGTATGCCGAGGTCGACCCCTACCAGTTTGCTCATTCACTCTCGCTTCATAAATCTGTTTCGTCAGCCTATTTCCATCCATTCTCTCCACATGTCCAAACCATCTGAGTATTCCTTTCTCTATCTTAGTCACTACATCTTCTGTCATACCGCAATGTTCCCTTATCACACTATTCTTTACTTTATCCCTCAATGTCACTCCAGCTATACTTCGCAAACTTCTCATTTCCACTGCATTAATTTTACTTTCATGCTTCTCCTGCCACACCCAACTTTCACTACCATGCATAAGTGTAGGGACAAGCACTCCTCTATGTACAGCCATCCCTGCCTTTTTAGACACGTTCTGACTGCTCATAAAGGTGTGAATGGCTCCATTCGCTTGGTTTCCTGCCAAAACTCTTCTTTCAATATCATTGTCACACTTTCCATCTCTTGCAAATTTTGAACCCAAATATACAAACTCTTTCACCTGTTCCACGCTCTTTCCTTCGATCGATATCGAGCAATCAGTCATACATTTCTCTCTTTCAACAACCATTACTTTTGTCTTGTTTACATTAACATTCATTCCTCTACTTTTAAGCGCATCGTTCATTATATTAACCATCAACTGCAACTCCTCCGCCGATGATGCCAGTATTACCTGATCATCAGCATAAAGGAGGCATTTGACGGTTAGCTCATTCATTTTTAATCCATACGCGCACTCTTGTAGTTCTTTCAAGCAACTGTCCATGTATAGGTTGAACAGCCATGGTGACGCTACACAGCCTTGTCTCACACCTTTTTCGATGGGAAAAAAGTCTGTGCAAGCTCCATTGATCCTGACACAAGCACTGGAGCCCTCGTATAGAGATTTCAAGGCTCGTATCAAGTTGCTGTTCACTCCATACATGGACAGTGTTGACCACCATTCCTCACCACTTTGTCATAGGCCTTTTCCAAGTCCACGAAGATGCAATAGACTTTTTACGTTTTGCCAAAAACTTTTCAGCTAGGCATCTTAATGAAAAGACCTGATCCGTGCATCCTCTTCCTTTCATAAATCCTGCTTGTATATCCCACATTTTTCCTTCAGTTTCATTCATCACTCTTTTAATCAAAACTTTCGCATACAATTTGCCTACGACACTGAGCAAGCTTATGCCGCGGTAGTTTTTGCACTCTTGCTGTGACCCTTTACCTTTGTACAGCGGCACTATGACAGATTTGCACCATTCTTCTAGTACTCTGCCATTTCGCCAGCAAAGATTAAAAAGGCGGTACAGCTGGCAAGCTACCACGCCACGACCCGCTTTCAGCATCTCGACAGAAATTCTATCAATCCCAGCAGCCTTTCCTAATTTCATACTATTCAACGCTTCCACAATTTCTTCCATACTTAAGTGGCTTTCATTCTCAAGTTCATTCATTTCCGAAACATGAGTCTCCCTTTGCATATCCTCTTTTTCAAATAAACTTTCAAAATATTCCTTCCACGTTTTTAACACACATTCCTCTCCTATCACAAGACTGCCATTACGGTTTCTGATTTGCTTAAATTGTGAGGTTGTCTTTTCAGTCCTCATTGTTCTTATAGACTTCCAAAAGAATTTTATGTTTTGTTGGAAGTCATCAGATAACCTGTTATGAAAGTCATCCGCATCATTCTCTTTCTTACTTTTTATGACTTCTTTCACAACACGCTTATACCTTTTATACTCATCCTTTGCCATTTTTACATCCTCATCCGTTGCCTTCTGCATTCTTTGGTTGGCCATTGTAGCCAACCAGTTCAGCCATGCTTGCTTCTTATCAGACAAAACTTTTAAAACTTCAGCACACATACTCTTTACCTGACATCCTTGTCTCCTTTTGCTTATCCCACATACTTCCACTGCAACTTTTACGAGACCTTCCTTAATCGGCTTCCATAATTCTTCAATCTCACATATTTCCTCTAAATTTACAAATTTCTCGCTCAATTTACTTACAAATTTCTCTTTCACGCGTATATCTTTCAGATTTTCGACTTTAATGCGCATGAAATGCGCAAGAATCTCGGTTCAAAGAGCAACTTTTTAGTGGAGGAGGAGTGCCCAGAGGGGCTGAGAAGGGTGTTGAATAGTTATATGAGCGACCGCAGAGTGCACGTGCGATATGCAGGCAAGGAGCACACCACAAGAACGAGAAAGGGGTGCGTCCAAGGCTCTATCGGTGGACCGATACTCTGGAATCTCCTCCTAGATCCGCTGTTGCGCAGTCTGGAGAGCCGGGGGGAGTATGTTCAGGCCTTTGCGGACGACGTCGTCCTGGTCTTTTGCGGGGACACCGGGGGGGAGATTGAGGGGCGCGCCAATGCTGCGCTCGAACATGTTAAGTCGTGGGGTGACAAGAATAAATTGAAGTTTGCGCCACATAAGACCAACGCCATGGTAGTGACCAGAAAACTGGTATACGACACACCACGGCTTAGCATGGGCGGGGTCAGCATTGGCGTGTCTGACGAAATCAAGTTGCTCGGCCTAATTATTGACAAGAAATTAACTTTTAATGCGCATGTCGAGAGCGTATGTAGGAGGGTTACCAGCCTCCATAAGCAACTGACCAGGGCGGCGAAGGCAAGTTGGGGTCTGCATCCAGAAATCACACACACAATTTACACAGCAACCGTGGAACCTATTGTCCTGTACGCGGCTGCCGCCTGGGAGCCGGCGGTTGGAAAGCTGGGCATCAAAAAGCGCTTAAAGTTTATTCAGCGTAGTTTCGCGCAAAAGATTAGCAGAGCTTATCGCACGGTCTCCCACGACTCGGCTCTGGTATTAGCCGGGATACTTCCCCTTGACCTTCGGGTTAAGGAAGCAGCTCTACTATATAGAATTAGGAAAGGGGCAGAATTACCAGACCTAGTCGGGAGGGAGATCGAGCGAGTGGCCTCTTACGTCGAGCCTGGAGCCTGATAGTCTGGCCCAGGGTGCCAAGGAGAAGGCTGACCTTTTGGGTTCTCTCTTTGCCTCCAACTCGACCATGAACGATGGAGGTGTGCTTCCGCCTGGTATCCCTCGGTGTGGCACTTCCATGCCAGAAATTAAGTTCAAGCAACGGGACGTCAGGCGGGAGCTTCAATCCCTAGATATTCATAAGTCGAGTGGGCCGGATGGCATTCCAGCGGTGGTACTAAGCGATGTGGTCCGGAGTTGTGTCCGGTACTTACACGTCTTTTCACGCTTTCATACTCCATGAAGCAAGTCCCGGCGTCGTGGAAGATCGCGCACGTGCATCCTGTGCCCAAGAAGGGTGACAGGACCGACCCGGCCAATTAAAGGCCTATAGCCGTTACCTCCCTTTTATCTAAGGTGATGGAGCGTGTAATTAATACACAGCTCCTGAGGTACCTTGAGGAACATGACCTGCTCAGTGACCGGCAGTACGGTTTCCGTCACGGTCGCTCGACGGGCGATCTTCTTGTGTACCTCACACACCGCTGGGCGGCGGCTATCGAGAGTAAGGGTGAGGCTCTAGCAGTGAGCCTCGACATCTCGAAAACCTTTGACCGGGTCTGGCACCGTGGTCTTCTTACGAAATTGCCCTCCTATGGACTGCCCGAGAGTTTATGCGGATGGGTGTCCAGCTTTCTGGCCGGTAGAAGCATCAGGGCCGTCGTTGACGGCAACTGTTCTGACTGTATGGCCATAAACGCTGGAGTACCACAAGGCTCAGTGTTGTCCCCTACTTTGTTTCTGCTGCATATCAATGACATGTTGTCTATTAACGGCATTCATTGTTATGCGGACGAACAGTACGGGCGACACTTATTACACGGGCCGCCCCGGTATCTCTCGGGTTGCAATGGAAGAAAGTCGTGAACAACTTGTGTCTGAAGTCGAGGCTACTCTCAATAGAGTGTCCGATTGGGGTCGACAAAATCTTGTCCAATTCAACCCTACCAAGACACAAGTTTGTTTTTCACCGCAAAAAAGACCCCATTCACTGTGGCGCCACAGTTTCAGGGCACATCTCTCACCATCTCTGAAAGTATAGGGATCCTTGGTGTTGACATCTCCAGTGATGTGCAGTTCCGCAGTCACTTGGAGGGCAAGGCCAAGCTGGCGTCCAGGAAGCTCGGAGTGCTCAGAAGGGCGCGGCGATACTTTACTGCGGCGCAAGCACTGCTTCTCTATAAGTCGCAAGTGCGTCCGCATATGGAGTACTGCTGTCACCTCTGGGCGGGGGCACCTGAATACCAGCTTCGTCCATTTGACTCGGTGCAAAGGCGAGCTATGAGAGTTGTCAGCGATCCCATACTTGCAGGTGGTGTGGAACCTCTTAGTGACAGGAGAGACTTTGCTTCACTGTGTGTGTTCTACCGCCTGTACAACGGTTTGTACTCTGAAGAATTGTTTGATATGATGCCTACGGCTACATTCTATCATCGCACCGCTCGCCATAGACAGGGTGTTCATCCTCACACGTTGCGTCCTGAGCGCTCGAGCACGCGCTGAGATCTAATAGAGGCTTTCTTCCGCGTACGCTTAGGTTGTGGAATGATCTCCCTGCTTCGGTTTTCCCAAACGCCTACAGTATGGGGTTCTTCAAAAGGGGACTTAGAAGGTTTTTAAAGAGTCGGCAGCGCGATTGTGGCGCCTCTGGTGTTGCAAACGTCCATAGGCTGCGCTGACCACCGGTACATCTGGTGGGGCCGTATGCTTGTCTGCCACTCTAGTGGAATAAAAAAACTTGAGAGGTGTCAAGGGACACCCGGATGGAACGAAGTTCCTTTCGATTAAAGTGAAGGAATTGTAATAAAATTTTATTTTAATTTTAAAATTTTATTGTAAGCAAAAACAAAAACAAAAACAATAAGAAAACAAATATATAAAAAAAGTGAGTGCGTGTAACCTTTACGCGCGACTGAAACTGAACAGAGCGAAACTCCTATTTGCTTTGGTGTTGCTCGTAGAGTTCATGTTCATCCCCTGGCTAGCTAGTGCACTACCACTATCACTACCACTATCACTATCACTACCACTACCACTATCATTACTACCACTATCACTACCACTATCACTACCACTATCACTACCTCTATCACTACTACTATCACTACCACTATCACTACCACTACCACTATCACTACCACTATCACTACCACTATCACTACCACTATCACTACCACTATCACTACCACTATCACTACCATTATCAGAGATGTACAAAATGGTTTTAAAAAAGCATTTAAATACAAAATGCAAAATACTTTTCAGATTTACTATTTCAAATGCAAAATACCAAATAGTTTTGCGTTTTGTATTTCAAATGCTAAATGCAAAATAGGTATTTTCAAAATACTTTTTCTAAATAAAATACTTATTGTGAAAAAAAAAATAAACATCTATTTTTAGGGTTTCGTAGCCAAATGGCAAAAACGGAACCCTTATAGATTCATCATGTCTGTCTGTCTGTCTGTCCGTCCGTGTGTCACAGCCACTTTTCTCCGAAACTATACGGCCTATGCTATTGAAACTTGGTAACTAGATGTATTCTGTGAACCGCATTAAGATTCTTATATAACACTAGAAAAAAAGCAGTAAATTTTGGGGGTCCCCATACTCAGAACTGAAACTCAAAATTTTTTTTTCAGCAAACCCATACGTGTGGGATATCTATAGATAGGTCTTCCAAAATGCTGTTGAGGTTTCTAACATCATTTTTTTCTAAAGTGAATAGTTTGCGCAAGAGGGACTTCCAAAGTCGAAAAATGAGTGTGTCCCCCCCCCCCTCTAACTTCTAAACTAAGAGCGTGATAAATCTAAAAAAAATATATGATGTACATTGCCATAAAAACTACCAACGAAAATTGGTTTGAACGAGATAGAGCTGGTAGTTTTTTTTTAATACGTCATAAACCGCAATTTTCGGTTAGAAAAAATCACTATCACTGCGAACGTGTTAAAACATCAATCAAAGTTACTACGAACTATAAGAACTTTTATGTTATGTTACTTGCTGCTACGAAACCCTTCATAGGCGTGTCCAACTCGCACTTGGCCGGTTTTATTTTATTGTAGGATAAGCGTTTAGCATCTCCAGAGTTGTGCACTCATCCTTTAAATATTGAAGGGTTTCTTGTCAGTTTGGATTTTTTGTCAGAAACTGCAAAGTTGCGATTCACTGCGGTTTATTACTTCCCAACACTAGAGCACGTTGTCGAACGTTTATGTTTAGGAATCCACCATTGATACATACAAAACTCTCGAAAATACACAAATTTTGCAAATTTTTAAAACGACGCAACACGATTATGTGTTTCGATTTAGCGGGGCCACTCGAGCTACACCAATAAAACTAGTGTCAATGCTTTGCTTTTTCAATGTACCTCACGAATTTATTAACAAGATCCTATGTACCTCATCTTTTTTAATATAAATTACAATAAAGCACGTCATCTATCCAGCGGGGCCCGCGGCTATATTATGCTCGAAATACATAAAAAGAATACTGATCGTAACTTGTGCCAATGTACCTCTCGATGCATGTATTAACTCCAAGAAATCTTCAACAGAACAGGAGATATTCAGTAAGAAAAAATTGTCTGCCCAGCGGGGCCCTTCCTAATTTAAACTCATATGTGCAATAAAAACACACCATTTCTATGTATTACCAATGTACCTTAGAATGCAATTCACTATTAAAGAAAATCTCAATAATTTTACATTTTATTCAAAATAAAAAATAATTACAATCGAATGTTCAGAGCTACGGGTCTAGCTAGTTATTTCAAAGACTTGTAGGTGTATATTTATAGGTACATTGGTAATACATAACAATGATGTGTTTTTATTGCACATATGAATTTAAATTAGGAAGAGCCCCGCTGGGCAGACAATTTTTTCTTGCTGATTATCTCCTGTTCTGTTGAAGATTTCTTGGAGTTAATACATGCATCGAGAGGTACATTGGCACAAGTTACGATCAGTATTCTTTTTATGTATTTCGGGCATAATACAGCCGCGGGCCCCGCTGGATAGATGACGTGCTTTATTGTAATTTATATTAAAATAGATGAGGTACATAGGATCTTGTTAATAAATTTGTGAGGTACATTGAAAAAGCAAACCATTGACACTAGTTTTCTTGGTGTAGCTCGTGTGGCCCCGCTAAATCGATCACAGACTTACAATAAGTAGCAGACAAAGCATTAGAGATTGAAAAGTACGCCAAAACTAACACATATAAAAACCACACACACTAACGCAACTACAGGGAAGGAGTTAGCCGCCTAGTTCAATAAGATTTATTTTAATGAAATAAGAGTATCTTAAAATACCTCTTTTAAGGTTCCGTAGCCAAATGGCAAAAAACGGAACCCTTATAGATTCGTCATGTCTGTCTGTCTGTTCTTCCGAATGTCACAACCACTTTTCTCCGAAACTATAAGACCTATGCACTTGAAACTTGGTAAGTAGATGTATTCTGTGAACCGCATTAAGATTTTTAAATATAACTAGAAAAAAGCAGTAAATTTTGGGGGTCCCCATACTCAGAACTGAAACGAAAAGTTTTTTTTTTTCATCAAACCCATACGTGTGGGGTATCCATAGATAGCCTCACCGGGAGCATTCGCGCGTAATGTAATGTTACGAGTCGAGAATTACAGCCAGTGTGGGAGGTGAACCGAGCATTGCAATGCGCACCTTGTAATGATACAAGACGAGGTTACAGCAGTGAGGCAGGTGATCCGAGCATTGCAATGCGCGCCTTGTAATGTTATAATGTGTAACGTTTTGATCCAACTCGTAACATCAATGCTTTTTAGGGTTTCGTAGCCAAATGGCAAAAACGGAACCCTTATAGATTCGTCATGTCTGTCTGTCTGTCTGTCTGTCTGTCTGTCTGTCTGTCTGTCCGTCCGTGTGTCACAGCCACTTTTCTCCGAAACTATAAGGCCTATGCTATTGAAACTTAGCAAGTAGATGTATTCTGTGAACCGCATTAAGATTCTTATATAAAACTAGAAAAAAAGCAGTAAATTTTGGGGGTCCCCATACTCAGAACTGAGACTCAAAAATTTTTTTTTCATCAAACCCATACGTGTGAGGTATCTATAGATAGGTATTTAAAAATGCTATTGAGGTTTCTGACACCATTTTTTTCTAAAGTGAATAGTTTGCGCAAGAGACACTGCCAAAGTGGAAAAATGTGTGTCCCCCCCCCTCTAACTTCTAAACTAAGAGACTGATAAATCTAAAAAGAATATATGATGTACATTGCTATAAAAACTACCAGCGAAAATTGATTTGAATGAGATAGCGCTGGTAGTTTTTTTTTAATACGTCGTAAACCGCAATTTTCGGTTAGAAAAATCACTACCACTGGAACGTGTTAAAACATCAATCAAAGTTACAACGAACTATAAGAACTTTTATATTATGTTACTTGCTGCTACGAAACCCTTCATGGGCGAGTCCAACTCGCACTTGGCCGGTTTTTTTTTTGTTGCGGCTGGCCGGCCGCACACTGGTTCGGATTATAAATAGGTGGACATACGATCTAAGATGTCAAACGCTTTTGGGAAAAAAATAGTAGTACGAGTACGAATTTCAGGTTAATTTTGCAATCCAATATGGCCGCCGCGCCACCATTGTAAAATTTCATGTTGGATATCGTTTATGGGGTTTTTTGGTATGCTGAGTACGAATTTCAGGTTAATTTTGCAATCCAATATGGCCACCGCGCCACCGTTGTAAAATTTCATTTTGCATATCATTTATGGGGTTTTTTGGTATGCTGAGTACGAATTTTGGGTTAATTTTGCAATCCAATATGGCCGCCGCACCGAAATCACAAAATTTCATGATGGGTATCGTCTAAGAGGTTTTTTGGTATGCTGAGTATGAATGACATGATAATTTTGCAATCCAATATGGCCGCCGCGCCGAAAACACAAAATTTCATGATGGGTATCGTCTAAGGGGTTTTTTGGTATGCTGAGTACGAATCTCATGATAATTTTGCAATCCATCATGGCCGCCGCGCCGAAATCACAAAATTTTCGTGATGGGTATCGTTTAAGGGGTTTTTTGGTATGCTGAGTACGAATCACATGATAATTTTGCATTCCAATATGGCGGCCGCGCCGAAATCACAAAATTTCATAATGGGTATCGTCTAAGGGGTTATTTTGTATGCTGAGTACGAATCACATGATAGTTTTGAAATCCAATATGGCCGCCACGCCGAAATCACAAAATTTCATGATGGATATCGTATAAGGGGTTTTTTGGTATGCCGAGTACGAACTTTGGGTTAATTTAGCAATCCAAGATGGCTGTCGCGCCAGCGTTGCAAAATTTCATGTTGCATATCGTAGAAGGGGTTTTTTGGTATGCTGAATACCAATTTTAGGTCAATTTTGCAATCCAAGATGGCCGCCGAACCACCGTTGTAAAATTTCATTTTGGATATCGTGAAAGGGTTTTTTTGGTATCTCAGCATACTGACAGAAATCTCGCAACAGTAGCGCGGTGGCCATATTGGATTGCAAAATTATCATGAGATTCGTAGTCAGCGTACCAAAATCCCCCTTAAACAATACCCATCATGAACCCCTTAAGCAATACCCATCATGAAATTTTGTGATTTATGCGCGGCGGCCATATTGGATTGCAAAATTATCATGAGATTCGTACTCAGCGTACCAAAATCCCCCTTAAACAATACCCATCATGAAATTTTGTGATTTCGGCGCGGCGGCCATATTTGGTTGCAAAATTATCATGTGATTCGTACTCAGCATACCAAAAACCCCCTTTAACGATACCCATCATGAAATTTTGTGATTTCAGCGCGGCGGCCAAATTGGAATGCAAAATTATCATGTGATTCGTACTCAGCGTACCAAAATCCCCCTTAAACGATACCCATCATGAAATTTTGTGATTTCGACGCGGCGGCCATATTGGATTGCAAAATTATCTCTTAGTCTTTCTGTTCCCGGTTTCTATTTCGGAGTTTCCAGTTCTATGATCCGATTCAAAATCGCAATAAAAACCATTTCTGCTAATAGTTTTGCACCAATTTTTTTAAAACCTTCTCCTGACAGAAACAAACACAACAAAAAAAAATTGTATACTCAATATCATCGAAGATTACAGGCATTATATTAAAATGCAATTCTGAACTAATTAAATGCTTAATCACAGTTTGCCACACTTATTTTTATGTTAGCATTAAATTTAATCTTGAAAAGAAGTGCCTGAGTTTGGCCCCTACATTAATGAGAGGTATCTAATACGTCAAACTGCAGCATCGGCAGCTTAAACCTTTCAAAAACCAGGCGGACGTCATTTTTTTTAACATGTCATGTATAGTGTTGCTATTCGTGTAGAAACGAGATAGCAGCATTCACTAACCCCTTAGAGCGAGCGGAATGGAAAGACCAACGCACACAAACATAATTAATGTTTCGTCTGCTACTTATTGTACGTCTGTGAAATCGATACACATAACACGATTCCTTCCAGTTCCCGCCAAAAAAACCATAGCCATAGATAATCTTCGTCGTTTTCGTTTGACATTGACACTAGTCAGACAAGGCGCGCACTCTGACCAAAGAAGAATAAAGGGCGCGCATGGTTAGCAGTCGTCATTCGTTCATTTCATTTTGTTTGACTGGTGATGTTGGCTAAACTTAATCACAAAGTATTTTGCATTTTGAAATGAATATTAAAAATGCAAAATACATCTCAAAAGGTATTTCAAATAAAATACAAAATAGTTTTTACTAAAAGGCATTTAAATGCAAAATACAAAATAGGTATTTTGCATTTTGTATTTGCATTTTAAATAGAAGTATTTCAAATAAATCGCATCTCTGACCACTATCACTACCAAAAGTGTCGTTACAACTTTTCGTGAGAATTTTTTCCGTCTAGCCCCCTTTCACAACGCGCGATAAGTAACTTCGTTCCAAAAAAAAAAGTGAGAACAGCCTGGCAGACATACGGACAGTCGAGTCTGAGTAACATGGTCTTGTATTTACCCTGTTAGCGCAAAACCCAAAAAACGGCAGAACATCACGTTTGTTGTATGGCTGGGGGCCTCCCTTAAACATTTTTTCTGCTTTACGACACGCACGTTACTTGGCCGTGTTGACGGAGTACTTCCATGCGTCATTTTTTGCCTCAGAATATCATTATTAATGACTAATAATGACCGACCGATTACTACCTATTTTCATAATAAAAATATATACTTAAAGAAATAGGTGTACCTATTTCTTTAACACACCGTAACATCGGGGTACATTGTCTCAAAATCTATAGGTACAGTCGCGGAATGAAAAGGTTGACCAGTTTTGAAAGAAATTCATTTACGTGTTGCAAGCACATGTTACCTTTTTAAACTGTGTGACAGACGAGACTACTGTATTTAGAATTATGTTTAACTGTTTGACAACAAAGTTCAAATTTACTTAAGGGCGAGGCCGCACTTGCGGTTATCGCGGCGGTTTCTAACCTCAAAATGTCAAAACATTGACTTGATTTCATTGATTTTGACAGTTTGATGACATTTTAAGGTTAGAAACCGCCGCGGAAAAACGCAAATGCGGCCTCGCACTTAGACCAATTTTCCTTGACTATGTAAAAGTGAACTAAAACCTTTTTTATTAGTTTGATCTTGCAATTACGTTGTGTCAAGTTAGATAAATCTAATGATTACATCCTCTTCGCTTATTGATGATTAAAACTATAAATATGATTTAACAGCTCCTGTCATTGTTATCATTCATTACTATTTTTTCTTGTATTCAAATCATTTTAATATTTACGATTTCCCTGAGATCAATTTTGTTTAAGACAATTCTCGCATGCACACCGCTCGTATTGTGAGTGAATGGTTTGACCGGCACCGTGATATTGTAAAAATAAACTGGCCAGCAAAATCTGCAGATATAAATCCGATAGAGAACCTATGGGGTTTAATGGTTCAGCGTTGGGAGAACAGAAACGAAAGGACCAACGAAGCCCTAGAAAACCACTGCCAAATTATCTGGGAAGAAATGAGAGGAACAAACCTATGCTCCCGCCTACGCGCCTTGTGGATTCCATGAGAAATATGTTGCAATGTGTCATTGATGCTCATGGCAGTTATATCTCTTATTAAACAGTACTATTCAGCTATTTTTTATTTTCGATTATTATTGTGAGCCATACATCCCAATCCGCAAATTTTCACAGAAGCGATTATTTGTTTGGTTGAAATATAATTATATTATTAGCATTCAATTCGTTTTATTTCTATGAGTAATTACCTAAATGATGAAAGTAGTTATGACTATCAATGTTCTGCTCCAAAAAACAATGTTCGAAATTTTGCGGCCCTTTTTTCTCCTTCGTGAAAAAACTGAAAAATGAATGAGATAGGTACCTATACTATGATTTTTAATTCGAGTCAGTAAAATGACATTTTCAGTGTTGCGGGATTTTTGTCACAAATAAATAGTGATGTGGTAGAATCGAGTTTTACAATTAAAAGTTAGTCGAGATTATATTTTTAATTCAATATCAAAAAGTAATTAAATATTACATAAAACCACCTATACCGTATTTCAACTCATTCAAATAATGCAGTAAACAAACAATTTGGATCTCGATTGCTCCATAATTATTTCCCTACATTTAAATATAATCACTTTTCTAGGAACCATAGTTTGTTTTATACAAACATACACACCAATTTACCTTTAAAATAATTTCATGAAAAGTACTTTGATGACAAAAATTTAAAACTGTCATTTTTGCTTGTCCTTGAATTATTTTTTCATCCCATCTATTCGAAAAGCATCACTTTGCACCACGATAACAGGGCGCAAAATATAAATAATCTTTTCTGTTAAGAGCTTTTTAGCGGGCGGCAAAGTGATTTTAATTCGGAACTTGGAACTGAATTTATAACATTCATAGAAATCGAACGCAAATAGTATAGGGGAAACTGGGGATACTTGATCCTATTTGACCATTTCCACACGGGTTAACCTTTCTGCAATAACTTTTTTTTTTAATGGTTCGGCATCAAAAAATATACATAATGATTATGCCAAAAAGCGCGCGTATTTGCGTCACGATTAAACATCGCATGTAATTAGGCTGTATGAATGAATTGCCTTTACATTTCACTTGTGGGATTATAACAACAAAACAACTTGTATGAGACTGTACTTGGGGATCGTGCGAAGTATGGCCCCATACGGGGGCCCCGTATGGGCGGATACCCTGATGGTCAGCAATGTGTCTAGATAGCTGAGCCCGCAGAGGGCGATGGCCGTTAGGATTAAAAGGGGATACCGCACGATCTCAGGTGAGGCGGCATGCCTCCTAGCTGGGACCCCTCCATGGGACCTGGAAGCAAAAGCCAAGGGTCTGCGTCTCGAGAAATCGAGGCCCTGCGGTCCCTGCTCCACCAGGAAAACGTGGAGATATGGAAGGTGCGACTTCAGCAACCAAAGGGGGGATTCGCCACAATCGCGGCCGTCAGACCCGTCATGGACGAGTGGCTGGAGAGGAGAGACGGTGCTCTCTCCTACCGGTTGTCACAGATACCGGCCACGGTAGTTTCGGTAAGTATCTGTGGCGAAGACACCGGGAATCCACAGCACTGCGAGGACCGCAGCGATGACACAGCGCTGCGGTCCTCGCAGTGTAGTGCACGGCAAGATTAAGTCTATTATAAAAAAAATCAGTCCAGTCAATTCAATTATTAAGTCAATTATTATAAAATAGCCTTAATCATTAATCTCTTTTATGATTAAGCCAACACGCCATTTTAGATTTACCATCACATTCAAAGAAACCTCTTAAATTAAAATTTTCAAAATATCTTCGATGTAATAAATTCTTAAAAGTGTTTACTTTACTTGTTGTGTGTGTTTACTTTTTTATTTATCAACCGATTGACATGAAATAAACACCAAATGTTAAGTACTGCAAACCTCAACACAATAAAGAAAACCGCATTGTAATCGGTTAAGCGGGTACTGACATTAGCGCCCACAAACGTACAGACAAACAGACATACAGACAAACAGACAAAAAATCTAAAAATCATTGTTTTGGGTTCTAATGCGTTCATAAAGCCCTCCTATGATATTATTTCTTATTTAGCTTCCAAGTACAGACAGCGACATGTTACAATTTTATTAAAATTATGTAGGCATAGGTATTGATATTGATAATACGAATTGTAAACTAGCTGACCCCGCAACTTCATTTACGTCACATAAGGTGTATGAAAGGAGAGGTATTTCTTCATCACTCTTCAAGCAGCGTGTGAAACTGCCCTGTTTGCTTAACCATAAAAGAGCTTAAAGATTAAGTCTATTTTAAAACAATTCAGTACCTTTTATGATTAAGCCAACACTCCAGTTAAGATTTACACTCACATTCAAAGAAACTCCTACAATTAAAATTTTCAAAATATCTGATTCTTAAAAGTGTTATAACTTTTTTATTTATAAACTGATTGACATGAAATAAACGCTAAGTGTTAAGTGGAGCAAACCTCAACACAATAAAAAAGCCGCGTTGCAATCGGTTAAGCGGTTACTGAGATAAGCGTGCACAAACGTACAGACAAACAGATATACAGACATACAGACAAACAGACAAAAATTCTAAAAATCATGGTTTTGGTGGGTTTACCACTGTTGACCGAAATTAATTTGATCATTTGACGTGTGACCGAAAAAACATTAGGTCATTCTACTTTTGATCGAATGAACAATTGACCAAAAGAGAACAACTTTTTTTTTATTGAACAACCATTTGGCATTTTTACTACTGATCGAATGAACGTTTGGTCGAAAAACAATTGACTCAAGAATATTTTAACAAACAAAAGCGAAATAAGTAGAATTCGGTACTGGCACTCGCCGGCCGCTGCCGCGGCACGCTCGCTTCGCTCGCTCGGCTCGTGCGTTGTGGTCGCAGTTCTAACCTAACCTAACCTAGCCATTTTGATACAGCCTCTGTTAAAATAATTCTTTAGTCAACCGTTTTTCGACCAAACGTTCATTCGATCAGTAGTAAAAATGCCAAATGTTTGTTCGATAAAAACTTTTTTGGTCAATTGTTCATTCGATCAGTAGTAGAATGGCATAATGTTTTTTCGGTCACACGTCAAATGATCAAATGAATTTCGGTCAACAGTGGTAAACCGTGTTTTGGTTTCTATTGAGTTCATAAAGCCCCCTTATAATATTTTATCTTATCTATCTCTCTCTATCACTCCTTTCCAAAATGCAAGGTCAATTTTTATAATGGACGTATCTGTGGGCCATAGAGTCGTTAATATTGGAGGGTGTAGTGAAATGACATTCATTATGACGGAATGTGTCATAAAGGTGCTCCCTCACCGGGAGCATTCGCGCGTAATGTAACGTTACGAGTCGAGAATTACAGCCGGTGAGGGAGGTGAACCGAGCATTGCAATGCGCGCCTTGTAATGATACAAGACGAGGTTACACCAGTGAGGGAGGAGAATCGAGCATTACAATGCGCGCCTTGTAATGATACAACGTGTATCGTTTTGATACAACTCGTAACATTTATAGATTCGACTCGAGCATTACGTTACGATGCTACCTCCCTGACCGACACGAGCATTCGCGTGTAATGTAACATTTATTATAGACTAGCTGATGCCCGCAGCTTCGCCTGCGTCAAATTTTGTTCTCATTTCCGCGTCTCATGGGAACTTATTCCCGGGATAAAACTTGTATCATTTCAGACTATAATCTATCTCTGTAGGTGATTACATGATAATTTTGCAATCCAATATGGCCGCCGCGCCGATATCACAAAATTTCATGATGGGTATCGTTTAAGGGGGTTTTTGGTATGCTGAGTACGAATTTCGGGCTAATTTAGAGATCCAATATGGCCGCCGCGCCGAAATCACAAAATTTCATGATAGGTATCGTTTAAGGGGTTTTTTGGTATGCTGAGTACGAATTTCGGGTTAATTTAGAAATCCAATATGGCCGCGGCGCCGTTATCACAAAATTTTATGAGGGGTATCGTTTAAGGGGTTTTTTAGTATGCTGAATACGAATTTCGGGTTAATTTAGAGATCCAATATGGCCGCCGCGCCGTTATCACAAAATTTCATGATGGGTATCGTTTAAGGGGGTTTTTGGTATGCTGAGTACGAATTTCGGGTTAATTTAGAGATCCAATATGGCCGCCGCGCCGAAATCACAAAATTTCATGATAGGTATTGTAACGTTGTGAAACAACGGGTGCAAATAGGAGTTCAACGTTAGGGGTTTTAAAATGAAAACTTAGATTAATAAATGAAAGCGCCATCTACCGAGTTAGTGTCGCAACGACGGAAGCTATAGGCAGTGATACGGTCTTGACGATTGAGTAGTTTCGAGCGGTGCCACTAGAGGCGCTATTTCATTGATATATAAGGCATTGCGTCAATGCAGGAGGACCGCCAGATTAATATTTAAAATAGATCACGAACGTATCAGTGTAATTGGAAATTGTGAGAATCACATCAGTTTAAAAATAATCGTTTATATCATCGCAAATATCCTCGTAAATATTTGTCAAGGATAAGGAGCAAATAGCTATAAATAGAAGACCCCATCATTGGGTGAGTTAAATTAATTATTTTGATTCTAGATTTTAAAATAGTGAAAATTAACGGCTGTTGGTCGACCCTGTTATAGGGGGGTAGTAACAGGGGTGTGAAAAAACATCTCTGTAAACTTAATATATAAGCAGACAATGTAAGACTCCCGATTCCTGCAATGGTTAGCAGGGATCGGCTGTCTTAAGCAATAGGCGGGAAAAAGGGTTCCAGCTAACCCCTCATCTGGAACATTGCAGGGTCCACCCTCCGGGTTCCACGAGAACCGTCCACCCTACGGGTTCAAGAAGTCCACCCTTCAGGTTCCACGAAGGAACATTCACCCTACGGGTCCAAGAAACCGTCTACCCTACGGGTTGGTAAAATCCACCCTTCGAGTTCTACGAGCGAACATCCGCCCTGCGGGTTGGGAATACCGTGCCGGCCGAAATTGTGGAAGACACGGCTACCTGGCGGACTGCATCGACATCCTGGAGCCACAAGATAAGTCGAACCCTGCGAAGGCCTTCGGAAACCGTACTTGCTGCCCGAAGTTGCCACACCCACGACCCCCAAGTGCTCAATTCTAATAAACTACTAATTATTTACATTTTAAATTCAATCTTTTCATTCCTGAAAGCCAAAGCTTTTCAGTATCGTTTAAGGGGTTTTTTGGTATGCTGAGTACGAATTTCGGGTTAATTTAGAAATCCAATATGGCCGCGGCGCCGTTATCACAAAATTTTATGAGGGGTATCGTTTAAGGGGTTTTTTAGTATGCTGAATACGAATTTCGGGTTAATTTAGAGATCCAATATGGCCGCCGCGCCGTTATCACAAAATTTCATGATGGGTATCGTTTAAGGGGTTTTTTGGTAGGCTGAGTACGAATTTAAGGTCAATTTTGCAATCCAAGATGGCCGCCGCGCCACCGTTATAAAATTTTATGTTGGATACCGTATAAGGGGTTTTTTGGTATGCTGAGTACGAATTTTGGGTTAATTTAGAGATCCAATATGGCCGCCGCGCCGAAATCACAAAATTTCATGATGGGTATCGTTTAAGGGGTTTTTTAGTATGCTGAATACGAATTTCGGGTTAATTTAGAGATCCAATACGGCCGCCGCGCCGTTATCACAAAATTTCATGATGGGTATCGTTTAAGGGGTTTTTTGATGTGCTGAGTACGAATTTCGGGTTAATTTAGAAATCCAATATGGCCGCCGCGCCGTTATCCCAAAATTTCATGATGGGTATCGTTTAAGGGGTTTTTTTGTAGGCTGAGTACGAATTTAAGGTCAATTTTGCAATCCAAGATGGCCGCCGCGCCACCGTTGTAAAATTTCATGTTGGATACCGTATAAGGGGTTTTTTGGTATGCTGAGTACGAATTTTGGGTTAATTTAGAGAACCAATATGGCCGCCGCGCCGTTATCACAAAATTTCATGAGGGGTATCGTTTAAGGAGTTTTTTAGTATGCTGAATACGAATTTCGGGTTAATTTAGAGATCCAATACGGCCGCCGCGCCGTTATCACAAAATTTCATGATGGGTATCGTTTAAGGGGTTTTTTGATGTGCTGAGTACGAATTTCGGGTTAATTTAGAAATCCAATATGGCCGCCGCACCGTTATCCCAAAATTTCATGATGGGTATCGTTTAAGGGGTTTTTTGGTAGGCTGAGTACGAATTTAAGGTCAATTTTGCAATCCAAGATGGCCGCTGCGCCACCGTTGTAAAATTTCATGTTGGATACCGTATAAGGGGTTTTTTGGTATGCTGAGTACGAATTTTGGGTTAATTTAGAGAACCAATATGGCCGCCGCGCCGTTATCACAAAATTTCATGAGGGGTATCGTTTAAGGAGTTTTTTAGGATGCTGAATACGAATTTCGGGTTAATTTAGAGATCCAATACGGCCGCCGCGCCGTTATCACAAAATTTCATGATGGGTATCGTTTAAGGGGTATTTTGATGTGCTGAGTACGAATTTCGGGTTAATTTAGAAATCCAATATGGCCGCCGCGCCGTTATCCCAAAATTTCATGATGGGTATCGTTCAAGGGGTTTTTTGGTAGGCTGAGTACGAATTTAAGGTCAATTTTGCAATCCAAGATGGCCGCCGCGCCACCGTTGTAAAATTTCATGTTGGATACCGTATAAGGGGTTTTTTGGTATGCTGAGTACGAATTTCGGGTTAATTTAGAGATCCAATATGGCCGCCGCGCCGTTTTCACAATATATCATGATGGGTATCGTTTAAGGGGTTTTTTGGTATGCCGAGTACGAATTTCGGGTTAATTTAGCGAACCAATATGGCCACCGCGCCGTTATCACAAAATTTCATGATGGGTATCGTTTAAGGGGTTTTTTGATATGCTGATTACGAAATTTATGATAATTTTGCAATCCAAAATGGCCGCCGCGCCACTATTACAAAATTTCATGATGGGTATCGTTTAAGGGGTTTTTTGGTATTCTGAGTACGAATTTTAAGATAATTTTGCAATCCAAAATAGCCACCGCGCCATTATCACAAAGTTTCGTGATGGGTATCGTTTAAGGGGTTTTTTGGAATGCTGAGTACGAATTTTATGATAATTTTGCAATCCAAAATGGCCGCCGCGCCACTATCACAAAATTTTATGATGCATATCGTTTAAGGGGATTTTTGGTCATCTGAGTACGAAAAAAAACCCCTTATACGGTATCCAACATGAAATTTTACAACGGTGGTGCGGCGGCCATTTTTAGTTGCAAAATTAACTCGAAATTCGTACTCAGCATACCAAAAAACCCCTTAAACGATGCCCATCATGAAATTTTGTGATAATGGCGCGGCGGCCATTTCGGATTGCAAAATTATCATATATTTCGTACTCAGCATACCAAAAAACCCCTTAAACGATACCCATCATGAAATTTTGTGATAATGGCGCGGCGGCCATTTCGGATTGCAAAATTATCATATATTTCGTACTCAGCATACCAAAAAACCACTTTAACGATACCCATCATGAAATTTTGAGATTTTGGGGCGGCGGCCATATTGGATCTCTAAATTAACCCGAAATTCGTACTCAGCATACCAAAAAACCCCTTAAACGATACCCATCATGAAATTTTGTGATTTCGGCGCGGCGGCCATATTGGATCTCTAAATTAACCCGAAATTCGTACTCAGCATACCAAAAAACCCCTTAAACGATACCCGTCACGAAAGTTTGTGATTTCGGCGCGGCGGCCATATTAAATCTCTAAATTAACCCGAAATTCGTACTCAGCATACCAAAAAACCCCTTAAACGATACCCATCATGAAATTTTGTGATTTCGGCGCGGCGGCCATATTGGATCTCTAAATTAACCCGAAATTCGTACTCAGCATACCAAAAAACCCCTTAAACGATACCCATCATGAAATTTTGTGATTTCGGCGCGGCGGCCATATTGGATCTCTAAATTAACCCGAAATTCGTACTCAGCATACCAAAAAACCCCTTAAACGATACCCATCATGAAATTTTGTGATTTCGGCGCGGCGGCCATATTGGATCTCTAAATTAACCCGAAATTCGTACTCAGCATACCAAAAAAACCCCTTAAACGATACCCATCATGAATTTTTTTTATCCCGGGAATAAGTTCCCATGAGACGCGGAAAAGAGAACAAAATTTCACGCGGGCGAAGCTGCGGGCATCAGCTAGTCTATAATAAATGTTACATTACACGCGAATGCTCGTGTCGGTCAGGGAGGTAGCATCGTAACGTAATGCTCGAGTCGAATCTATAAATGTTACATTACACGCGAATGCTCGAGTCAGTCAGGGAGGTAGCATCGTAACGTAATGCTCGAGTCGAATCTATAAATGTTACATTACACGCGAACGCTCGTCGGTCAGGGAGGTAGCATCGTAACGCAATGCTCGAGTCGAATCTAATTTGTTACATTACAGGCGAATGCTCCCGGTCAGGGAGCACCTTTAATCGATACTGAAGCCGAAAATGTATTTTAAAAATTTCATGTCTGTTTGGCTGTATCCCGAATAAGTATCACGCCGACACTACTGAATCGATTTTGAAGGAAACTTGGTACAATCACAGGCACAGCATATAATCCGAGGAAGATTTTAGGATACTTTTGATCCCGATATTTTGCGCGGTTCCTTAGGGAGAGGGGATGAAAGACAAAATGGCTTTCTAGTTGTAACTTCTCAATGCGTGGTCCGATTCTAAAAATTGTTTCAGTGTTATAAAGGGAGTACTTTAAAGATTGTTTCTCCCAAGTTTCATTGTAAAGGGTTTTGTACTTCAGGAATTAGAGATATCTCAACTTACGCAAAACCTAGAATTCAAGGATTCCTTTGAATGTAAAGGTAAATCTAAACTGGCGTGTTGGCTTAATCATAAAAAAGCTTAATAATTACGGCTATTGTAAAATAATTCAGTGGAATGGACTGAATTGTTTTAGAATGGACTTAATCTTTAAGCTCTTTTATGATTAAGCAAACAGGGCAGTTTTATACGCTTCCATGAATTTATTGAAAAAATACCTGTCCTTGGCTTTTATACACCTTAGGTGGCGTAAACGAAGTTGCGTGGGTCTGCTAGTTATGATATATTTTAGTTCTCGTTTATGTACTTCCATTTAAATAGCATTAAGTCTGTTTTATAAGTAGTCATGTGTTTTTAGTTGTGGATATAACCAACATAAGCAAATATATACGAAAAAATAAAAAAAAACAGCCCCTAAGTATTTATTATTAGTTTTTGAAATTTGGGCCAAAGTTGCTCTTTTTTTTTTGCCCAGCTACTTAAGGTAGCTGGGTGTGTGCCTAGCTATCCCCCGATGTTTATAGTTCGGAGACTTTCCTACTTCTCTAGTTCATTCCAGTTCTCGCTATCTCTATGGTCTCAATCTTTCCGCATACTTGTTCTTTCTTTCATTCTATCTCTTTCTTAATCTCAGGTGGGATTGCCTGCTAATCTTTCTTCTACTTATCTTTATTTTTATTTATTTCTTATGTCTAAGGGTAAATAGGGTAAATAATTTGCTCTCCACCATTTCTTCTTTTCTTTTCTTACATTTTACATCTTTCCTTATCAATATCTTATTCTATTACATTTTTTATTTTTGTTTTCTTTATTTTCCTTTCCATACAATTTCACAACCTTAGTGGTTCGCTTTTCTGTTGTTTCCAGTTTTCATATTTCTATTTATTCTAATACGTTGTTTTATTTTCTAACTTATCTACTATACTTTATACCTACATGTTTCTTTTATTTCTATTTTTGTTACCGGCAGCATAACCAAATGTTACGTTGCTGTAATCTCTACTTATTCTACTTTGTTTCTATCGTTGACTTTCTTACAAATTTCTGTACAGTACTTTAAAAACTTGTCTCTATTTTTACTGTTTATTATATTTTTGAAATTGTCTACTGCAATGCTCATTCCTACAATTTTTTTTTTTTGTATTTTTTTTTGTATCTCCTGCTCCAGGTTGTATCGCAGCCTAGAGTATACCGGGTATTCCGCCAGTAGGTGAGGGATGTTCTCCTCCGTTTCGGAATCACAGGTGCATGATGGGTCGTCCTTGCACTTGAAGCGAGTCAAGTACTCGGAGAACCCACCATGCCCCGTCAGAACCTGCATGGTGTGTTTCGTTGGAGTGAACTTCCTAACTGTGCTATACGCGTCCACCGCGTTGGGGAAGAAGAGCTTTGTGATCGAGGCGGTTTCACCCGACTCGTATCTCCGGTTCATTCGGCAAGCGTGTCCATGCGGATCTGACGCTTGGCGAATGAGACCGGACACAGGTCATAGTCCGGCGCCCGCCTCGATCCCAAAGCTGCCTCTTTGGCCAGTCGGTCGGCTCTCTCATTCCCCTCCATTCCCACGTGTGCCTTAATCCAGTACAAATCCACTGATTTGCCTGTTAGAATGCAATTTCTAATGTTGTTACGGGCTTCAACAGCGAGAGGATGGAGGCAATTGAGATTACCAACCGTCTGAAGCGCCGCGGTTGAATCGCTGAGCACCCCAAAGCTTTTCGCATTGTGTTTCGTGATTACCCTCGTTGCCTCACATATGGCCAGGAGTTCCGCCTGGTATACAGTGCAATATGACGGCAGTCCAAGCTTGCGGGCCTTTGTTTCGACTCCGTCTTTCCACAAAGAAAGCGCGGCGCCGACCCTGCCCGCAATCTTGCTGCCGTCGGTGTATATTTTTATTTCAACTTGAAGTTGTGCAATATGATCTTCGTTTTCGACGCTAATGAACTCCAGGCTCAGTGGCTCAGCCCAGCGAGTGGCCTCTTACGTCGATCCCGACCGACAAAAGTTTCCCTCGGCAGCTTTGGCGAGTGACCAGAATTCACGACTTCCAGAAGGGTAGCCGGCTAGTCGCTGACCAATTCTGCCGACGAAATCGAATTTAGCCCTGGCAACCGCTCTATTACTGGCCCTCGAGGCGGCATTCAGTTTGCGTTTCACTTCAGAGATGCTAGGATCTGAGTTAGCGCGAGCCGTGGTCCAAGCTCTGTAGGCAGTTTCTTTCAACATCCTAGTTTCTCTACAAAGCCGATTAAACCACGGTCGCTTCCTAGCTCCTGCCGGGATCCAGCGGTTAGGAATATAACATTCCATGCCCGCCAAGATCTCCTCAGCTACTGCTGCAGCGCAGGAGTCCAAATCATCTGAAGTGAAGCAAAGCCGCCTCCACGGGTACGACGCAAAGAACTCTCGAAGTCCATCCCAATCTGCTGACTTGTAGTGCCACACATGTCGCCACTCCTTGGGCCGAGGTGGTTCAGGCCTTGCGAGAGGCACTCGCGACCGAACGAGGCAGTGGTCTGATGAACCAAGTGGTGCATTCACTGAAGTGGTGTATCCGTCGGGCCGCGTAGTCAGCAGAAGGTCCAGCAATGCACTCTGCTCGTTCTCCCTATCTGGTATTCTCGTATGAGATTTTACTAATTGGGAGAAACCGTAGGTCAGGGCAAATTCGTGAGCAGCCCTCCCCGCAAAGTCAGTGCGCACGGAACCCAACCGGTCAATATGGTGGTGACCATTAAAGTCCCCCACAATCACAATCTCCGCGGAGGGATACCGCTCAATAGCCTTGTCGGTTGATTGTTGCAGGTGGTCAAAAAGGCGAACTGTCTCCGTATCACCGCTATGGGACCTGTAAATGCACGCGTAGATCCGAGTGTGGCCCCCATGATCCACGCGCGCCCATAATGTAGACAGGTCCCTGTCTTCCAGGTCACTGAGACGACGACAGCAGATATCCTCCCGAACGAACATGCATACCCCAGCTTGACGCCTGAAATTAGCCTCACTAGGCCTTAAAGTGATGGCTAGAGCAAATAATAAAAACCGGACAAGTGTGAGATGTACTCGCTCACTCACAGTCTTGTCAGACAGACGGACAACAAAGTGATCCCATGAGGATTCCTTTTTGTTTTTTCATATGAGGTACGGAACCCTAATAGAAGTTAAAATAATCCTTATTTTTTTTACTGTTTTAGGGTCTCTCATACAAAAAACCAAAAAGTAGCGAAAATTTTTTTAAATCTATGCAAAAAACTACCTTGAATGCCTCGTTCGTTGGTCTAGAGCTCGTGAAGTGCGATTGGTATCACCACCTCCTGCCTGAACCTTGAATCTGGTACAAGCTGAAAGTTGCAACATCATAACTAGATGGCGCTGTGCAGTAAATTTTAATCGCGATAGGGTTTCGTTACGAGTTGCGCATAAATACAGAGTTCTTTGTGCTAACCCATCTATACTTTACAAAAAATGTTTTAACTAAGCGTTAAGCAATTTTTGCAATGTCATTCTGAGACATGAATAATGAGTGAGTAACCATGTCAGCTATCGAGTAATCAGTTTGATTCCCACCGCGGACAAAAATTATTATTGAAAGCGTGTCTGGGCGTTTCTATTATAATAAATTATACTTAAGTCTATGATTGATAATAAATATGTAGTTACAAAAAAAGTACCTTTAAAAGGTAAAAACCTTTGGTAAAATCCATACATAAAATAAACCGGCCAAGTGCGAGTTGGACTCGCCCTTGAAGGGTTTCGTAGCAGCAAGTAACATAATATAAAAGTTCTTATAGTTCGTTGTAACTTTGATTGATGTTTTAACCAAAGACTTCTATATAAACTGAGGTAGACGCGCCGTACTCTAACAAGCGAGATTTCAAAAGCAATCCTCAAACACACACATTTCTAAGACTACACTCACTTATAAATATCTAGGTACTATTTACGTAATTGTCACCACACACAATAGTAATATACGGATAGAACAAGAGTAAAAGAGAAGGCGTATGGTCTCCAATTGCAAGTCGAGTACCTACTCTCGAAGTTTTGACTCACAACAGTGCGAACAACGCTGCTAATTAGCGCAGTTTATAGGTTTCAAAAATCGGTGCGTAGGGCATGTCTACCTCAGTTTATATAGAAGTCTTTGGTTTTAACACGTTCGCAGTGGTAGTGATTTTTATAACCGAAAATTGCGGTTGATGACGTATTAAAAAAAAACTACCAACTCTATCTCGTTCAAGCTAATTTTCGTTGGTAGTTTTTATGGCAATGTACATCATATATTTTTTTACATTTATCATTCTCTTAGTTTAGAAGTTAGAGGGGGGGGGGGGGGGACACATTTTTCGACTTTGGAAGTGTCTCTTGCGCGAACTATTCATTTTAGAAAAAAATGATGTTAGGAACCTCTATAGCATTTTTAAAGACCTATCTATTGATATCCCACACGTATGGGTTTGATGAAAAAAACATTTTTTAGATTCTGTTCTGAGTATGGGGACCCCCAAAATTTACTACTTTTTTTCTAGTTTTATATAAGAATCTTAATGCGGTTCACAGAATACATCTAGTTACCAAGTTTCAATAGCATAGGCCTTATAGTTTCGGAGAAAAATGGCTGTGACACACGGACGGACAGACAGACAGACAGACAGACAGACAGACAGACATGACGAATCTATAAGGGTTCCGTTTTTGCCATTTGGCTACGAAACCCTAACAAGCAGGTTAATGTTAATCGTAGCTTACTTTGGGACGAGCGAGATAGTGTTGTGTAAAAATATCTGTAAATATTTATTTTAAAGCATATTATTTAAAAAAAGGGGCTTTGGTAGACATTTTTGGTACGAAACCCTCGTTGCACGAGTCCAACTCGTACTTGGCTGGTTTGTCCGAGTACCGCGTGAGTCGTGACATTGTTTTGACCCTTTGAATATTACATAGATCACCTATTTAGGACAAAGACAAAAACGGAAAAGATGAATTGAAAGCGTAGATACCTATACAAAATTCTGCCTAGCACTCCTGGGATAAAAATGTGAATATATAATGGAGGTATACGAACATCTCATCATCTTAGAGTATATTATTTTCTTCCAAATATAAGTATCTAAACTCGTCTCTATCTAAGCTCATCATGTCGCGGGAGATCTACCCTAGACGACATTTTTTGTCTACATGAACGCATCGAGTACGCTGTCGCCCAAGGGGAGGTGCTTCTGGCAGTGTCAGCTTCCCTGGGCCACAGTTGCGGAGCGGATCACAAGGTCCCATGGTACCTAAGGCGACCTCTTCGTCAATCGGACTATCACCTATCCCACTCAGGAAGGGGTGATCTCCCGGGAGATGTCATGCGGAGTTCCACAGGGGTCAATCCTCGGTCCACTCCTGTGGAATATAGGGTTTGATTGGGTTCTACGTGCAGCAAATCTTCGGGGCGTCGGTCGCCGTCGGTGTAAAGGGCACTCGGTCTTCATGTGGCACCTCCCCTTGGTACCCAAATTGTTGTAGAGGTACCTACACCACTATTGGATCCACGATCAAATACCTAGGACTCGTCCGTCCTCGATAGTCGGTGGAAGTTCACTCAACACTTCCAGCAACTGACCCTAAAACTTTTGGCTTTTAGCGGAATCACAGTCATGTAAACAGGGTGGTATCCACAATAGATTTTAGCTTTAAGTCGCATTACGTCCAATTCGCAAAATGTCCAGAGGGCTCAAATTGTCCAATACTCACAATGTCCAATTCGCCATTGGCCCAGTTCGCCACGACACGGATAGACATAGTTTAAAAGGACGTCGAGGTCGACGGAGCCACACGAAGCGGGGTATGCTTCGTTGAGATAGCTCACAGATCCATATACTCGCACACAACAATATATACACATGTTTTTAAAATCCACTTCAATAAAGTACTTCTCGTAATCAAGGAGGTTCTTTAATTACTAACTGGACCAATTGCGAATTGGACCAATTGTGAACTGGACCTATTGAGAATTAGACAGTTGGCCATTTTGGGAATTGATGTGACTAAAGGAAAAAGAAAACCGCACACGGGGGGAGGTGGGTTCCTCTGCCTCCACACCTTTATTATAGCTCTCATTACATTACCACTTCTTTGCATCACGCAGGCGGGTAAAAAGGTATCACAATAATAAACAAAGTACAACTATTACATGATTTAATGTATCTCTTACAACATAAATAAATCACACAAGAATTACATCCAATAAATCTGACACTGTCTGTATGTGGTTCTTAGTGGTGCTCGGCAGCTTCTTTCCTCCTAATTTCCGCCCATTTACTCACATTAGCAGGTGAGTTAGCTAGAATGTGAAAATATGAGAGGTTAGTAAAGTTTGGGTATTGAGAAGGGTTTATACATGACTAGCTGATGCCCGCAGCTTTGCCCGCGATGGCGCTGTATGTGCAATTTTGCTGAATTTTCTTTGCTATAAACCTCACGGAGCCCGAGACCTTTCCAACGAATGCAAAACCGTGGAAATCGGTTCATGCGTTCTAAAGTTATAGCGTCAGGAAGGAAAACCCGACTTATTTTTATATAATAGATAACAGGCCAGGACATTCAAAACTATTTTATAGATGTAGGTGGGTATAACTGACATTTCAAGTGCATGTTGATAGGCCTTACTAGTTTCAATTTTTAGGATGATTGATAGATGGATGAATGATGATGATGATGATAGATAATAGACAAACCACCATTTCTTTTATATCAGCAACAGTAGTAACCCCAGCACAGCCTCGCCAAGGTAGACATTGCTACCCCTATCTTGTGATGAGACAATGACTCTCACAACTACAGCCCATGGCGTTAGTCTGTGTCTACGTACAGAAGTCCAACTACTTTCAATAACTACTATTTCTTTCTACTATTATTTTTATTTTATTTATTTTACTAGGTCTAAACTTCTCCTCAACTCTTTTTACATTGAAAAGAGTTATTAGATGCCCGCAGCTTCGCCCGCGTAAAGTTTGTTCCCGTGGGAACTTATTTCCGGGATAAAAAGTAGCCTATGTATTATTCCAGACTATAATGTATCTCTGTATCAAATTTCAGCCCGATCCGTTCAGTGGTTTGAGCGGGAAAGAGTAACAAACATCCACACTCACAAACTTTCGCATTTATAATATTAGTGAGATGTTAAGTGATTATAAGTCTTATAATAAGTGGTGGGAATAAAGTATAGCTCCGCCTCGCCTAACCCTTCAGGGATAAAGGTCTGCCTATATTTATGTATGTAAATAAATTATAACAAATTATCGTACCCATTTTGTTGATCTTGTAGAATACAGGGGTGGCAACGACGATTCCAATCACCCAGTATTTCCAGATCCACTGGTTCTGAACGTAGAACTTCAACGGAAACTGTGCAACCTTCGCGGTGAAGGTGTATGGGAACTTCATTGGGCGGCTCGGCGCGGATTCGGACATCGTGACGATGGATATATAACCTGACGAAACACAAAATTATTATGTAACGTTCATAGCACTTACTTCGTTCAGTCGCATAAAAAATACGTCAATAATATGAGGACGTGTAAGATAAACGACTACATTTTTAGCAACTTTTAAGGATATTAGCTCTATGATTTTATTTACCGTAATATTCAAAGAAAAACAGAAAAATCTATAATTCTAACCTTCCTTGGGACAAAAACTTGACAGCGTCAAGTTCAACTGACAACTACATGACAATATAAAAATACAGAATAGAAAGCCACTGACCTCTAAAGAGATTCTTTTTATGATGCCTATTCTACCTATAAAAATTAAATTTAATTAACCTTTGGTTATTTCCTCATGAAACTACTCCACTCCACTAAACTAGTTTGGCCTAATGGGCTCGCTACACGGTCAAACTGCATTGTTATGCACGTTAAATATTAATGGAAGTTGCTTCAGTGTGCGTGATTTCTTTGCATTTGTGTGTGCATCGACGTGTATGTACACATGACATTGACGAGGCATGACAATTGCAGTTTGACCGTGTCGCTAGCCTTTAATGAGGCTCAGGTGACGGTAAAGTGACTTGAGTCAATATCATGTGTACATACACGTCGATGCATACAAAAATGCAAAGAAATCACGCACACTGAAGCTACTTTCATTCATATTTTAACAGACTTGTCAAGTGCATATTGACCGTGTCCCGAGCCCATATTCTGAAATTTAGTAGAAAGTTTAATTATTTTATATGGCAGTACTGAAAAAATCTACAAAAAAACACCAGAAATTCAATTTGGTGGATTACAACAATCGACATATTTTTAGCATACTGAAAATACATGATAATATTTTCGGTACATAATTTATCAACAAAGACATAAAATAATTTCGATAAGTTGAGTTAATTGTTTTTTCGACTTGTATTGTAATGTGACTATTTTGACTGTATGACATAGCTGTCATGTCATGTTAATTGTCAAGTTAATAAAAATGACAAGTCGCGTAGTGGTGTCGTATTTGTGTGATTAAATGTAATTTTAAAATAAAATCAAAACTAGTGATAATATAATGTGTGACAATGGCTTCGGTGAAAGTGGCTGTAAGGGTTCGCCCATTCAATCAAAGGTATGTTCAATTAATCTCAAAAAACAATTTTCGCCAATGTTTTGGGGGTGTTAAAGTACTGCGTGAAGGATGTTTCATGATTTCTTAGGTCTATTATGTAGATAAATGACCGTTTTAAGCTATTATATGTACTAGTGCATACTCATGTATACGAAAATACTTAAAGATAATAGAGATATTAAGTTTTTGAATGGATGAAGTTTTTATGGTATTTGAAAGTGGTAAAAAACAATGATGTCATGTTAAATGACAATGACTTTCACGGTTCAGCTGCATTTGGAGCACAAACTGTACCTCGGGCATGATGTCTAGCTGAACATTGTTGAAAACATACAAAAAATATACGACCTTACATTATTGTTGGGATATTGTCTGTTGTATGTTTGATGATAATGGCACTATGGAATGATACTTTTGTCTGTTTATCAATTGATTTGTAAACAAAAACACATGATTGCTAGTCATAGCATACTGTTCATAAATATTCCTGATGATATTTTTCAGGACTTACCACGATTTTTCTGTTATTAGTTACAATAACAATTTATACTCTCAATATTAATGTCAAAATGATATTTTTCTTTTTTTTTAAATGTTCCAATGAAGAAATGGTTTGAATTAAACACATTTTAGTTTTATCATCAAAGAAATATCTTTTTGGCAACACATTTTGGCTGTTATCAAATTTTATGTGTGTCTGATTTACAATAAAACAATAAATTGAAATGAAAGTGAGCTAAGCTTCAAGCCTCAGTAACTAATTAGATTCCCATTTCTAATTGTACTTAAAACAAAAGATTCTTGTATAACAACTGTTACTTGCTAACCAGAGCAGAACGAGTTGTCAACTTTTGCACACAAAAAATATAATTTTGTTGACACCTAGTTGCTACTGCCTCTTGGAATTAAACGGAAGTGTTTTACTTTTGATGGAATTGAATGATTTGATGGGCGTTTTGGGATCGTGATTGGGACTTGCGACCCTTATTGCTAAACTAGAGATCACAGGTCCAATCTAATTTATTTGATCAACCAATCTATCTTATTTTATGAATCAAATCTATTTTATTTGGTTGTTTATGTCTTATCTGCCTGTAATTTATCCTACTTACATTATAAATGTGAAAGTATGTCAAGATGTTTTGTTATTTAATCACAGTTCAACGGCTAATCAGATCTTGCTGAAATTTGGTATATGGATAGATTATAGTCTGGAACAGTGATGGGCAAAGTACGGCCCGCAATACCTGTTTATCCGGCCCGCCGACGGTCCTTCAACATGAATAGTATATGGCCCGCAATAATTATATTTTGACGGTCCAGAATTATTACTAAGATTCTACTTAAAAGAACAATAGATGCATAGGTTAATGAGACAGCTAGCGGAAATTATGGCGATGTTTGCGTCGTCGTAGGTATGTGTGTGAACAAACTTTTTACGATCATGAAATAGCGGAAAAACTTGACGAGAATCCAAAAATTCTGGCCCGCCTTTGAAATTTGTTAATATTTTTGGCCCCCCATTAAGAAAGATTGCCCACCACTGATCTAGAATAATACATGGCTACTTTTTATCCCTGGAATATATTCTCATGAGATGCAGGAACAGGAACAGAATTTCAATATTTGTACAGTTTTATCACATACTAGTGGATGTCACGCGGTTCGTGTTTCTGTGGAAATATGGAAATAAAATTTAGCCTATGTTACCTGTGCTTATTGTAGCTTTCCACCAGAGAAATAATTTTTCTAACCCTAAACAGATTAGAAAAATTCTTTCTTTCAGTCAGTTCAGTTTCAGAGCCTATTTGATTTTTTTATACCACTAAGCCTATGAATGTTTGCGTCACCAGAGGCGCCACACTCGCGCTGCCGACCCTGTAAAAACTTTCTAAGTCTCCTTTTGAAGAACCCCATACTGTAGGCGTTTAGGAAAACCGAGGTAGGAAGATCATTCCACAACCTAAGCGTGCACAGAAGAAAACCCCTCGATGCAAACAAACAATTAAATCTTTCCTCTTTATAATATTAATATACACAGATATATGGCCCATGGATGTTATCCCACCAGAGACGTTAAGAATCTTAACTACTTAAACCACATGGTGGCGAATTTTCAGAAGTCCTTTAGTATTTATATAATTTAACCTTGATAAGATCTTTATTATCATAAATACTTCGATAAATAGATCTTGATAACAGAGATAGCATAGGATGACATTCAAGAATAGCTAAGTAGGTAATTATAATAATTACGTACAATTATTTATTTTATTGAATTTATTGACATTATTTTGTTTGAATCTTTCAACAATAACATAGTCATTAAAAGTAAAAAGATCTAAGTCTAAATGCAGGTTTTCTACAATTATTGATACAACAATAAGTTGTCTGACAAAATTTGATAGTTATTAAACAAGAAGCCGTGAGACAGTCTCACCCGACTGCCCCTCTGTGAAAATGAAAGTTCAATCCGATTGACGTCGTCATTTTTGTTTTATCTCAAACTTTGAAAAGATGATCCATGTGACCTAGTGACGTAATATAATGCAACAGAGTCACAGAAGCCCCTCTGCAATAAAGCTAAAAGCTAGGGGTAATTCCTTGATTTTTTTAAAAAGAAGTAAAATGTTTTTTTAAAAAAGAATCACACCTCACTTATTGGGAACAGGAATAGGGCTGTACTTCAGAGTCATAATCAATCAATACGCCAAATATTTTTTTATTTAAATAAAAGTAAATCTAAAAAAAAGCCAATTAAATCTAGAAGATTTATCAAAAATTTTCTGAAAGAATAATTTACCTAACCTTTTTAGGAACTACTTGTTGACTCATAATTAACACTATTTATTAAGGCACTAGTTTTGGACTTGAAGTAAAGTTTGGACTTTGACTATAACAAATCACCACAACAAACATGAATCACTGTTTGCCCACTAATATATTGATTCAATGGCAGCATGGGACTCATTACCAGATCATCTCGGAGGATACGACCTTGATAGCGTACATTACTACTACCCGTTCGCGCTAAGTTTGCCGGTCGCCTTCCCTACTACGCCTCTACAATCTACGCCAGCGGCAAACTTAGTGCAAACGGGATATAGTTGTCTCGTATTATACATATTAAGGACTAGCGGACGTCACGCAGTTTCACCCGCGTAGTTCCCGTTCCCGTGGGAATACGGGAATAAAATATAGTCTATGTTCACCGCAAAGAGTGTAGCTTTCCAACAGTGAAAGAATTTTTCAAATCGGTCCAGTACTTCCGGAGCCTATTCGTAACAAACAAACAAATAAACAAACAAAAAAACATCTTTCCTGTTTATAATATTAGTATAGATAACGCTATACTTGTAAATATCTTCAACTTATTGCATTTCTACGGACCTACCTACGTACGTACGTTCTTCCGCAGTATTTGGTCGCGCCACTTTAACTCCTAAACTGCTTTGGAAGATCCTTGTGAGGAAGATATAATGTTGTGGCATGGGAATATTTGTGGACATTTTTCACACAACGTCATCTAGCCCAAATTAAGCTAATATAAGGTTGTGCTATGGGACGTTGACGACTGATAGTCATACTTATATATTTCTGAATACATACATATATTATTATACATATAAAACACCCAAACTCCGACACAAACATTTGTGGATCACACAAATATTTGGACCAACACGGGAATCGAACCCAGAAACTCAAGCGCGCAAGTCGATAACACTAACGAATGCGCCACCGAGGCCAGTCTACATGTCATTGCGATTGCGAAATATTAGCTAATGTCAAAAATGCAGGAATGTGAACCACTTCTTGAAGAGGAGCGCTCGTGGCCCCGCGGACTCAGTGTTCTGAAAACGATCACTGCAGTAAGCAACTTTCACTATGGCCGGTCCATGGATGGGTGACCATCCATGTGATCACTTTGTGACATTTATTTGAGCGTTTCCGTGCTTCGGAAGGCACGATATGCCGTTGGTCCCGGTTGCCAGTAAAATGGCAGTCGTTAAGCTAAGTTGAAGGCTTTATTTCCACAGCAGGCAGTCACAACCTGCGCCTGTCCATTTAAACACGGCAATACGGCTCACCACCTATTACGTGGGACAATTATACAAAAAGGTGAAATGTGGGCATATAATATGCCTCTGCCTACCCCTTCGGGGATAAAGGCGTGACCATATGTATGTGAACCACTTCATGCCGTTCTCCGACATTGTTTTCATCATATGCAGTGACTGTGAGTGTAAAATGATACACCTTTTCCCTTATAGTGCATTTTCTGATCTTTTTTTTTAACGTGAGGGAAAATCCATCATGGATGCTGTGCCGGACTCCTACCGACTAAAAAACCTCACGTACGTAACGCCCAACAGCCTATGGTTGGGTGTTATACTGTGCCCCGTGTAAGCCCTCGGAAGGATGTCCCAGGACTCCCAAAGCATTTTTTGATCTTTTTTCGTCATGGAACCAATGTCATAGCCTGCCCCAGGAGACTTGTTTTCATACATACATAGTTATAGTCACGTCTACCCCGAAGAGGTAGGCAGAGGCATAGTCTACGCCCACATTTCACCTTATACCCAGTTTTATGTCCCACGTAATAGTTGGTGAGTCTATTGCCGTGTTGAAATGGACAGGCGCAGGTCGCCGCGACCCGCAGTTGAAATTTTTCAAGCCGCCCAAAGGCCTTCAACTTGGCTTAACAATATTGTCATTTTACGGACAACCGGGTTTCATTTCGAGTGTGGAAATGTGTGGAGTTCATGTGGAAATCCTCATGGATGTTAATGTCGGACTTCAACCTGCTAAAACCACGCGGTGCCCTACCATCTGCGTATGGCCGGGAGTCCCGGGTATGCCCTCGAACGGAAACAAACAAAAAAACATCTTTCCTCTCTTGCCTCCAGGGTGCCAGAGGAGACTAAGCAATTTTTGCTCTAAAAAGACTCCTCTCGGCTGATGTTGTAAGCCACGGTCACAGTAGAGATTTTTGAAATTGACTGTGGCTCTCATGTTGGCGACCGAAGATGTCCTTCACGCCTCTCTTGAAGAACCTGGGGTTACTGTCGAAGGGAGACACTTCCGCTGGCAGACCTTTCCAAGAGAAACCTTTCGAGGAACGATCTTTGTAATATTACAGCCTTTATGCAAGCTCTTTTGGATCGGATAACTTCACAGCTGCACATCACAGCAGGTGGTGGATAGTTTCACTTAGATCTGCGCAAATTCCCTGCATGTCTGTCCTTTTGAGTCATCTTTTTGAACATGAGGAAAATCCTACATGGATGTTAGGGGTCGTCCATTAATCACGTGAGGCTCGAAGGGGGGGGGGGTCTGCCAAAAATCACGAAACATCACCAGGGTGATATAGTGCCAGCGTAGTGAGATATCACGTGTATTTATTTCGAACAGCAACTTCACAACCCTGAATTTGAGATCACTGTAATTTCTGAACAACAAAACCTACAATATTAAAACTTGTATGGAATAATTCATAAAGCACTTAATTCCTTTCTTACATCAGAAATTAATAAATTGAAATCGGAATACCTATGCGTTGATCATACAACACAAAAATCATTTTGTTTTTCATCGTGTCTTCCAAAGGAACCGCGCAGAATATCGGCATCAATCCGATCAATAATAATCTCAAATTATGTCAGTATTATTTAAAATGGTACTATCCATAGTTTTGGCGTGATGCAGAAAGACATACAAAAAAAGCTCTTAGCTTCAGTATCGTAGGTATGTAATGGAAGTTACATAGTAGAATGTCTAGTAAAAAATAATATCTTGGTAAATAATTACCAAATATATTTGACGTACAGATTTTAAACTCTCTATAGCTTTATTATAAGTTATATATATTAGACTAGCCGATGCACGCAGCTATGACCCCGTCATTAGGGGGAAGGCCTCTCTCCTTGTTCCGGAGAGGCCTTCAGAGCCCACCCGCTCATCGCTCTCTACCCTCTCTGCTTCCAGAGAAGCGATGCGATGCGGGCGAGAACCCCGAAGTGTTGGGGGCCACCGACCGGGCCGGGCCGAAGTGAATAATCTTTGGATATCAATGCCGGCTGTAGGAAGCGGAGGGACACCGCGGGGTTTAGTAAGTAGGTGCTGCCCCCGCAGCTAGGATAATGGTGCCAAACCGCGTTCCCCCCGTAACAAAAAAAAAACGCCGCTCAGTCCACGTGGATATCGATAGTCGTGACCAAAAGCATAATGATTGGTATGGAAATTCAACCTTGATTATTGTACTTTTGTTCATAACTTCGCTTTTATTTAGCCAACTGCGATTAAAACTTTGTACATACATACATACATATGGTCACGCCTTTATCCCCGAAGGGGTAGGCAGAGGCATATTATATGCCCACATTTCACCTTTGTATAATTTGTCCCACGTAATAGGTGTTGAGCCGTATTGCCGTGTTTAAATGGACAGGCAAAAAAAAAACTTTGTAGTTACTAAAAATACAAGTGATGCGGCCAAAGGGGGGAGGGGTAATTTGAAACCTCACCAAATATCACCAAGGGGGAGAGAGGGTACAAAAAATGCTCAAAAAAACCTCACGCTATTAATGGACGGCCCCTTAGGAGTCCGGCATAGTGGCCTCCTACCGATTAAAAACCATACGTATCCTACCTAACAGCGTACGGTTGGGAGTCCCGGGTAAGCCTTCCAAGGATACCCCAGGACTCCATCTGAGAGTCTCCATCTCGTCAAGATGTTGCTTTGTTCCTAAGTAGCCTGTGAACGGCTTGCTTTGGTGATTCAACAATCCCATACTATGTAAAATTCCCTTTAGCACTTAAGTGATTCATATTCATAACAGTATTCATAAAAACACATTAATTATAATGTTTTTTTAACTGTGAAGAGAACTCCTCAGTAACTGCTAAGATGTAAAATTGATAAATTAACAAAACGGCTTTGTTTCTTGTTCTATTTTTAAAATTTTTGTTGTAGTTTTTTAAAGTAAAGCTTGTTTTACTCACTACACAGTGGAGATAATCTTCAGCGATTTAAAAGATCGTTTGCCGTGCTGCCCTCGTGATTCCCTCCTCTTACAATCCCGGGTTCTTCAAGCGGAGCGTGAAGAGGCACTTCACATGGCCGTCAACTTGAGGAACACTGTCAGAAGTCTTATGGGCTGTGAGAGTGGGCCCCAATCGCTGGATGCGTCATGACTTTTCCTGTTGGGAGTCACGGCCCTTCCTGAGGGCTTACCCGGGGCTCTCAACCATAGGCTGTTAGGCGTGGCGTGAGGTTTTTTAGTCGGTAAGAGTCCGGCATAACATCCTATGAGGATTTTCCCTCACGTTAAACAAAAAAAAAAGGGCTGGCAACGTCAATTTGGCGAGCTTATTATTATATGAAAAAAAAAAAATCTTATGCTGATGGCGCTTGCTTGCATTGATATACAATCACACCTAAATAGCCGAGGATACAGGCAGAGGTGAATTACCCACGTCTGTAGCTTTGTGGGTTTCACGTAATATATCGCAATGTCGCCTTTTTACCTATTATTGTCACCTTTACTTATTACAGGAGAAAATACATAATCCTTCTGTTAACCTTAGCTGAATTCCAATAGCCTGTTCAGATATTCAGGGTCGGCAGCGCAGGTGGCACACCTGTGGTTGTAAACGTCCTCCGTAACTCAGCAAACTTTCCGTCAGTTAGACTGTATGCTTCTTTGCCCCCTCAGCAGTATAAAAAAGATAATAACCCATCCACAAACACAATCTCTCTCGCGTGTAATGGTTTGTTTAACCTTATTGTAAAGTTAATGTGCGCATATAAAGTTGTCACCAGTTTAATTAGCCAGCCAGCCTAGATTGTAAGGCTCTCACAAGCATGCTCAGTTATATACCTAACTGTTGTAGAGAAAACATAATAAATATGCTTTTTTATATGCCATTGTTTGTTGTTAGTTACCTGTTTCGTTAATAAAAGTTAAGTGTGAGACATGTTTTAGAAAAATAATCACATAAATGAACATTTAAATTATGTTTTAATTATGGAAGAAGAATTGGTTTCGAGCAAGATTCGAACCTGCATCTTCTCGCATTCCGTGGTTAAGCATCTTGCACCAATTCTTTTTCCATGATTAAAATTTATGATCACTTAGCATACTAATTGCTTTTCGTTAACCCACTCTTTCAAACAGGTGTACCGTATGCTTTCCCTTCCCACCAAACACAAAAACAAATGGGACACACTGCACTACTTCTGAGTTACGCAGCGAGTGTCACAGTGACCTATAAACAGTCAACAGCAATGACCTTGCCCCACTGTCGGCCGACACCCGCGTGGGAAGATAAGCAGCTGATCCCTGTCTACTGATAGCTACCTGACAAAATGTCTAACTGTCTATAGATATGGTATTACTATTTGATAAAATATAAAGCGCTGTGTTAAACTCCACGAGGTTCTCGAGACAGATCCCCAATCTTACTAATACCACAAATTAGAGATAGTGCAGATGGAAACCTACATACTAAATTCGCTGAGGCTACGCACACATAGACAACTCATTCACAGACACGAGGTCAGGCGCTCTCAACCGAATTTTCGATACTGATTTGTGCGCGAGTGTGTGTAGCAGAGGGTAGGTGTGTAAAAAAAGTACATACATGAGTTTTCCATCTGTACTATCTCTAATTTGTGCTAATACTTTCGATACCCATACTTTCGATCGGGTTCTATGCATGTCTCTCATCTTACTTCTATAAAACAAATGAAACACACTGCACTAGTTCTGAGCTACGCAGCGAGTGTCACAGTGACCTATAAACAGTAAACAGTCAACAGCAATGACCTTGCCCCACTGTCGGCCGACACCCGCGTGGGAAGATTAGCAGCTGATCCCCGTCTACTGATAGCTACCTGACAAAACTATCACAACTTTGATAGATATTTGATAAATATAAAGCGCAGTTTTCTGTACATAACATACTATGACACCACACGCCTTTCATCCCTGTGGGTATGACTATGGTCTCCAAAATGCAACGTCACGACACGACCCACGCTACGGCACTATGCTTACTAGAGAAATTGAAAAAACCTATATTATTACACCATACGTTTAGAGTTGCTATTAAGGATCTTATTCTGGGAAGTAATGGCATACGGCAAACTAAAGGAAAGGGCTCATCTTTAACAAAATACAATTTATTTTTCTTACGTTAACTGATTAATTGTTCAAAATGTAGATCATTGTTTTCAATACATAGCTGGATTTGAGACCTCAAGGATCATACTGCATTCAATATTATTGATTCCGTTTAGAATATTCGCCAAAAAATCATTCTGAGCATGATTTAAAACACGGAATAGTTACGATCTATTCTGGGAATTTGAACGACTCCATATTCCCATTCGTCCCCTCTTGAATTAGGAGGGGGACGATCGGGAACTGATTAAATATTATTTTTGTGAATTCCCGTTCGTCCCCCTCGGGGGGACGAAGTCAAGGGGACGAACGGGAATACTCCAACTAATTATGATACAAAATTTAGGTACATGAAATATGAATTCTATTAAAATTTCAAACTTTCCTTAAATTTCTCGAATATCATTACTTCGCAGAAATTGATCCTGATCAGCGACACTATCGTCTGGTATAATAATAAAGGGTGTGTTTTTTTGTCAAAATCAATGGGTTCGATTCCCAGCTAGGATTATTGGTTTTTCAAAAATCTAATGATGAGGTTTTAAGTTTTATCAAAATCGGGCTCGTGACTCCTTTGAGCATTTTTAGCTATTCCTTATAGTTACGGATTTGGCCATCCAAGCCCTTTTCAAAAATTCACCCTGTATAGTAATAGCCGGTACCTGGTAGAAGAAATCCTTCACTGTACTATTATTATACGTTTCAAACGTTACCTTGTAAGGTAACCCTCATGAATAAACTCTACGGCGCAGACTGCAAATATCGATAATTATATGCGTGCAGTTGAACACGAAGGCATAACTTACTAGTTCTATGAAACTACTACCACACATGGATAAGTAGTAGCCTTCCGGATCCCTGACTCCTCCAAAAGACACTATTGGAAGTACCACGAGGCACCAAGAACCCGTGGCACCCCTAGCTCTCAGCCCCACTCATGAATTGTCCTCATTGATAGACCCACCACGAGGTTTGACTTTCGAAACTGGAAGTCAATCCTTCATCAGCTCCCCTATACTTGGAACAACTCTGACCGCCCGATTCTCGCAAACCATTACCCATTGTTTGAATGTCAGTGTTGAAACAATAAATAAATACAAAAGTGGCTAAGATACATCTTTGGACCGACCCAAACTATCCTGCCGAATATCTTTCTGATCAAGCAAATAGTTTGGTCAGATACAGAAAACAACAGCACGAAGTGTTATAATTGCTCCTCGAGCAATTTAAGAATTTTGAAAAATTACTGTACACTTAGGAAGAAGTAGGGAGCTCATTCAGCAAAGGAATCTTTAGATAACTCTATCAGATTAAGTTGAAAAATACTCATTTATATTTTTGTAACCTAAATACTGACAAATAACGCAAAAAAACAAATTTTAAATATGCAGGTCAAATTTACATTAATTTGTCGTTTGAATTTATAGGAGAATGTATTTTTAATTCCAATTAAAATGATGAATAGGTATGTATAATTTTTTTATGCTCGAGCATTCTTCATGCTAATTTACCTCGCATTTGAACGGTGTTACCACAGATATCAGAAAGATTTTTCTAATTTCTGTAGGTGACTCTCCCAAAAGTTCCACGCCATGGGCATACAAACTAACGAAGAAATGGTTATGAACTCGAACCAACTTCATACCAGACGGCTAACTATACACCAAGGAAACTTTTATTCCTTCATCAGGCAATCCCCAAGACTTGAAACAACTCTGACCGCCTGGCTCTCGGACGGACCATTACCCATTGTTTGAATGTTAGTTGGTTCGTCTTCTACCCGCCAGATGGACCGACGACCTAGAAGAGGTCGCAGGCTGGAACTTACTCCAAGGAAACTTATACCTTCATCAGGCAATCCCCAAGACTTTGAACAACTCTGACCGCCCGATTTTCGAGAACCATTACCCATTGTTTGAGTGTCAATAGGCTTTTCGTCGTCCATCCGCCAGATGGACTGATCACCTACAAGAGGACGCAGGCTGGGACTGGATGTGGAAGGTGCAGGACCGTGTGTTGTTGCGTAAATTGGGAGAGGCCTACGTCCAACAGTGGAGTGCTATAGGCTTTTATGATTGGGTTTTTCGAAGAGCTTTGGAATTACCAAGGCGGCATTAAAACTCTTTGCAATGAAGTGGTACTGGTAACCCAAGCATAAAATCTTTCTTTTTTGTTTCAGAGAAAAGGACATGGGCGCCAAGTTGATTGTCCAGATGGAGGCGAAGAAAACAAGACTGTTGACTGTGAAAGTGAGTGAAATATTATATTTTTTTATTTTGTACTAGCGGACGTCACGCGGTTTCACCCGCGTAGTTCCCGTTCCCGTGGGAATACGGGAATAAAATATAGCCTATGTTCACCACAAAGAGTGTAGCTTCCCAACAGTGAAAGAATTTTTCAAATCGGTCCAGTAGTTCCGGAGCCTATTCGTTACAAACAAACAAACAAACAAACAAACAAAAAAACAAATGTTTCCTCTTTATAATATTATATTTTGTATTCGCCTCACAATACACACGCATCGCATTTTATCACAACTTTGTGTTACTTAATAATATTATAACAGTTTTAAATCGTCTTGCTTGCATTAATTTCTTTCATAACTTTAACGGCGTACAGATTCGGTGGTAATTGTTCTATGAGCAAATATCGACTTTAAAATCATTTGCACTAAAGACCAAAATCGGACGCAGAACATTCATGTTTCCGCAGGGTTACTATTTAGTCTGTAATAAGCCTGCAAGCTAATCCGACCTCTGTGATAATAATATTAAGGTTGATAGTACTAAAGTAAATCTTGTTTAAAAACTGCTTGATGGCTTTTCTCCAGTTCTGCGCTGAACCTAACTTATTTTTCGTGCGTCGAAGAGCACGTCAAGTTCGTCGACCTTCCCACCATAAACCCCTGATGTGTGACTGTGTTAAAATAATGACGACGTTTTTAATTATAATATGTAAATGCTTGTACATACGTATCTAAGTTCATATTTGGAATTTACTTATAAATATATGACTACTATATATTTTTCTTGTTACGTATGGAAATATTTAAGAATATGGACTAAGGGGAAATCCCCTCATGGAATCTTACCGACTAAAACCACAGGCTACCGGAGCCACAAGCTTTTAGAAAGGTGTCCCAGGAGTCCCGACAGACCTTGATTACAAACTGCGTCCTGAACAGCAACTAACTGAACAAATCAAAATACATTTATCTCCGGAGTTCTATTGCCAGGTTCTTTTTTCTCCAGCTCTATATAATGCGTTGCGAATCTGGCAGTAAATGTAAATGTAGAATCAATCATTTGGACGTTCATAAGCGTTACATTGTGACCTATATGAATATCGATTCTTTTCATTTCATTTTCTCTTCATCCTTCCTTTTTCTCCATCTCATTGCGCATTCCTTGAGGGGTTGACAGAGGTAAATAAAACAGCCAAACTGCACGTAATGTTGTTTGATCTACGTTACTTGGGGCAAGTCTATTGCTGCAATCGGGCACATATAGAGGAGAAAATCTACATTCATACCATATGTATATCCCCATATATTAATATCAGTGAGGCAGGAGAGATGCTGCTCATCCACGAATACGATCTCTGAAATATTATTTTCTGCATAAATATATGTATTGTCAGAATTCGTACTTATAAAAAATGTTTAAATAACTTGATCTCAATCTCGTTATTACATTCCTGCAAAGCCGAATCGAGCTGTTAGTTATATAATTAGGTATATTAACTGCAGATATACTGTTCTTGAAACTGCGCCACTGCGATTGTTATTGCTGTTGTAATAAATTACGCAAATATAATGCCCGCATGAAATCTTTATTTCTGACAAACATACTGGTTATTGTTTCATCTCCTCATCACCAGATAAGGATGATAAGGTGCTCCTCCGAGGAGCTATCCCAACCTTATCATCAGCAGTATTGCAGGTTCCTGCGCCAGTGCCATGCCTGGTAATGATCAGTTGAATCTAGCTTGGGTACTGAACATCTTATTATATAGTGAATCCCTTACAAATATACCTATGTGTTGCGAAATGTGGTCGTGGAATGAGCTCCAAGACTCTACTAGCCTCTTACAATGCGCTGACCACTCACGAATCACGATCACTTGGGACGTAAGCTTGTCTACTTACCGTAGTAGATTTTTTGTCAGTAAAAATACGGTTGACCTTAGCCCTGAATAAGAAAACTGCTCTCTATATTTTAGTTTTCGTTCATCAACTTAACCTTGGCCACCTTGGCAAAGTGTCGAGAGTCGAGACTATCTGTAAGCTACAAAACACCTGTGTTTGTTTACCTGAAAATTTCAAGGAAATCTATTATTATCTCTTAGAATCTAAGCGCTGAAATTGTACATCCGTTTGCACCTGTGCTCTGAGCGCCCGCAGCCCGGAGACATAGGTACATTAGGTGTGGCACATTTCACTGGTTGCAAATTTGTTCCACGGGATAGGTGGTGAGCCTAATACCGTGTCGAAACACTGTAGTGGCAGGTTGCGGCTGTCTACTACTGTAGTTTTTGAAATCGTCTTAGTACGGTCTTTTGTTTGGTTCATCGACTACACACGTTTCTGGTAGCCAGTAATGAGTTATCACCTGCCTGTGCCGGCAGAAAGTGAAGGTTGAGGAGGAGGTAGGTTACCTTAAACCTTCGAACCCGTCCCGTCCGTGAGCACCGGCGTCCCTTTGCCGATCATTGTGGCCTCTGGCCTATTCTGCGAGAGGCTAGTCGAAACAGTCGCGTTTTGTGGGAGGACTAGCCCCTCTCCAGAGCACGGAATCCCACAGAAATTACCTTGTTGCCTCCACAGTGGCAGTGCAATGCCTAAAATGTGAACCATCACGCTAAAATAATCCTCAGCTCGCTCATGTACAAGTATACCAGGCATTGGAAGATCATTCATTCGCCTCCAACAATAAAAACCAAATCAAAACTGACCGTAGCTTACAAACTAGATAAACAGAGATCTACAAAAGAGAATACATAATACAGGTTGTCCCAGAAGTCGACGTCAAGCCGGGATCGGGTAACAAGCTAGGTCATAATAGTTATCAGAAAAATATAAAAAAAAATCTAGGTCTTATATAGAAAATAAATAGAGAAAATCTACGACTTGTGACGGTTTTTTCATTCGTGTAGCTACAGATATGTACTTTTTTTGTTTGTTTTTTCTCTAATGTAACCCTGAATGCTTTTTCTTTAAAGTTTTTTTCTTTTTTTTTTTAGTTTTTTTTTTATATTCTTCTGACAACTATTACGACCTAGCCCGTTACCCAATACTGGCTTGACGTCTACTTCTGGGACACCTGTATAATATTGAATACCATGTCTTGAAGCTCTGTCTGTGTGTGTTAAAATGAGTGTCAAAAGCACGTGTCTATTTCTACGCAAGCGGTTTGTTCTTGACCTTGTATGTTGGTGTTGCGTGCGCCGTGAAAGTTACATAACACGTAATAAACACGGCAGCATAAGATATTTTGCCTTTGGGCCACTGCAACAGCCTTGCCAGCTATGACAGTGGCCCTTCAGGAGACAAAAATGTAATTTTTACGAGCTGAGAGTATTAAAAAGAGGTCATTGGTCATCTGTGAAAACAATAATTGTGTGAAGTGACTTATGATTAATGGATCTACGTCCGAGAATTTCATAGTGATTCTCTTCGTAAAGGTATGAAAACAGTAGCACAGAATTTGTATAATACAGCTGTCTGGAACTTCATTTTCGCTACAAGTTAAATGCCAGAAGAAAAGTTATGCCAACTATATAAGGATTCAAGGCGTTCCTTTATGTTTGTTAAAGACAAAAAATCCTATAAATTGAAAGCAGCTGGTTTTACTTTAATAGATGTCCATCGCTTTGGAAGGTGCGACATTGTAGTGTAGAACACTTGCTTATCTCGTCACAGATCATAAATCCCCATATCGGTGCGAGAACATTTATTACATACCTGTTATAAATCACATAGGCATATGTCTCGGTCACGGAAACAGTGATCGTTCTGGAATTCCCGAGACCCTGAGATTTACGGCACGGAGAAGTACATCTCCAATTTCTTTCCCGCTGCCTCTTTTGCGCATATCATTTCCTCGAATAATAAGGTTACGGCTTCTATAAACTCATGTTGGTCATGATCATGCTTCATGATGACGTCCGCTATGAACTGCTCTCTCCTCTCCAAGCTGGGCAACTTGCCAACTTGTAGAGCAAGCCCAGTAGAGGTAGCACTTGATCTGGTCTTGGTTCTCAACGCAACCGATGCAAGTGTAACAACCGTGCCCAATGAACATCTGTGTTAACTGTACTGGCTGCCTCGACTTTAGTGCGAGTTCCTACCAATATCCAATCCTAAATACAGCTATTTATTGTCATAAGTCGTTACAAAAGATGGCCTGCGACGAAAGCAAACAGAATTTAATTTAGCTGCAATATTGAAAGGGAAAACTTTTTACCTTAAATCAGAAGGAAATATAGGTAGCTGATATTAATAATAAAATAAATGATTATGCCAGTGCTGCTTACAATGAACCTGTTGTGTAGTTAATAGATTATAGTAATTGCGGCTAGCCTTAGTCTTTTGCTGCACGCTATCTGGAACTTTAATCGAGGCACGGTACTAATCGCATACAGAATGTGTCAGACTATCAAAACGTTATATAATGTTGTCTGCTGCCCAGGAAAAAGGTCTTGTATTACTTAGGTACTTACAGTCAATTCCAGGGTTGGGAGGCGTTAGCAAATTCTTGTCCTAGAGCAGCGTGCTCTCTCAAAATTCCTACCTGGCTTCCAGTAGGTAGTAGGTAGTCGCTAGGTAAAGTTGGCAGTCTAGCCATCCAGGCCTTTTGTGGACGTCCTCCCTAAGGCATCCACATAAATGCAGTGTGGCTTTAGTCTGTCAAAAGTTCTGCCGGAGTGACGGCCTTGACAATTTTCCACCTGGATTTAAAAAAAGCGCATCGAGGTGAATTTCCTACATGAGTACTTACTTACAGCTTGGCAAGAAGACTTTAACAGAACTATTATCTTGCATGTTGGCTACATTGTCAAAATACTGTCAAAAACGTCACTTAAGTCACTTAATTAACGGGATTGAAAAATGAATAATCTTAATTCATTTATGTCACAAAGTAACGCTAAACGTCAAAATGAATGCTTCTACATTTTACATTTACTGCCAGATTCGCAACGCAATAGGCAAAGCCGGTGAGAAAAGAACCTGCCAATAAAACTCACGGTTGCCATATGAACAGCACAGTCTCGTTTCCATTATTTTGTACTCTTTTGCCAAGCTATAGTTTTATACTTAACAAAAGAAGTTTGTTTACGCGCATTTGAATTGATGTGCAGTGTTGCGTTACACTTTAAGTTTATCTTCATCTAACAGAGGTTTTGACGTTCCCATAGCTATAAATTATATTAAGTGCCCTCTTAGTGATATGAGATGAGTACGAGGTTCTCGAGTGGTCTCAACGCATGTCGTTCTTCTATCAATCAATCAAAACAGCGTAAGGCAGTCCACTGCTGAACGGGCCTCTTTCAATGTACGACCAATTTTGTCGTAGTTGTAAGTTACCCAAAATTGTGATGCCTTAAAAAACGTTATGGAACGAACAGTTTTACGTGCGCGCTACTTTGTCAAACGCTACTTACAACATTGAAGTAGCACATTTTATCGAAAAATAAAATAAGATACTTTGTAGCGCGTTGTCCTATGAATAGCACAGTAAGACACCTTTTTTTTTTTTTTTTTTTTTTTAACGTGAGGGAAAATGCTCATGGATGTTATGCCGGACTCCTACCGACTAAAAAACCTCACGTAACGCCCAACCGCCTATGGTTGGGAGCCCCGGGTAAGCCCTCGGAAGGATGTCCCCTAGTATTTTCTACGCTTTTGTAACCAAGCCACAGATTAAATAATAGTTACTAACTAAGCTCTTTACGCCACCAATTAATACACATCACCTCTGATCTCATACCTTGCATTGTTCTGAAACGTCCATAGCATGTAAGTATTGTGCCGTTCCCTTCCACTTAATATAAAAAAATCGATTCCAAATACTTACTTACTAGCAATTTTGTCAACTCAGGGCTCTCTCAATGTGAGGTGTGAGAAAAATTGACAACTTGAGAACTACTTTGTTTTTTCTGCTATGATATTGGCTATCGATCTCAGCAGAACAGAACAGAGGGGAACATTCTGACATTGTTAAAAAATATTATAGCGTACATTTTAGTTCCTACCTACTTACTAAATTTATGTGCATGCGCGTGCACCAGTGCACAACATCTCTATTCGCGTCGTCTACTATACTAATGTTATAAAGAGGAAAGATTTGTTTGTTTTTGATAGACTCCGATTGAATGGAGCAAACAGGTTCTAGAGTAGAGACCGCGACTCGGCAAAGGTAGGGTGGGACCACAGGCAGCTTGAATGTGTGCGTGTGACCAATAATTCTAAGCAAATATTCCGTCAACACGCACGTCAACTCTACTGGCAGCTGTGGTGCGACAGGGAGTTGCCGATCTGTATGTAATACTATTATATTATCTTCGGTCCATCTGGAGGGTGGGCAGGACGACGAACGTGGAAATGGTCGCAGGCTGGGACTGGATGCGGAAGGCGCAGGACCATGTGTTGTGGCGTGAATTGGGATGGTAGATTCCTACGTCCAGCAGTGGACTGTCATAGGCTGATTTGATTGATTAATTGATAAACTCCAAAAAGACTGAACCGATTTGTTTCTTTCGCTATTAGAAAGTCAAATTATTCTGTAGGAACATAGGCCATGGATCTCATCTCATGCTACTGCCCAAAAAGGAGTATTCCCGTTTGTCCCCAAGGGAGGAACCTTAAACATTTCAAAAGATATGGCATAATTCCATACATTATTGCAAACTAGCTGATGCCCGCAGCTTCGCCCGCGTAAAATTTGTTCCCGTTTCCGTTTCTCGTATTTTATCCCCTTGGGGGTAGAATTTATCAAAATCCTTTCTTAGCGGATGCCAACGTCATAACATCTACCTGCATGCCAAATTTCAGCCCGATCCGTCCAGTGGTTTGGGCTGTGTGTTGATAGATCACTATTGTCAGTCAGTCAGTCACCTTTGAGTTATTTATATTTAGATACGGGCACGGGCAGGTACGGGTTATACTGGGTGTAACAAAAGTACCTCTCCAAATTTCATGAGATGACTTGGCATCGGAAATCAAATACAAATATTTAATAAAAAAGGGGGGTACATTTTTTTATTTTTTTAAATTTCTTTTTGTCGCACATTAAGAATTCATTTTTTACCGCGGCAATTCGAGGTAACATGGTCGCCGTGGCAAAACAAACACAGAGCACCCGTCTGGCTGTCGTTGTCGCTTTCTACTGCCGCTCAGTAGCGATAGAAAGGGTTAAAAAGGGAATTTATAGGACCTTTAAAATGGCTTTACGGTTAAAGTATTCATGTGATTTTTTTTTCTTCACTTTTGTAATGTTTCTTGACGAATGCCACGTCACGTGACGAAATTTGGAGAGGTAATTTTGTTACACCCAGTATAGGTGCTACGGGGTTGACAGTATGTCACAGGCAAAGCCGTGAGGCACAGCACGTTGGCAATAAAACAACGCTAATACGTATCGCTCTGGTAAGGATTAGATAATTAGTTTAATTAGTCTTTGTATTGTTACATAGTAGCGCTGGCTTCACTTTCTTTTATTCCTTCTTTTGGTTTTTATTATCTAATCTAAAAATATACCTATATTTTTGTAAATGATCTCAGAGGTTTGAGTTTTTGTGATTCGTAATAATTTGAACCAAAAAAAGGGAAGGGAGACGAACCACCACACACCGATCGATTCCTAGCTCACAGCAGTAGATACGTAAATGGTAACCTCCCTTACATCTGTGGCAGCCGCCACTTGCCAAGAAGAAGAAAAAGTTCGATATTCGAGTAATTCTGAATCGCGATGATATACAATGCGCCTGCTGATGACTATGAAATACAACAGTCCAAGATCAAACGCTGGGCTCAGGCCCGCCTGGCCGATCACCTTGCCTGGTCGAAGAATCCTCCCTTTGTTGGAGACATCTCTCTCACCCGTTCCTCCACAGACATCTGCTTCGTAGACTCGTCCGTTGGCGCAGGGCGGAATCTCCTGCTTGAATGTTTGCGTGTGATCAATAAAATGTAAGCAAATTGTCCGTCAACGCGCACGTCAACTCTATTGACAGCTGTGGCGCGACAGGGAGTTGCCGATCTGTATGTAATACTATTATATTATCTTTGCCGTAGGTCAACTGAATCCCCATTAGCAAGGCAGCTTGGGTCCCAGAGATCTTTTTGGAGGAAGAAGATTAACAGTAGAGCCTTTTTACATTGAGAGAATGCTTACATTCTCTGACTGACAAATGAAGCCTTCAAGGGTTCATAAAAGGGTTGGAAGTCAAAACCCAGCAGTCCCTTCTAAACTCAAACGATACCTAAATTCACACACAATAACATGTACCAAAACACGGTACAGTAATTATAACCCATTCGAGTCCAAAACAGCAAAATCCGGTTTGCCAAATCTAAATCCATTGTGTAAAAAAAAGCATTAACCTTAATAGATCTGAATATATGCTGAGAGATACGTCTATAGGTGGTAATGTTGGCACTCTGCGCGATGATTACCATGGATGAGGTAATGCGTGACGTCACGATACAACACTGCTAATGGCATAGTGAATGACGTCGGAAATAGAGTTAAGCGCCATTTACATGATACCATTTTCTTGACTGTTGTATACAATTAAATTGAAGCAATTTATGACTTGAATTATCTAAACAACAGAAGCAATTTATGACTTGAATTATCTAAACAACAGGTAACATTCTTGATCTATTGGAGAAATTTTGTTTCAAAAATTTTCTTGGTGTAAACAACACAGCAATAATTGCTTAAGCAATTCTTGTATTCGCCTGGATTCTCTCATCCCAACATAAAAAAAAACAATTGAATAAAATATTCACCGACCCAAATACGTGAATTACTTGAAGCAACCCGCTAATAAATGGTACACGCACATACAAGCCTGTGTTTAGACATTTCAAAACTTGTAAGCAATAATATCCTAAACATAATTGTATTGGTGTAAACAAAAGAGGTTTGCAATATTTTTTTGTCAATACTGGCATTCAATAATTGCATGCAATCTTTTTACAATATCCGCGTGTAAACAGTTGCTTACAATTTTTGAAGGACAATATTGCGCTTATTTTATTGCCTTCAATTATTGCTCTTGTATGTACCAGAAAATGGTATAATGTAAATGGCGCTTTTTATGGTAGATGTTACGAGAATAATGATATCATTATTGAGGCTGATAAGGGGTGTGTAATTGCAAAAAGAAACATGAAGTAATTTAATAAGTTTAAGGAATAATTTAGTGGAGCCTTCCGGTAGATTCACAATCAGCATCCAATGCAAACTACTGTCTCTACAAATGATATTAACTTCGTGATTCGTAGATCTCGATGACTACAGCCTTATATTAACTAGTACTTCTGCGAAGACTAGAACTCGCAAGCTCACAAAAATCCCAAATCCCTGCGAAAGTAACTCTGTCTGTCTGTCTGTTACGCTTTCGCACCTAAACGGCTGGAGCGATTGAGATGAAATTTGGTATAGGGATAGTTCGAGGCCCTGGGAAGGACATGAGCTTTTTTCAACCGACTAGACTGCGCAAATGGAGGGTTATGATTTTACGCGATAACGTTTCTACGCGGTCGAAGCCGCGGGAAATAGCTAGTAAAACATAAAAACAACCTGTGATTAGTCATTTCCTATACGTTTCAGCCGAAAATCATCCATATCCGTTCAAAAATAAAGCGACGACAATATTCAACCCTTTTCTCCTACATTTCCCCCCTATCAAAAAAGCTCGCACGGTCAATTACATGAGAAGCTCTTGGGTGTACTGGGACTCGGGCCTCGGATTTCAGTCGGCCAAAATCTTCGGAGTTTTGTTGTTTGCGTTTGGACGTTTTAGATCTTTACAACGTAAATAATAAAGGGGAGTAGCAAAACTAACCCATCATACACCCTCAATCCGTCAATCCAAACGCTCAGGATAACTTCAACTTATTGTGACGGAGGAATGACGTATCGTAGTCTTTAAATTAAGAAATTTAGGGTATGTAATAGGCACCCTTTTTTTTATACCACCAAGGTGGCAGACAAGCATACGGCCCACCAGATGTACCGGTGGTCACCGCAGCCTATGAAGGTTTGCAACACCGGAGGCGCTACACTCGCGCTGCCGACCCTGTAAAAACCTTCTAATACCCCTTTTGAAGATCCCCATACTGTAGGCGTTTGGGAAAACCGAGGCAGGGAGGTCATTCCACAGCCTAAGCGTGCGTGGGAGAAAGCCCCTATCGGATCTAACCGTGCTCAAACGCTCCGGACGCAATTTGTGAGGATGAACACGCTGTCTGTGGCGACTCCTAAACAAACCTAAGTGTAGCTGGCGCACTCAAGACTCTTGGTAGCTCCCTCCCCTCTCTTATAATCGATCTACAATGGATTCCCGCCATGTAACGCCTAATTGCTTTAGTTAAACAGTACCAGACCACCAGGTGGAATAAATCCAGTAATCCAACTCACACATAATCCGTTTGAACCCGTTCATTATTCCCTAGCCGTGGGTGGTTCGTCACGACTATTCGTGCAACTGACGTTCCTATACACCCCGCATTTCCGTCTCACTGTCTCTACGTGTCTAGATTTTAATATCTATTGATACCGGTTTTATAAGAGTACTCGTTTGTAGTAATATTGAGACAAATTTTATTTCCACAGGTTTTCCATTATCTTTAAATATACAAATATGCTTACAGCTTTTCCGGGACGAAAAGAGAAACAAAGTAACCAGGCGCATTTTAAAGTCTTTTATTTCTTTAATTCACCAGTTGTATTTTATCCGTGCCAAAATGAAATTGACCTTTTTTTTTAACTTGAGAAAAATCCTACAGGGATGCTACGCCGGACTCCTACCAACTAAAATCCACACGTATCCTACCTAACAGCCTACGGTTGGAAGCCCCGGATAAGCCTTCGGAAGGATACCCCAGGACTCCCAACAGCGACCTCATCAAGGGGGGGTCGGGTGCTATCGAGTCGAGTCGGGTTTTTCAGGTGTTAGTCTCTCACGTCACGCTGTGTCGTCTAGGGCTTCTTCTGAAAAGGACGGTGAGCAGCCCCCTTACTGCCCTCAGACCCCCGGTCATGGAGGCCGATAGTCTTGGGCAAAGACACGTCTTCGACGCCCTCGTCGCAGACTGTGAATGAAATTGGCCTGCCTTATAGTTCTATAATTTCCACACGAATCACCATTCTGTTATTAGTTTTTGTTCATCTATAAGATTTGAGTGTCAAATGACTTTCCAACAGACGGGCGGCATCATTTCTTGCCAGATAAGTAAGACGAGTTTAAGTAAAGAATGGAATCATACACGACACACACAAATGATTTCAACTAAGTAAAACGGCCCAGTAGTTTAGGAGTTCAACGACATATACATAAGTCAAGAAGAAAATAAATAAAAATGTTGAACAAGCCGTTTAGTTTAGTTAAGAGTTTTTAAGAATTTGATAAATCTCGTTACTCTGTTAGTGATGTGTAAAGATTGCCAAATAGTGCTATTTAATTAAGATTATGAAGGAGGATGGATAATAGTGAACCGGTAACGCACATGTAACGAGATTGCATACCATTTGAATAGCATGAATAAATAAAAATGCATATTTTATCGTTTGTTTTGTTCGTGGTATTCATTTGAACATATTTTGATATGAATGATATTAATAGCTTACACAAAGCATCTCAACATCTTAAATCTTCGAGTTAACCAGAGTTGAGTATCAAGAACCTGAGACCTGGATCGTGTTAACCTTGCCTGTTGTAGAGTCCTGGGGTATCCTTCCGAGGGCTTACCCGGGGCTCCCAATCGTAGGCTGTTAGCGGGACACGTGAGGTTTTTTAATCGGTAGGAGTCCGGCATAAGATCCATGAGGATTTTACCTCACGCAATAAAAAAAAGAACCTGTTGTAAGTGCTCTTTATTTTTTTCGTAAGTCCTGACAGGGGCATTCTTCCGCACTCACTTGGATAGGCAAAGGAGGCTTGCAGTATGGGATATTTTCTTTTGACGCGTGGACTGCAGGTTAGGCACTTCGCCGCCCCACTTCGAGGGAGTGGGGCGACTTCGTGTGGAACTTACGGTTCCAATAGGAACAGTCCTACCCACTAAACCCCGCGGTGTTCCGCCTCACCTTAAACCTTAATAATTTTAATAGGTTGATGAAAAAATTACTTTGCCAAAGGACAAAGCCAAGAACTAAGGAATATTTGCTGGACAAGACTTGCCCTACTAGGCTACCTCTAAGACTAAAAGTTTAGTCTGAAAGGTACCTATTTACCTTCTAAATTTTAGAAGATATACAGGGTGAATTTTTGAAAAGGACTTGCATGGCCAAATCCGAAACTATAAGGAATAGATAAAAATGCTCAAAGGAGTCACGAGCCCGATTTTGATAAAACTTATAACCTCATCATTAGATATTTGAAAAACCAAATTCATCAACCAATCATAAGGATCAAATTCTGCGAAGTAATGATATACGGCAAATTTAAGGAAAGTTTGGAATTTTAATAGAATTCATATTTCATGTACCTAAATTTTGTATCATAATTTGTTTCGTTCGAAATCCCAGAATATATCGTAACTATTCCGTGTTTTAAAACATGCTCAGAATGATTCTTTGGCGAATATTCTAAACGGAATCAATAATATTGAACGCAGTACGATCCTTGAGGTCTCGAATCCAGGTATGTATTGAAAACAATGGTCTACATTTTGAACAATTAATCAGTTTACGTAAGAAAAATAGATTTTATATATATATTACTTTGAGCTGAAAGACACTATAAGCTGTCGGTCCCGGTTGCCAGTAACTTAGCAGTCGTTAAGCCAAGTTGAGGCTTTAGGGGCGACTATAACATTTCGACTGTAGGTAGCCACAACCTACGCTTGTCCATTTTAACAAGACAACAAGGTCACCACGCCATTACGTGCGACAGATTAGTCAGAATACAAACGTTAAAATGTGGACTTGTATGCCTCTGCCTATCCCGTGGGGGATAATGGCGTGATTTAAGTGCATTTTAGCACGTTGAATGGAAAGGAGCAGGTCGTGACAACCCGCAGTAAAAAATTTTCAAGCTGCCCGTAAGATCTTCAATTTGGCTTAACAATTGTCATTTTCCTGACAACCGGAATTCATTTCAAATTTTCCTTCTCTACGCTGTGGATCGTTTTGCGAAGGTGTTCCCTTAGTCGCCTCTTACGACACCCTCGGGATGAATTGGGGTGGTGACAATTTTTACTCTTTCCCGTTGCCACACCTAAACCTTTACGCCGAGACGAAAGTATAATTATAATGTATCCATGCTCCATAACCAAATGCTTACTTGCTTATTGCTCGCCTTTTGCAGTGTGATATAATGTGAAAAATACTTTCAGACGAATATTTAAATACAAATCTATTGTTGTAATAACCCATGTCCCCATTAGTTTATCAACAATCTATCCTTATCGGCTTGAAACTAGCGTATAGATATACTAGAAAACGTCACTCGATTTCGCCCGCGTAGTTCCCGTTCCCGTGGGAATATGGGAATAAAATATTGCCTAGTTTACTCGGAGATAGTGTGGCTTCCCAACAGTGAAAGAATTTTCTAAATCGGTTCAGTATTTTCGAAACCTATTCAATGCAAACAAATAAACAATTAAATATTTCCTCTTTATAATATCAGATCTCTTTATAATAAAAGATATCTAATCAAAATGTTTCTATCTATACTAATATTATAAAGAGGAAAGATTTGTTTTTTTGTTTGTTTGTTTGTTTGTAACGAATAGGCTCCGGAACTATTGGACCGATTTGAAAAACTCTTTCGCTGTTGGAAAGCTACACTCTTTGCGGTGAACATGTACATATTTTATTCCCGTATTCCCACGGGAACGGGAACTACGCGGGTGAAACCGCGTGACGTCCGCTAGTTTTATAATAAAAACGATACTTTTTAGGGTTCCGTACCCAAAACCGTTCCGGATGAAAACGGGATCCTATTCATGAGACTTCGCCATCCGTCAGTCTGTCCGTCATGAGGTCAGCCTCACGATGAGCATGAGATACAGATCTCAAGGCTAAATCCGGCTAAATGACGTTACGGACACCGAACGTTCGGACACATTGTCCGAGGAATCAATTTCAATGGTACATTTTCGGAGTGACAATTTCGGACACTATTGATAAAAGCTGAATATGAATCTGTTCATATTCAGTTTTTATCTATAGTGTCCGAATTGTCACCGAAAATGTATTAAAATTGAGATTGACTCCTTGGACAAAGTGTCCGAACCTTCGGTGTCCGTAACGTCATTCATAGCCGATCTCAGGAATCGTGATAGCTACAAACTCTACAAAGCTAATTTTTTCACAGATGATATATATTTCTGTTGTCACGTCACTATAACATTAAACATTAAAAACATAACATAACTTAACATAATAATAACATAATTTAACATATATAATTTAACATATATAATTTAACATTACAAATATAACATTAAATACTAGACCCAGAAAAAAAGGGGGGTTTAAAGGTGTGGGTGTTTCTATGTATTACATGTATGTATATAAAAAGTATATAATTATTAATATCCGTGGTCTGATACACATAACACAAGCAGGTTATTCCTAGCTTACTTTGGAATCAGATAGCGTTGTGTGAAATGTCCGAGAATATTTATTTATTTATTTATTTAAAGGGGCTCCTATTTAACAAACGTGTTTTTTTTGCCGTTTTTTGTTACGGAACCCTCTGTGCGCAATCCGACTCGCATTTTGCTGGTTTTCAATATACGTAGCAAGTTCTACGAAATGCCGTCACTCAACAGTATAAATAATCAAAATGTTTCTATTGTTTCCAGAATAGCAAAGAGCAAAATGACGGCAGCCGGGAGAGGTATAAGGACTTCACGTTCGACCACTCGTACTGGTCGTTCGCGCACGAGGACAAGCAGTACGCGTCGCAGGAACAGGTGGGCACCTCCACTTTCTGATACATACATATAAGCCCCGCAAGTTGGTAATGCGCTGGAACCTTGTCATAATGACAGCTAGGTGACGTCATCGTGACGTAGCGCGAGCGCGCGCTAGCCTCGCGAAGCTGCGTACGGTATTTTTTTTAGTACTGACTGCTCGACGGACATACGTCACCAAGTGGTCAACAAGATGGCCGCCAAGCGCAATATCAACGTGCGGGGCTTATACATACATACATATGGTCACGCCTTTATCCCCGAAGGGGTAGGCAGAGGCATATTATATGCCCACATTTCACCTTTTTTATAATTTGTCCCACGTAATAGGTGGTGAGCCGTATTGCCGTGTTTAAATGAACAGGCGCAGGTTGTGACTGCCTGCTGTTGAAATAAAGTCTTCAACTAAACGACTGCCATTTAACTGGCAACCGGGACCAACGGCTTTACGTGCCTTCCGAAGCACGGAAACGCTCAAATAAATGTCACAAAGTGATCACATGGATGGTCACCCATCCATGGACCGGCCATAGTGAAAGTTGCTCACTGCAGTGATCGTTTACAGAACACTGAGTCCGCGGGGCCACGAGCGCTTCCTATCAGTTTATGATAACGTGTCGAAATAACCAGGGATGTGGGACTGCTTTTCGCCAAGAGTTTCTTAAACCCTAAGGTTTAATTGCGCTGTAACCTATGACTGCCTCGGTAGCGCATTCGGTAGTGATACCGCCTGCCGCGCTGTGATCCTGGGTTCGATTCTCGGGTCGGTCACAAATGTTTGTTTCGGAGTTTAGATGTTTTCATATGATAAAAATATAGGGTAGAATGTCTATCATTATAGCTTAATTTGGGCTAGATGACGTTGTGTGAGAAGGTCTGCAAAATAATATTTATTTGTTTATTTAAAATAATTGGATAACACAGATTGGGGAAGGAAGTTGCGAGCGCCGAGCGGTGTGATGATAAATACACAACAGAGATAATTACATTTGAAACTATATTATGTTACTTCATTATATTTTATTCATCAGTAATGAACTAATGAATAAAATGTACGGAGTATCAAAATTTACTGAAACTGACAAGCAGTCTTTGTTAAAGCTACGTTTCGAAGGAAATGTGTACTCCTAGTAGCTTTCTGTGTATATGGTAATCCATATATTGGATGTAACAAAATTGACTCTCCAAATTTCGTCACGTGACGTGGCATCATCAGTCAAGAAACATTACAAAATGAAGAAAAATAAAGAACATGAATACTTTACCGTAAATCCGTTTTAAAGGTCCTATAAATTTTCATTATCATCCTTTCTATCGGTACTGAGCGGCAGTAGAAAGCGACAACGACAGCCAGACGGGTGCTCCGTGTTTGTTTTGCCACGGCGACCATGTTACCTCGAATTGCCGCGGTAAAAACGAATTCTTAAAGTGCGACAAAAAAAAAAAAGATTAACCCCCTTTTTTTATTAAATATTTGTATTTGATTTCCGATGCCAAGTCATCTCGTGACATTTGGAGAGTCAATTTTGTTACACCCAGTATACATAAAGCTACTAGGAGTACATTGGCAGAGTCATAGTATACGTCCACATTTCACCTTATAGTTTTATGTCCCACGTAATGAATAGGTGGTATACCTATTGCCGTATTAAAATGGACAGGCGCAGGTGGTTACGACACACAGTAGAGAAAATTCAGCCCCCCGTGCCCATAAGGCTTTCAACTTGGCATAAAGATTGTCATTTTATTGACAACCAGGTTTCATTTCGAGTCTTCTTTCTCTACGCAATGGATCGGTTTTGCGAAAGTGTTCCCAAAGTCTCCTCTAACGACAGCCTCGGGATGTATTGGGGTGGCGACATTTTGTACTCTTTCCCGTCACACACGGGGGTTAATAAGTCAGTTTAGTATACTTAACTTATATCTCGAGTGAGACACGATTTCGGTTTTTTTTGTAAATACCTAAATATAATATTGAAGAGTATAAATAATCAGAAACAATTACTGGCGAGAACAATGCATTTTATTTCCAAAATTAAATTATGTACAACAAAAAACTGTTTTCTTAAATGAGTTTATGGACCGTGCCGTGTGGCGCTCGGTTCTTTCTGCCTACCCCGCAAGGGATTTGGCGTGAAGATAGATAGATAGATAGTTTATGTAAACACTTGTGAGACAGATTAAGAACTGATAAACATAATCAAATATTACACAAGAAACAAATTTGCATTAACTTTTAAACAATCTTGTTAATTTTACGGTCTCCTAAAAACTAGGAATATTTTTATCTTGGAAATTTTATAAATAAATATTTGTGGACAATCTCACACAACATCATCTAGCCCAAATAAAACTAATATAAGTTTGTGCTATGGGATCTAGACGAGTGATAGACATATCTTACTTATCTATTTCTAAAAACATACACATTGTCTGCCTCTGTGGCGCAGTCGGTAGTGATACCGCCTGCGGTGCTGGAGGTCGTGGGTTCGATTCCCACCGGAGACAAATATTTGTGTGACCCATAAATGTTTGTCTCAAGAGACTGGGTGTTTCTGTGTATAATATGTATGTATTTAAAAGTATATAAATACTAATATCAGCGGTCTGATACCTATAACACAAGCAGGTTATTCCTAGCTTACTTTGGGATCAGATAGCGTTGTGTGAAATGTCCGTAAAAAAGAAAAAAAACAAACATTACATAGAAAACACCCATACTCTGAAACAAACATTTGTGGATCACGCAAATTTTTAGTCCGACCCAGGACGCCAGCGCAGCAGGCGGCTACGCCACGGAGACAGGAGCAAATCTTAATATTGGGTTTCTTTTGGTCAATTGTTTCACTATAAGTATTTTGTCCAATGTAATAGATGGTTTGATTGTTGAAGCGCTCGTGGCCCCGCGGACTCAGTGTTCTCTAAACGATCACTGCAGTAAGCAACTTTCACAATGGCCGGTCCATGGATGGGTGACCATCCATGTGATCACTTTGTGACATTTATTTGAGCGTTTCCGTGCTTCGGAAGGCACGTTAAGCCGTTGGTCCCGGTTGCCAGTAAAATGGCAGACGTTAAGCTAAGTTGAAGGCTTTATTTCAACAGCAGGCAGTCACGACCTGCGCCTGTCCATTTAAACACGGCAATACGGCTCACCACCTATTACGTGAGACAAAAATTATAGAAAGGTGAAATGTGGGCATGTAATATGCCTCTGCCTACCCCTTCGGGGATAAAGGCGTGACCATATGTATGTATGTAATAGATGGTTAGCTTATTGGGCACGTTGCCTTCTGTTACAATTTTCAAGCCGCCCATAAGTCCTTTAAATTACTATTGACATGCCTTCCGAAGTACGAAGATGCTCATAAAATATCCATTTGTCTAAAATCATTCTTTTTACAATTTGCAGGTGTTCTCAGACCTGGGTCTGGACGTGATAGACAGCGCCTTCGAGGGTTACAATGCGTGCGTGTTCGCGTACGGGCAGACCGGCTCCGGGAAGACTTTTACCATGATGGGATCTCCGGTGAGTGTGAAGTTCTTTGACCTCCTTGCTATTTTTTTTTTTTTTTTTTTTTTATACCACTAAGGTGGCAGACAAGCACACGGCCCACCAGAAGAACCGGTGGTCACCGCAGCCTATGAACGTTTGCAACACCAGAGGCGCCACACTCGCGCTGCCGACCCTGTAAAAACCTTCTTAGACCCCTTTTGAAGAACCCCATACTGTAGGCGTTTGGGAAAACCGAGGCAGGAAGATCATTCCACAACCTAAGCGTGCGCGGAAGAAAACCCCTACCGGATCTAACCGTGCTCAAACGCTCCGGACGTAGGGTGTGCGGATGAAATCCCTGTCTATGGCGAGCGGTGCGATGATAGAAGGTAGCCGTGGGCATCATGTCAAACAATTCCTCGGAGCACATACCATTGTACAGGCGGTAGAACACGCATAAGGAGGCATAGTCTCTCCTGTCGCGAAGAGGTTCCACACCACCTGTCAGTATAAGATCGTTGACAACTCTCACAGCTCGCCTCTGCACCGAGTCAAACGGGCGAAGCTGATATTCAGGTGCCCCCGCCCAGAGGTGACAGCAGTACTCCATGTGTGGCCGCACTTGCGACTTATAGAGAAGCAGTGTTTGCGCCGCAGTAAAGTACCGCCGCGCCCTGTTGAGCACACCGAGCTTCTTGGACGCCAGCCTGGCCTTGTCCTCCAAATGACTGCGGAACTGAACGTCACTGGAGATGTCAACACCAAGGATCCCTATACTTTTAGAGATGGAAAGAGATGTGCCCTGGAATCGTGGTTATTGTGTAATAAGCTTCATCTCGATGCCAAGATAGAAGTACAGAGCACCTAGCTGGAGTGAAGGAGATACAGTAGCTATAGAGAGTTTTCAGGGACAAACAGCAGTCGCTTCATACAACCCTGAAAACTACTTGATTTCCCAACATAATAGCCACTTTGAATGTTGTCATCGTCCAAATCATTTCCGCTGATAGAAAGTAGTCACCAGATAAAACGCATGCTTGACAAGAAGGTCATAATCAGGTCAGGTCATAGTCATATCTGGTCATACAAATTTTGCGATACATTTTTTATACTAAGAAATGTTGATAAAAATACAAAACTTAAAATTCAAACTAAATAAAAACATATATATGGTGATTTTTGGCTATAATGTTTACAATATTAACACAAAAAAATTACATATTTTCCAGAAAACATATATAATTTCTTGTATGTATTTTCATACATATGGTCACGCCTTTTATCCCCGAAGGGGTAGAGGCATATTATATGCCCACATTTCACCTTAATTTTTATAATTTGTCCCACGTAATAGGTGGTGAGCCGTATTGCCGTGTTTAGATGGACAGGCGCAGGTTGTGACTGCCTGCTGTTGAAATAAAGTCTTCAACTTGACTTAACGACTGCCATTTTACTGGCAACCGGGACCAACGGCTTAACGTGCCTTCCGAAGCACGGAAACGCTCAAATAAATGTCACAAAGTGATCACATGGATGGTCACCCATCCATGGACCGGCCATAGTGAAAGTTGCTTACTGCAGTGATCGTTTACAGAACACTGAGTCCGCGGGGCCACGAGCGCTTCACATATTGTATACAAATCGGATGATGTTCATCACCAGAGCGTGATATTGACCTCGGATGCTCTTTGATGAACAAAACCAGTCCCATAACGATTAGATAACATTTATCTTCGTTTTAAACGCGAATTAGCAGAGAGATAGCATTATGGCGATATGGAAATGACCGGTTGACCTTGATATTGTTCCGTTAATGTGTAGTTCACATGACATGCGTAACGATGAAGTTATTGAGGCCAATGTGATAAATAACTTGTCAATTTTATCCAAACACCTACAACAATTTTCCCAAATTCGTTGGTTGACCGATGTGTTGAATGAATGATCATATTTATGGTAGAGGAGACGCTGAATAGCAAAAAGAGAGACTACTTAGTCTTGACTATTAAGATTAAACTCACTCTCTATATACCACTCTCATCTTACGAGTAAAGTCTCAAAATTTTACACAATCGACTGCCAGGGGCAGCTATGATTTTAGATAATAATCTAATCAGGCGTTACATGGCGGAAAACCCATCCTAAAACGATAATAAAGAAGGGGAGGGCGAGAAATTGATTCGTCAATCCTAACGTACAATAGTTAAGGATAACCACAAATATTTGCAAGGGAGGAATGACGAACCGAACACCTCAGGAAAGGAATTTTGGATGTTGGATAGGAAAATAGATAGGAAACGCTATGATTTCTTTTATAATTATCCGCTATTGGTAGAAAAGGTTTCCCTTCACCTACGCAAGTCCAAAATAAGGTCGTAACCCTATTTTGGAGCACCTGCGCTGGGATATCATCTACCAATCACAAGAAGCACCAGTTAAACTTGACGGCCTTTTTGACCTTTAGTTCTTTTGACCCCATTAAGAAATTAACTCAAATTCATATAATTCCAGGACTTCCAAGGCCTAATCCCTCGAATCTGCCGGCAACTCTTCTCCCGGGTGGCCGCCGGGAAGGAATCGGGAGCCTCTTACCGAACCGAAGTCAGCTACCTCGAGATATATAACGAACGAGTGAAGGACCTCCTAGCCACTGACGCGGGCCACTCTCTGAGGGTCAGAGAACACCCGAAGCTTGGACCTTATGTACAGGACCTGTCGAAGCACTTGGTGTCGGATTATGATGATATACAGGTTTGTAGATAAGAATAGAATAGAATAGAAATATTCTTTATTGCACACCAAAAAAACGGATAAGCTTTCAGTTAGGATAGTATTCTTTAGTATATAATGTTTGTCCGTATGTTTTGTAAAGAAAAACCTAAAGAAGCTTTGAGTAGATATGGTGGAATGGTTGAAAATGCCATTTTAAAACCCGTTTGCCACTTGCGATATTGTAAAGTATTTCCAATCTTATGTTTTTGATTTTAAGGTTTAGTGTTATGAGTATATTTAATAACATGATCCACAGTTCTTTCTTCTTCATATATAACAGTTGTTTTCAACTAAAGATTATTCTATTTTATTTGTCCACTTGCTATTTGGATTTTTCTAATATTAGTCGTCCGTAATATATGTAATGTGGAACGGTTATTTATGAACAAACTTCGAAATGAGGTTATCCGGCAGAGAACTAAAGTGGTCGACATAGCTCGCAGAACAAACACATAACAGTGGCAGTGGACTGGTCACATCTGCATAACAATCAAAGGCCGGTGGAGCAAACGAGTTGTGTAGCGGAGATCGCGACTTGGCAAACGTATGGTGGACGTCCACCCGCCAGATGGACCGAAGATCTAGAAAAGTTCGTAGGCTGGGACTGGATGCGGAAGACGCAGGATCGTGTGTTGTAGCGTAATTTGGGAGAGTTCTACGTCCAGCAGAGGACTGTTATTGGCTTATTAGATTGATTGATCGAATATAATGTACATACATACATATAATCACGCTTGTCTCCCATCGGGGTAAGCAGAGACTATGGCTTTCCACTTGCTACGATCCTGGCATACACCTTTCGCTTCTTCTACTTTCATAACTGTCTTCATACACGCTCGCCGGTTAAGGGTACACCTGACC